>JAWPHD010000505.1:0-451183 GCA_037043455.1 Cyrtodaria siliqua
GTTTTGTGATCATACTACACGTTTATTTAATAATATACACAACTGCTAGTAACATGAACTCCATATGAATTACTATTGCTAATTTTACAACAAAAGTACATCGATTCTTATACTTTCTAGTCCAAACAATTTCACAAATGATAATGCAACGCAACTTTATATGCCGCTTATTTAATGCATGTGCACATTTCATATACAACTGAAGCGAAATATGAGGGTTTCCTCTTGTATTTGTATTGGCACCAGTTACTCTTCCAGTTCGCCTGCAGTCCCTATAAAGTTATAGTGTTTGGTAAGAGGACGTTCATTTTTAAACAATAATAGTTTGTTTTATTCTCATAAGAGCAACTGTTAATACTTGCTACCAGTACTACATAAAACATTGCACGCAACCGTTGGTGGACATATATATACATTATTTAACCATTAGGCGACATATACGTTATGTCGCCCAACGGTAGGTATTTGTCATGAACACAGATGGTTCACCTAAGGGCGACATCACAGATAACTATGTTTTTTATTATTAACAATTAACGCGCGTGAATGCTTTTATGGTGCTTATCGATCGATATTAAGTTGTCAAAATAATGCTAAAAAGGTTATTTAGATTGTTTATTATATGGACATGTAACCCAATGGTAGCATTTTATAGCAAAGGCGCCCAACAGTAGGATTTTCTCTATCAACCAAGCAGTGCTTAAACCAACAATTGCTTCTATGTCTTGTAATATGTATACTATTGTTTACCGTATATATCCACAGATGGATGGATGGATGGATGGATGGATGGATGGAGATAGATAGATAGATAGATAGATAGATAGATAGATAGATAGATAGATAGATAGATAGATAGATAGATAGATAGATAGATAGATAGATAGACAGGGAAAACATTACTACAGTGCTATATATTGTAAAAGCGCTTTCGGCTTAGGCCTTCATCATTTATGTCAGCGTACAGTTTTACCCTCATCCGACTAGAAATGTTCTATAATGAGTATCAAATTGGGCTCTTGAGTGTATATATGAATTACGGGGTTGGCTCTTGAGTGTATATTCAAAGTGGTCTGTCCCTGCAACACTTCCAAACGATACGTTGTTTTATAACAGCCTTGTATGTTAGTGTTTATTTGTTTCGTATTTGTTCTTTTCGTGTATGTACCCTTGATGAAGGCGTAAGCCGAAAGCGCTTTGGTTTTTACAAACTATAGCACTGTAGCAATGTTTTTCCGCCATATATTAATTTATTCTAACATGTTCATATTCCCTCGGGGATCCAATGCTTTTTGAAAGGTATTTTGTAGATGTATGATACAGCGCATTCTGAGTTCTGAGTGAATCATGACTCTCAAAATGTGAGCGGCAGTTTCAATTGAAGATTCACCGGACTACTATATTTGACTTTAATCAACAGAGTCTTGGAGCTTTTACCGTCATTAAACAACAAAGAAAAAGTAATAAACACTAGATAAACAACGTTCCGTCGTGATGTTGTATTAATACATATTTCGTATCTTAATTATATATTTACTAATGTAATTAGATTTGACTTATAGCGAGAGTTGTATGAAGTATGTCTTACTCGCGTTGATAAAAGGCTTCGTACATATGCATACACCATGCGTTATCTACTAGTATATTAAAGTAGCTATGCATATAATAAATATAAACAGGAATTATTCCCGTTAACGTAATATGATACAACTAATATGTCTGCTACGAAATTAGACGTATTATAACATAACAAGCATTCCGACCAAAAAGGTATTCCTGTGGATGACATGTAACTGTATACACTATTGGGCTTTGATCAGTACAGCTTTGAACATTAACAAAGGAAAAATACATACTTATTTCGGTGACAAAACATTTTATTGCAATACACAACTTCATATATTCTGAACCAAACAGCTAACGCACAAGTAGGTAATACCTTTAATATATAACTTATATGTCGACTGGGTAGACAGGTGATTTGAATGTGTGTTTTTTTAAATTTACAGTCGTTATTGACAAGACATTTGTCTCGTTCAGAATGAAATTTGTTTTGATTTATTGATTGTTATTATTGAGATATTAAACGTATCTATATAACCCCTGCATTACAATTACTGATTTATTTGCGTCTATTTCTGAAAATTAATATATTGAAAAAGTGATCTACAAATTAATTATCTTGGTCATCGATTGTGTGCTCACTTGTTTCTAGCCTTTAAGTGGACATTCTGAAAAATAAGAAAAACATGTTTATGATAAACATATGTTATATATAATATATAGAGGATCTTAAACGAGTTCCCATTTCATATAAGATTTATGAAACGAGTTATGAATTATTTTAATTTTAACGAGCCTTTTGGCGAGTTAAAATTAAAAATAATTCATAACAAGGTTCATAAATTTTATATGGAATGGGAAGGAGTTTAAGATCCTTTTTATCTCATAACATTGCAATCAAATTAGTAAAAATTAACCTAGAACCGCCACGACGTCAGACACACTTTAGCGCCAAAACGTCATAAAATATGTGACGTCGTAACGTAGCGTCTCACCGTCACATGACGTTGCGTATAAAAGAGTTCGTGTTTTACCTCTTTATAAAATAGCAGTTTACGCCTACTTTTTAACATACCAACAACAATGTTTTGTATAACGCGCATTAATTGTATAAGCTGTCACAACAAGGAAGTTTATGACTCAGATCTGGGTGAATTTGTAATAAATAAAATAGTTTCAGTTAATAAACTTGCGTAGTGTTACAGGTTTAACTCAACCAATCAAAATCGTTCCAGGCTGTATTACACGTGTGTCATACAATAGAATATTAAATGGGTGTTCGACACTGCTAACAAGGGACGTTATGTGATAAATATTTAACTGCAATTCTGACTTCGTTTTTACCTCGGTGTACTTCAACTATGTTTCACCAAGGCTGAACTGTGTCCATATTTCATAGTTTGTAGCAAATCAAGATATTATGAAAATAAATCAAGATATTATGAAGATAAATTAATATATTAAAAAGTATATATCCAATTATAATTTATTTCACGTGACTGGTAATACGTAAAGCAATTTAAACTATGTCGATTAGTACAAATGTTCATATACACCGTATATATAAATCGACATACTGGTAACACTAATGAGATATCCCGGTGTGATGTCCAATTTGGCGTGGTACTTGTATGTGAGATGTGTTAAATATAGCTTTTGGCCAATAAACAGGATCTCAGTGTGAGATACCAGCAAAATATAACTGAGATTTATAGAGTCTTATCTGACCGATAGTTAAAGAATGGTAATGAGTTGTATATTATATGTAACGAGAACAAACGGCTTTAGAAATCAGAGAAGGCTCGCATTACATTGAGATAATATATAAGTTATTACCTGGGCCGAATCTACCCCAATTTAGCTGAGTAGGGTATTTCCTGGAAGCACTGGTTTCCTCAAACCCCAAACCTTGACATGATTTCATGTTGGTTTCAATTAATCCCCAAGGAATACCAGATAGGTCTCGGTCCACACAAGTTCTGACGCTGGAATTAACGTCGCAATCATTTGACAGCGGGTCTTTCACCATTACCATAGTGAGAGATCTGGGACACTTTTTTTTCGATATTCCGCTCTCATCTCTACAGACAAACCAGATAAGATATTTATCCGGGTTCCTTGAGTAGAGAATGTCGAATCGGTTCTCAAATTGGAATTGGATACTTCCTAAGAAATAAACATCACATTCAAACATACTTTTCAGAAAACATGTATATATAGTAAAATACAAGAAGGCGCATACTGGAAATTATACTGACGCATATATATAAATGAAATATATAATAGTGCATATTTGTTAATATATTGATACAAGTCTGTATAAAATACATAATGGTGCATATTCGATCTTAATGCATGTCTATACATGAGATACATACATATAATGGTGCATAGTTGAAAATATACCTATGAATGTCTTTTACAAGATATACATGAAGGTGCATCAACATTTCCGTTCTTCAGTCATCTGTTTGCAGACTAACGTCATATTTGTATTTCTATAATTTCATTTAAAATGAGATACTTGGTACATTTACACACAATAAGAACAAAATGTATTCAGTTACATGACTATCGAACATGACTAGCCACATTGTGCATGATACCTTAAATGCTATCAATATGTGAAACTATATGCATAATAGAATATTCTGTGGATGCTTCAAAAAAAGCAATACATAATAAAAAAGAAACTTTCCAGAAACGAAGCTTAACTTAAATTTAGAAGAATCTTCTAGCATATTGGTTTAAACACCTATCTATTTTCGAGGTAATAGTTTATGTTTAACGGCATTGCATTTGCCGAACCAAAGTAGACATTACTATAATTAGGTTGGACAACATATACACGTAAGCGTAAAGTGAAGAGAACTGCTATCTATGTTAGCCTAGTGAGAGTATTTGTTAAAAATGTTAATTCGACAGGGAGAGCCATTACCACGAACAGTATTAAGCATTCCTTTATATGGTGATATATAAAGCATATCGAATATAAAGCATACCATTGAGTTCCCGAAGTTTATCAAGCTTTCTAGGGACAGGAACGTAACCGTAATCGGTACTGCGAGAACTGCGAACGGTAGTACTGCCAGGACTGGCAACGGTACTGCCAGGACTGGCAAAGGTACTGTTAGGGTACGAGCATGCAGCTCCTGTCTCATTCCTGTGAAAAAAACGTAAGCAAACATTTTGTTCAACAGAATTTTACATGTCACTACGAGTCAAACTAGGAACATTCGGACTATTGGCTTAAATATGTGTTTCGAATTAATATAGATGTATTAAGTCCTATCATTGAAATACGTTTCTATTCAAATAAGGAAGTTATATGTAAATGGATTTTAAAAGTTAAAAGGATATGACTGCCAATATAAATATATTTAAAAAAAGTTCTAATTGCGTAATAAAAAAATATCATTGGACTATTTTTGCAGTCGGGCAAAAACTGTGGTTTGTTGTTGAAATTGCCTCCCTTGTTGGTCTACCGTAGTTTCCCTAAAAATTGTTTGTAAAATTATAAAATAAAAAGAACATTTGCTGCTTTGTTGTGAATAACAACTTCGCATTTGTGAACATATAAAGATTTCTCACTTCGAGATGAAATAAAATATGTTATTCACTCCAAAACAACAAATATCCTCTATTTATCAAAGAACTAATAATGGAAAAATCACACTACAAATTTAACTGTTTATAATAAACTCTATCTATAACAAAGTATATGTGCTGATTAAAAGTAAAGGTTCTTAAAATACCCTTGATTGAATATACGTTAAATTAATTACGGGGTTGGTAACTCTTAATTCGACGCTCCAGTTTTCTAGACGAAAACTTTTGTGTATATACATGTAGTATATTAGTCTAATTAAAGGAGGTCCCAATGATCAGTCCATGAAAAATGCCTATTAATAAATGCAGACAATTCTTAAGTTTTTGCGTCTGTGTGATCAAGATCGATTCAGGACGTTTCGGAACCAAACCATTTCGACACCTAGAGGAATAGGCACCCTGACGTTTCGGCATCAATCCATTTCGGCATCTATTTTAATTTTTACCCTAGACGTTTCGGCACACATTTATTTTTTGAGTATTATAATGAAGAAAAGAAGTAAAGAAATTAAATATTTTCTATAAAATCACTTGTAATTCATTTACAATGCAAAGTTGATTTCCTTAACGGCAACTCCGAAGCGGTTTTGAGCCTGAATACAACTAAAACATGAACATAAATAGGGCCTATATTATAATCACTTGTAAAATAAAAGAAAATATGACTTTTATATTATTTTGTAGCATGGTCACTGAAATTCCCTTTGTAATAGCTCAGGTGTAAATCGTTTAATTGAAAATACTTGAATATGTTCGCTTTAACATGTATAATAATGTATACCTAAGACCAAATAAAAACTTATCAGTATTCATACAGTATCTTTTAATTCTTCACTTTTCCTTCCTGTCATCTCCATGTCGACGACTACAGGTATGTGACTTGAACAAAGCCTCCTCAAACTAACCCATTATTAAAAATCGTCTACATATAACACATGCGTTATACTTTTCTTGTTAGGTTTGTACTTGCTGGTTTAAGTCGTTTATATTGTGTCTATTGAGTTTGGATTCTCGTAATATGTATGGTGTATATATATATATAAGGGTGAGAAAATATATATATATATATATATATATATATATCGTCGTCAGTGGGTTTACATCTATTATTAAATTTAACTTTTGATAGCGGGAGGACTTTAAACTATTTGTTATTTAACGGCTCATCAAATAATTGCTATACCAGTTTTTAACAGAGAGGACATGGGCCAAACAACAACAATTATCAAACTGTGTCATTGTATCATAATGTGTGTTATGCTGACGGTATTAGAGAGTAATTTCAGGTATAGATGGTGTTTGATCCTTCTTAGACACTAAAACCCCAGGGGCACATCTCGAATAGTGAAAGAATAGATATCATCCACCAATTTCATCATGGGCATCATTCATTTTAAAAAAACAACAACAGATTAATCAAAACTTTAAGTCAGAAACAGTTAGCTTGTCTTTAAAGACAAGGTAAAGGTACTGGTGTTTTGAGGCTGGGTCAGGGATTTAGGGCTTATCCCCCAATTATTCTGCACACCAGATTTCATATCAATACATTGGAAATATATGCAAAAACGTAAACTCGTTGTTGACGCGCCCTTCGCCTTTGTCGGAAAAAGTGATACTTATGTATATGTGTTTCTACGATACAAAAGCGCTTATAAACGTATAAACGAAACATCTCAAATTAAAATATATTTTGTCGTTAAACGTAAAAGAACGTTTGTAAAAGTCAAACAAACGCATATATGTCTATAAATGTAAAACCATAAATGAAGACGCGACGTACGTAATTTATTTTTACAAACATCAGTCACAATTGTTTGTCCCTGACATTGTGGATTAAGTAAGAGTGTGCCGTTCATTTGTAAGCGCATTATCAACTAAACAAACTAACTCATAACCTCTGGTCCCAACTAAATTCAATTTTGTTTATTTCGGCCATTGTTTTCTCTTTTAGGGCAAAGCGTTGTTTTTCAATCAAACCGAGACTGCAATATAATTTGTATTTAGCGTGTTCGACGATTTCCAAATTTCTCTTTTCACACTTGTTTACTGGTGTATACAATGTCACTTGTTTACTGGTGTATACAATGTCACTTGTTTACTGGTGTATACAATGTCACTTGTTTACTGGTGTATACAATGTCACTTGTTTACTGGTGTATACAATGTATGACTCACTAACACTTCACAGTGCGTAATGTTTTTTATTCGTAAAAGTAGATATAAAAATCGAAAAGTAGCATTCAAAGACGACAGCTTGTTATTCGTAAGTTGAGGTTTACTTCTCTATCCGACTTCTATATCCGATAATTGTCTTATCGGATTAAAACAAGTAAGGTAGTAATCCAGCACTGTAATATTGCGGCACTTGTTTCCAATTTGAGTGTTCCAATCCCCCTCCACCCAGCTGCTTAAGCCCATTGTTCAGTCTTGTACATACAAAATCATAATTTCCCATCTTTGAAACTGGTAGCAAATTTCGTGCTAACCCTAAACACTAGGTCATCTCCTAAAAACTCTCTAAATGTGTATTTGTGCCAGACTGCGGCGTGATGATAGGTATGGTACTGGTGCATTGAAATAGCGCTCTACCGATGGCTGGCCGTGAGGATCTCGAACCGACGTCCTCTTAAGCACTGTTTGATGAGAGGATTTAATATGGGCTATATGCTGGGTGTGGCAAAGTTTTAATTCGATATGTCTCCAAATAATCCTTTATGATAACCAACTTGTGCGACAGTGCGTTATCATAGAACATTCTCATTCCGCGCACCCCTGTACGTGGAAGGACCTCAGTGTAATGTCAAACGACAGTAGGCAAACCTTTTCGACGTAGTACTTTCCTGTGACTGTAGTGTGTTCAGGGACAGTAATCGAAGCTACCAATCCAAGAAGAATGCGTACAATACATGTTTTAGAACTAGGATCTTCAAGCTACTAGTGGTCTCTCACCATTTTCTCCGACCCATAGTTTGTTATTCTCTTTGCAGTCGGGTTCAAAGAATGATATCCATGTTTTATCACCCTTTGCTATTTCAAAAAGTCATCTGTTGTCACAATCTTCATACATTCGTAAAAAACAATGTGTTCGTACTCGGTAAAATATGGACATGAGTTGATAATTGATGTAAACGATGGAATAGGTGTCGTAATGTTGTAATTCATATACCATTGAAGAAATACACTTAGGTTACTTTAAAAGCTGAAAACGTTATTAAACTCAAGAATAACTTGACAGACAAATGATATTGTAAATGATGGGTCAGAGTTACAACTGTGCGAAGGTTCTAATAATAATTGAGATGCTTTTGAAATGTGTTTTTCACTGTAAAAAATTTTAAACCCGAAAACCGTTTTTAATTTGAACAAAATGATAGAGAAAGGGTCCGTATACAAGCATGCGTATCGTTCGATAACAGCAGAATCATAATTATATTTACTGTTAATTAGCTTATTTTTGTGCTTACCAACGGAAATATGTCTTACTGTTTTAACAATTTCTTTTTACTTTTACCAACGTATTGGTGCCACATGTTGTAGTTATACATTCATTAGGGTGCATTTGACCTTTTTGGACCCAGGGGAAAGAACCTTCGTTGTCATCTAAACATCTAAGGCAACCACTGTGCCAAATACGGTTACGTAGTTATACGTATATTGTACTCACCACACAGCCGCTATCCGTCTAACAATTGCGTCTTCACGCTCCCCGTCCGATTCCAAAGTCCACTTTATATTGGCTTTTAATGGTCTAAATACATAGTCGTACATTTTGTCAGCGAGAAAGTGGGTCATGATCCAGTTATGTCCAACAACCTGATGATAAATTAAAAAGCATGTTTTATTGCCAACCCTTTTGTGTTTGTGATGTCGTTTACTTTTATTATTACTTTTGCCATCTTGTTTGTCTGTTTGCATGTTTTTTTCTGTGTTTTGTGGTTGACTGTCCTCCTTGAATGCTACTTTCCCTGTCCGATCTTTTTATATTTCTTTTTATCAAATTAATACAATACGGCGTAAAACCTGAGGCAAGTTTTCGCGTAGTTGTTAGTTCGGACTTCGACCTTCGTTAGGTTAAGGTTCAGCGTTAGTGTAAAAATCCTTAACCGACCGGAAGTCGAATCCCTAGCTACGAAGTACCGGCATACGGTGTCAGACCGGTGAAAATCAGCCCATTGAACACAATGCAATATAGGCTATATTTGGAGATCAGTCACAAGTTCCACAACATTCGTTCGCTTAAATACACTTTTATTCTGTGTATTAAACACATTAGGCTAGTAAACGGTCCCATATCTGGAATAAAACACCGATTCAGTCTTTCAACATTTCGCGTCATTCATTCACACTATGCGTATTTTGAAATAAACATCTGTCAAAACCACATCTCTACCTAACCTCTGTGCTCATACTCTCCAAAGAAATAATCCTGACAAACACAGTAAAATACTTACTATTCATGACAACAGACATACTACTTTAACCTCAGGTTAGATTTAACAATGAACTAGAAACTAATCTTGGGAAAAACACATGCAAACTAGAAACTTTGGATTCTTTCAAGGAACTATTTCAGCACCCTCCGACCCGGAAGTACTCCTGACTGGTCTGACACCTTACTTCCCTCAGCTAACACTGATCATTTCATTTAACAACATATCACTCACTGTGCAAATCTCCACATCCGATAAATAATTCAGAATGTGATCAGTCACAGACCATGTCTTTGGATTGATAAAAAAAATGAGTTAAACATTTCTAAGTTTCATTTCAGCACATAGACGGTAATTGTGTGGATATTCGAAGGCTTACAAAATAATTATATATCATCATAAATAAGCTGATCTAAGACATGAATGTTTACTATTGTTCGATAATATCTTTGTGCTGTCGAGTTCCATATTACAAGAATTATGCATAATTAAAACTATTATAGATAATTAATGTCCCTCAATTAAATTATAAAAAAACACATTAATGGCGCATTACCTTGTTTTTGAAATCGTCGAATGTCATGAGACAGCGTCTGGCGTTCGGTACCTTGACATAGGACCACACGGTCGACAGACACAGCAATACAGCAACTACAGATTTCCTATAGAGAATGTCAAAAATCAGTATACCTTTAATATGATGGAACGTACAATTAAGTATGTAGCGGTTAACCCAGTGAGTAAACATAGTAAGTGGTAACAGAAGCGTGTTCTACTTCTGCTACTGGGGGTTAAGCAGGGATTTGTTTTTAGTCCGATTTGTGGATAAAGGACTGACATCTACTAGTATTGTTAATTATGTAATCCTTAACCCGCTAAGCACGACTATTGTACCCATTGCGCCCATTGTAAACCCTGCTGTCGATCATTCATTTTCGCCAAAACAACCCTTTGTCACATAAATGGAATGGTCTAAATTCAAAGAAAGAACAGTCCATTATATATATATATAAGAGAGTATGATAATGGACCTTTGGAGACGGCCAAGTACTGAACAAAAAAAGAAACTTCCGCTGATGCTGATGCTGATTATCTAGACAGCAAAACGGGGGGGGGAAATAATGATGTTTAAGAATAATTAGATAGACCGCCAACAATAGTCCAAACAAAGTGCAAATCAAGGATAGGTTTTTCTTACAAATGGAATAAGGATAATGTAGATGAATACAGAAACAAGTTAAATAGCGATGAGTTTAAATTATCAATGCAGTTGTTAAACTCACAATTGGATGTTTCGACTAATTCATCGAGTATCGATGAAATTATTTTACAGTTTTCAATTAGTATCAACGATGTATTTTCACCGTTATTTGGAAAGCGTACGAATAAATTTATCAATGCGAGACTATCAAATGCAAAACTATATTGGAAAATGCTTGAAGATTCAGTTAGTAAAACGCCGACAACTAAAATAAATGTTGATCATTTTGCGGCGTACTTTAAAGCAAACAATAATCCTGAGGAAAGTTTGTACCAGGCCGACGAAGATATTCTTACTTATAAATGAACAATACCTAGACGATGAATTGCAGCTTAATTTTGAGGAGCTCGATAGCGAGATAACTTTGACAGAAATTAATAAAGCAATCAAACAATTACGATCAAAATACAAGTAGTGGGCCAGACCTATTTTTAAACGATTGTTTTATACATGGAACTGATAACCTTACAATGTACTTTCATAAATTATTTAACTGTTGTTTACACTATGGATACTTTCCAGAAAAATGGAGCCAATGATTCATAGTTCCCATCCCGAAAGGTGGCAATAGTGACGACCCATCTAACTCTAGAGGAATAACTTTATTAAGCACATTATTCAAATTGTTCACGCTCATTCTAAATAATAGGTTAGATAATTGGGCCGAGTCGTATTTTGTTTATATAGAGGCGCAAGCCGGTTTTCGCAAAGGAATGAGCACAGTAGACAATATATTTGTACTAAACGTATTGATAAGTCATTGTTTAAATAATGGTGAAAAGCTATTTGTGCATTTGTCGATTTCAAAAAAAGCATTTGACTTTGTTGTCCGAGACATTCTTTGGTATAAATTAATAAAATATGGAGTATGGGGAAATTCTTAGATGTACTCAAATCAATGTATAGCAATGTCAAATCCAAAATAAAGAACTTAAACACAGTAAGTGATAGTTGTTCATGTAGTCTAGGAGTCAGAAAAGGTGAAAGCTTATCACCTTTTTTATTTAGTATTTATCTGAATGATACTGAAGACATTTTTAGATCAAAGGGTGTTAAAGGTATCGCTATAGTAACCATTAAGATATGCTTGCTTTTATACGCAGATGAGGTAATTTTGTTTTCAAAAAGTGCAGAGGGTCTTCAGGATTCCTTAAATTTTTTAGCTTTTAGCAGATTATTGTGATAGATGGAAATTGGCGGTGAATTTAGAAAAAACTAAGGTAATGATTTTCAAAGGGGGAGGAAGGCTGACTCAAAACTAACATTATGGTAAACTGGAAATAGTAAATAAATTTAAGTATTTAGGGGTGTTTTTTACCTCGGGTGCTTCATATAATGAAAATGAAAAAATGTTAGCTGGTCAAGCCTCTAAGGCTATTTTTAAGATGAACACATGTTTGTATAAATTTACCGATTTGCCTCCTAAATATACTCTTGATCTTTTTGATAAATTGATATTGTCCATTCTATTCATCAGAAGTTTGGGGATTTAATAAAGGGTTGCAAATAGAAAGGACTTTTTTAAGCTTTTGTAAACGATTACTAGTATTAGGGGTTAAGATATCGGCTCAAAATAATTTGTGTACGGAGACATACGTAGATGTAGCCTAGAGACTTATCGGTTATACAATATTATAAAGTATTGGTTGAAAATTGTCACGAGCTTAGGAACAAAATATATTAACCACGTGTGCCTTAAACTCAGTGCAGAGACTAATCCAAGAAAAACAAATTGGGTTTCACAAGTAAAGTTACTATTGTCTAAATTAAGGTTCTACGAGGTCTGGCTTGCTCAAGTGGTTGGCGATATACAGTTATTCCTTAATCAAATGAAACTAAGAATTAAAGATGTATGGCTGCAAGATTTTAACGGTGGTTTACAAAACACAAGCAGAGCTTTATTTTATAGAAATATAGTTGATTTTGGTTTTAATAAATACTTAGATGTAGTAGATATGCGCAAATACAGAATGGCATTGTCTCGCTTAAGAATTTCTTCGCATATGCTGGCAGTAGAATCTGGAAGATGGCGAAAACCCATCTTTGTACCATTTGATGAACGAAAATGCACATTTTGTCAAGTCTTAAAAGACGAGTACCATTTTGCCATCGAATGTCAAGCTTATCAGAAGTTGCGTACTAAATATATAAAAAAGTATTATTGGGAACATCCAAACTGTTTTACATTTTTGAAATTAATAAAAAGAGAAAACACTACTGAGATTAGAAATCTAGCAATCAATGTATACAAAGCATTTAAAAAACGATTCACTATGCTTAGAGTGTAAGTTTTGAATATGTTATGTAGTGAATAATAATCAATATTTGTTATATGATATAAGTTATATAACATATATGCCAGTCACTCCATCTCTTCCTGGCACAAATGCGTGTAACGTATATTTTCTTAAAATGACAGTGTAACTCAAACAATAACACAAATTTACATTTCAGTAATATATAATGCCATTTGTTATTATAACTATGTACCTGAATAGACTGTTATTTATATATATATCATGATATGTACTATTGTATGCCATCTTACCATGCCACAATTGTATCATAAATGTAATTATCGATGCTATGCTCATGACTCTTGTTAGGATTATTGCATAATAAAGTATCTCCTTCTTCTATGTAGTGGGTAAAGGGTTAATTAGGGGGCCGAGTGAATAGCACGTTCAACTCCGTTCAAATCGCGACTCAAACCTCACTAGAGCCACTGGGTTACGTTGGTGTGTCCTTAGTCAAGACACTTATTTTAGTCTCTTTTGTGGAATGGGGGTGTAACACCTTACAGTCCCGTGTATCGGAGTCTATCCTAGTAAAGGTACTTATTCTAATCTCTGACGTGGAATGGGGGTGTTACACGTACGGTCCCGTGTATCGGAGTCTATCCTAGTCAAGGCACTTATTCTAGTCTCTGACGTGGAGTGGGGGTGTAACACGTACGGTCCCGTGTATCGGAGTCTATCCTAGTCAAGGCATTTATTCTAGTCTCTGACGTGGAATGGGGTGTAACACGTACGGTCCCGTGTATCGGAGTCTATCCTAGTCAAGGCACTTATTCTAGTCTCTGACGTACGGTCCCATGTATCGGAGTCTATCCTAGTCAAGGCACTTATTCTAGTCTCTGACGGGGGTGCAACACGTACGATCCCGTGTATCCTTAGTTAAGACACTTATTCTAGTCTCTTACGTGGAATGGATGTGTAACACGTACGGTCCCGTGTACCTTAGTCAAGGCACTTATTCTAGCTCTGACGTGGAATGGGGGTGTAACACGTACGGTCCCGTGTATCCTTAGTCAAGACACTTATTCTAGTCTCTTACGTTAAATGGGGGTGTAACACGTACGGTTCCGTGTATCCTTAGTAAAGACACTTATTCTAGTCGCTGACGTGGAATGGGGGTGAAACACGTACGGTCCTGTGTATCCTTAATCAAGACACTTATTCTAGTCCCTTACGTGGATGGGGGTGTAACACGCAAGACACTTATTTTAGTCTCTTATGTGAAATGGGGGTGTAACACGTACGGTCCAGTGTATCGGAGTTTATCCTAGTCAAGACACTTATTCTAGTCTCTTACGTGGAATGGGGGTGTAACACGTACGGTCCCGTGTATCGGAGTCTATCATCCGAGTACGTCAAAAGACCTCTTCGATAGCAAAAGTAAGACAGGGTTCCCAGATTCCTTTGTATCCTCCCCCCACTCTCTGGGGCGGCTCGAAATAACATAATATTTGTGATTATGATTTGTTAAGCAAAACAATCCAATTTATAAGTATGTCTTAGTCTATAATAAGTTATGTCATGTCTAATGTGTACACATCATGTTTGTAATTGTGTCAAATAGTATTGATTTTGCAACCGCCATCAGTAATATTCATATCGTATTCTGCCTGCTAATGAAAAGTCTTTAAATGATTGGACAAGCATACATAAATAACATTAAAAACAAAACAAATGAATTGGTATAACGGTATGGTGCGGCTATTTTCTTTGATGCTGTCAAACTTAAGTCCATAATTTATCATTGCCATATTACCCGTATACATGTACGTCACAGATAACGGCAAATAAATGTTCCAATATAAAACAAAATATAATGTCGTCTATAACAGATAACACTCAATTAACAAATAAAGGCAACGGTGAATATTATTTCGCAATGATAGACTAATATTCGCCAGTGGTTAAGGAGGAGAATGTCCCCTTCCCCGACCCCTTCTTTAGGTTTCACAGCGCACCAACAAACACGTTTATAAGGCACCAACTGGAATGACCGTTCCAGACCCACCCTCCATGTAAATGGAGATAAAATATACAGAATATGCCTAGAACGTTCTCACTGCAGAGTTGCTGAATATTCTGTTGTAATTCATATTTTTGATGGAGCCACGATCATTGTTTTTCCTCACTGCTCAAGGAGATACAGGTAGAAACAGTTAAGGGATGATGGTTATGAATACCCTTAAAGAAGATGACAACAATGAACATGAATTTGAGGATTTGAGTTGCCGGTGTTAGACAATCTATGGCTCTATTCATTAACTAAAAGTAAAACCACACGGGGCATATAAACTCAAAAGCAAGCATTTAAACATTTATAGCATCTTTACATGTCAACAGATAACGTTTACCTTGGTATTTCTTAATTGCTTAAACACAATTCAGTAAAATTGCTTCCACATGATCAGTGTTTATTGTATATACACGCATGTTGTATAGACATAAATATCAGAGTGCTCGTATGGTAGCGTTAAATACACAGATACACAGAGGGTGTTTGTCAACATAGATATTTGTGTTTTATCTATGGTAATGATTTAAATTTTGAAAAAAGCAATCTATTGATGATGGTGATGATGATGATGATGATGATGATGATGATGATGCGTATTTTGACTAGCACACCATTATGTTATGAACACGTTTAATGTTCTATCTTAATTTTTTATTTTTTTTATTTGTTTGTTCCTATGTTATTATTTTTTAAGCGCATCCGTGGCCGGGATAGTAAAGACGCTGCGTCTAAAACGTTCTCGCCTCTCACCGCTGAAGGTTCGAATCGCACTGGGAGCTCGACTTGTCAAGTGAGAAAGTGTCGATTCCTACGGATGGCGAGAGCTATACAGTAATGGTTCTACCAAGTACAACTGGGGTGGTCTGCCTGTACCACAAAAGATAAAACGTCATATGTGGCCTACATATGCTAAAAATGACAACATTCAAACAAAACAAATTATATGTTATTAAAAATATAAACTCGAATAACTAGCAAATAACAGCAAATATGCAGATGAGTGTGAACATGGTGGCTTAGGGATCCAATGGTGGCGTGATCGATCCCAGCCCAAACCGAAATAAAAATATTTTTTTAATTATTATTAAAATATTGTTACCTGACCAGTCAAATAATGACATGAACCGATATAAATAAATGATTCATATTTTTTCTGTAATCACACGCGCACGCACGCATGAACACACGTACACTCGCAAACGCACACAAACACAAACACGCAGCAACACCCACTTTCCAGATTTAAATGATTCCTGACAGGGATGTTAGGAGGAACAAATATACCCCGTTATTGTTTGTTTGTGGTTCATGTACCGGTTTACGCACCGATATCCTATAATGTGTGTTACCATCTTGTTTTTAGAACTTCTGAATCTATACTTAAAGTAGCTATCCCGCCAACAACAGGCACATTTTACAACATGTTGTTACCTATATCTAAAAGATTACATGTATTGTTGCATGTGTCGCGGAGTGTATATGCATGGTTGAGTGTTTATTATTGATTTGGCCTTAAAGAAAGTTAGAAATAGTAGATATGTAAGCATGCTTACCGTGTGAACGTGTGCAAAGCATTTATGCAAATTCATTTAATATGATGAAATCTGGACTGTTCTCATTGGACTATTTTATGCAAATTCATTTGTGACAAGGCTGGTGTAAACGATAAGCAAAATAAACTGCCTACCTTGTACTGGATTCCTAAATTACATAAAAATCCCTATAAGGCTCGCTTTATTTCGAATTATAGTGCCTGCACCACAACAAACATCTCCAAACTTTTAACTTCTTGTCTTACTGCCGCTAAAGATCACGTTAAACTATATTGTGATAAAACTGATGAAAACTCTGGGATTAATTCATTTTGGTCTATAAAAAATTCAAGAGACGTTCTTGATAAAATGTTCAATAATAAAGGTCAAGTTTCATCAATAAGCACTTATGACTTCTCTACACTATATACAATCTTATCACATCATCAAGCTAATTTCTCTTATTCGAAAATACTACATTTTTGGCATGTAATAATATTAAAGCGTTTTTTACTAACGGCAGTTTAGACAATTATACTATGTGGACTTGCTATGAAGTTTGTGAAGCACTCATCTTCCTATTAGATAATATTTTCGTCAGGTATGGAACCACCGTTTATAGACAAAATTTTTGGTATCGCAATGGGTACGAACTGTGCACCAGTTGTCGCAGATATTTTTTTATTTTGCTATGAAAGAGATTTCATGTTGAGTCTTTCACCAGATACCCAGGCAGATGTTATTGAAGCCTTTAATGACACCTCTCGGTATCTGGATGACATATTGAACATTGACAACCCTTTCTTTCCAACTATGGTTAATACTATTTATCCTAAAGAACTTCAGCTTAACAAAGCTAATATATCTGATAATAACGCTTCTTTTCTTGATTTAGGTCTCTCGATTGAAAATGGTGAAATAATTAGCAAAATCTATGACAAGAGAGATGATTTTAATTTTGACATTGTTAATTATCCCCACTTGGATGGGGATGTTCTCCGAGCAACTTCTTATGGGTCAACTTATTCGTTTTTCAAGAGCTTGTACTCGAGTTGAGGATTTTAATATTCGTAATCTTTGTATAACTAAAAAGCTACTCAATCAGGGTTACCGTTACCATAACCTTCGTAAAACCTTTGCAAAATTGTATTATCGTAACCAAGAACTTCTTTCCAAATATAAAAGTAATTGAAGGACTCTTCTGCGACAAGGACTATCACAACCTGACTTCTATGGTGATGTGATTTATAAACTTCGTAAGATTCTTGGTCATGATCACTTTCATACTATCTTTGTTTAACTTTGTTAAACTTGTTAAAAAGTTTATCAAAAGAGGTTATGACCCTATCATTTTGCAACGTACTGCATGCTTGGTGGTGGACCCTTTTACAGTTCGCCACTACGCTTTCCTCTTTAATTGTACGATGACCGGACAGGCTGTGGACCCTATAATGACGCCTACCTAAAGCCCAATGGGACGGTGGCGTTTGATGTTTGTCTATTATCTTTCTTGTCGTGCCACTGACCGTTCCAATGCGGTAGCCCTATTGTCAACCCTTTTGTGTTTGTGATGTCGTTTGCATTGAATATTACTTTTGCCTTCTTGTTTGTCTGTTCGCGTGTTTGTTTCTGTGTTTTGTGGTTGACTGTCCTCCTTGAATGCTGCTTTCCCTGTCCGATCTTTTTAGATTTCTTTAGACTTTTTTCATTGGACAGTTTTGGTGGGGAGGCTTTTGGAGCAGTCTTTGGGCGGTATATAAACAGGCTAGCTTTTGGAGCAGCCCAGCAGTTGAGTTCTATTTAGTAAAAGTTAATTTTGAATTGGATGTTTTTAAAATATAAAATATATGTGTGAGAGGATTTACCTATTATTGTGTTCATCTCAAAATAACAGTGAAATTGGATATTTGGACTAAACCGGAAATATTGGAAATTAATTTAGACTGAAAAGACACTTACTGTTTTGGAATAAAGAGACACTGACTATTTTAAATTAAAGATACACTTATTTTTTGGATTCAAGAGACACTTACTGTTTTGGATTAAAGAGACACTTACTGTTTTGGATTAATGAGACACTTGCTAATCTGAATTAAAGGAACATTGGATAATTTTATTTGGACTTAATTAAAAAATTGGATATTAATGGAAAACTGGATTTGTATATTATGTAAGTGAATATATTATGTAAATGAAATTGTTAATTATAATTGTGTGTTGCTGAATTTGCCACCTTTCTTGTTACATTTTACTCGCAACAATGTGTACACAGTTTCTAAACCTAATGAGGACGAAGTATATATATATATGTATAACTTAACCAGCCAGGCCAAACCCCAAAACTGGAACGTCGAATTAAGAGTTATCAACTCAAAATTCATTTTACCATATTATTTTAAGAACTCATGACAAAATCTATACTTTTAATCGGCACATGTACATTATTATATGATCTGAACACTTTGATGGAGTTTTGATAAATAATTTTCATTGCAATTTGTGCTGTTATTTGGCGGGTTAGCTTCTTTAAACCACATGCCGCTTGGAAGGCGTATCTTCATTTGTAATGTCATTTCACCACCACATTCACCAGCTCATGGCGAAACTGGGTATATGTAAAGATGCTATAGCTGTATATAAAAAATGCAAAAAACCTTAAGAGCCCCGGCTCGAGTGGTTATACCATGGAATTTTATAAGTTTTTCTGGATAGATATAGAAATGTTCCTCTTAAGATCTATTAACCATAGATGATTGAAAGGTGAATTATCAGTCACTCAAAAGGAGGGCATTATAACATGTATACCAAAGACAAATAAAGATAGACATTATTTAAAAAACTGGAGACCAATATCTTTATTAAACTGTTCTTATAAATTATCATCAGCATGCATTGCACAGCGTTTAAAACAAGTATTACCTTTGCTTATAAATGATGATCAGACTGGCTTTTTGGCGGGGAGATATATAGGTGAAAATACACGTTCCATTTATGATTTGTTCTATTACGCTGAGAAAAATGATATACCAGGATTATTACTTATTGCAGACTTTGAAAAGGCTTTTGATACCCTCTCCTGGTCTATTATTGATGAGGTTTTAAAAAAAAATCAGTTTGGACAAGATATTAAGAAATGGATAAAAATATTTTACACAAATATTAAATCTTGTATTTTAGTTAATGGCCATCTATCGGAGTGGTTTTTTATTCACCGAGGCTGCCGACAGGGAGATCCCCCTCTCCCCATACATTTTTATTCTGTGTGTCGAAATATTGGCTGTTCTGGTTAGGACAAATAAAGATATTAAAGGAGTTAAAGTAGGAGATACTGAATTTGTAATTTCTCAATATGCCGACGATACCTCCCTTATATTAGACGGCACCGAAAAATCCCTTAAACATGCTCTAATGGTTTTAAAATTATATGGAGATATTTCAGGTCTTAATGTTAATGTTGATAAAACCAGAGCTATATGGTTTGGGAAAAATAAAGGTTCTAATGTAAAATTATGCACAGACACGGACCTTAATTGGGATCAGGGGGAATTTGTGATCCTAGGAATTACTATGTCAACACATTTGAGGAGTGTGGTTGCATTAAATTATGACAGAAAAATAAACGAAATTAAATCATTATTACTGTCCTGGTCAAAACGAATACTCACACTTTTTGGAAAAATCACTGTTATAAAAAGCTTAGCTTTACCAAAGTTAAATCACTTAATTTCATCATTACCTAATCCACCTGAAGACCAGGTCACACTGTTGCAAAACATGTGTTTTAATTTCCTCTGGAATAATCACCCAGACAAAATAAAGAGATCTGTTGTAACTCAAGATTATGATTGTGGTGGACTTAGAATGATCAATATTAAACAGTTCATATATTCTCTGAAATTAACGTGGATTAGAAGACTTTTGATTGGGAATAAAAAATGTATGTTCCCATTCACCACAAATATGCTATTTTTCGGTAGCGACAATGTAAAAAATAACTTGCAAAAAATATGCAATCCCTTCTGGAAGGATGTTTACACAAGTCTTAACATCCTATTGGATGTTAAAAACCTATTGTCATAGAAAGAGTTCTTAACACAACCGTTATGGTACAATAATAACATTAAGATTGGAAGATCAAGTGTTTTTTATAAAAGATGGTATGATAAAGGTATTTTATTTATTAACGATATAATGGATAACAATGGTAATCTTCTCTCTTTTACCCTATTTATCGAAAAGTTTGCTGTACATTCACATTTTTTAGAATATGAAGGAATGACTGCAGCAATACGGGGCTACCTTCAGAAACAAAATTTTGCTCATCTTGCTATCAAGTTAGAAAATCCAATTTGCCCATCAGTAGTGTCCCTAATAACAAGCGCACCGAAAGGCTGTCGTCCCATTTATGATATACTTATGATTATTAAATCAAATGTACATCCAACATCTATAGCTAAATGGGGACAATATGGTATAAATATAGACAGAGATTGGAATGACTTATTCAAAATACCTTTCAAATGTACAAAAGATACTCGATTACAATTGTTTCAGGAAAAAATAAACCACAGAATTACTGCTACAAACATCCTTTTGACAAAAATGAAGATAAAAAACGATAACTCCTGTAGCTTTTGCATAGAGTCTCCAGAAACCATTATATTTATTTTGGGAATGTAAATATACCAAAACATTTTGGAATATTTTTAAGATTACTTGCAATGATAATAAGATAATAATCCAACCGGAACGGACTACAAAAGATATAATTTTTGGGTCTAATGAATATGACAATGTTCTAAATAAACTAATTTTACATGCAAAATACTTCATATACAAATGTAAGTTAGATGGAAGATTACAATTGTTCGGAAATTTCAAACAACAAATTAAATACATATATCAAACTGAAAAAATAAACGCAATTAAAAGATTTACATTTGATAAATTTGAAAAACATTGGTTGACTTATAAATCCCTACTTAATAATTAGTTTTGTTTTAAATGTTAATAGTTACACTGTGCAACACTTCTATCTTATTTCATCTATCTTGTTCCTTCTTCTTGTTTTTTGTTTTGTATTTTTTTGACAAAAGGAAAATCCCAAGAAATGTGTAATAACTGTTAAATTATGTTCCCCGCTGTTCCCACTGAATATGGAAGAGTCACACCTCCATAGAAATATCTTGTCTTTTCTTTATATATTTAGTGGATAACACTATTGTTTCACAGTCAACTGTTGAAACTCAGCAGAGATGGTATATGGATCTTGTATAACAACTGAAACACTCATAGTTGATTATGTTAGCATTGTATTTATTTACGTTAAACAATTCTTTAATCAAGATATATATGCTTGGTTTTGAAAAAAAAAAATTCTTTACAATGAAGGCGTATTAAAGAAACAAAATAAATATTTTGACAATTTTGTAAATGTCAAGATTTAAAGGGATACACAGCAATCTGGTGTATTTGTAAAAAAAAAAATGTTGAAAGACCCTCAGATTGCAGAGAGCCCCTTTCATCAAAATTGTATTTTAAATCTTCTTTTGAATATTGTAAAGAAATATAAAAATCAAAGTACCGAAGGTACTGAGAGCATGGTGAACTATGATTTGTTCATCCATGTAATGGAAGGTTTCTTTGCAATCACGCATGACATGGATGGACTGAACATGTGTCAACTCTTCTTAATAATAATGCATCATTGCATGTAATAATATATCAATGCATTGTTTAATGTATCTGGAAGTAAGGCGATTAAAACAAGATAAGGTAAGGTATATACAGGAATAAAGAAGGGAACAAAAGGAACGATTGGTTATAATGAAAATTAATCTCCGAAACGCTTCATCTAATCTGAACCATATCTTCACAGGTGTTAAGGTGTATCGAAAAACATCACCTGTCATCACCTGTCAAAGTTTGAGTCATTAGAAATGAATATAGTGTCAAAAAGGTCAAGACAGCTAATTTTACCAATTCAATTGGAGGTAATTCATAGACCCTTTGACCAACATAGATGAATTAAAATAGGAAACAACCTTCTGTACGGTTTGTAGAGGGTTGGCCCACCCCGACCCTCACAGACCTATAACGGGGTGAATAAATGGATTACCATTAATTTGGTGATCGAAATTTAAAAAAAAAGAGTTATGAACTCAAAATTGATTTTACCATATTATTTTAAGAACTCATGACAAAATCTATACTTTTAATCGGCACATGTACATTATTATATGATCTGAACACCTTGATGGAGTTTTGATAAACAATTTTCAGTGCAATTTGTGCTGTTATTTGGCGGGTTAGCTTCTTTAAACCACATGCCGCTTGGAAGGCGTATCTTCATTTGTAATGTCATTTCACCATCACATTCACCAGCTCATGGCGAAACTGGGTATATGTAAAGATGCTATAGCTGTATATAAAGCTAGTAGGCGTGCACGTAAATGGGAGGATTTTAACGCTTAGTTTAATGCCAAATTCAAGCTTGTAAAACATGGCGGTATACCCGTATATAAGGGGAGAAACTTATACCCGGACATCATTTTTAACCGGTATACATCGATAGTAAATAACATCACCGTCCTCGTCATTGAAAAATAGTTCGCTCAGCACGGGTTTCGAACTTGAGACCTCCGAACTGACATTCCGCTAACTTACTACTATGCTACAGAGCCAATTGATAACCATCAATTCATTTAACTATATATTCGTTTGATAATGGAATTATTTTCGCAAATGTTTTTTTTTTCTTAAGTTTATTTCAAATAAAACATACACAGTATTATTATTTTCACGTATACTATTCTAATGTAGGAATTTGTGAGCGTGTTTTTCGGATGTCTTGGTTGTACGTAAGCACTTATAAACGCATTTAATAACACACACACAATTAACAAAGGATAACGTCTATAATGCTAACAGTATATCGTGAAAAGATAAGCTACTGGTCAATTGACTGGATTATCCAATGTTAAAGTGTAGTGATAGTCAATCCGAAAGTCATGAGTTCAAAACTCGCCATAGGCTATAATATATTTTTCAGTGAATGGTGTGCATTGTTGGGGGTTGCTTTGTCGATCGCAGGTAAATAAGTAAAGGGTTAGCTATAAAACTGCCTTTATGACAGTAGGGTAAGTGTGAGGTTTGGTGCACCATAGAACCGGTTTAAACCCCCAGTGGTCTTTGTTGCCACTGACCGTTCCAAGACGGTATCCCTATTGTCAACTATTTTGTGTTTGTGATGTCGTTTGCATTTTTTATTACGTTTGCCTTCTCGTTTTCTGTTTGCGTGTTTGTTTTTGTGTTTTGTGGTTGACTGTCGTCCTTGAATGCTGCTTTCCCTGTCCGATATTTTTGTCTTTCTTTATATACGGATTTCCTGCCATATTTCAGTAGCTTGAATTTAGTAGTAGATCAAGCATTAAACCGCCCCCTTTCCTTTAGATCCACGCCCACTAGCCTTATGTACATCTAAAGTAGCCTTATTCTATCAAATTTAACGCAGGACATCATTTAATTTATAAACATCGAGTTGTGCATATCGTACTTGTACACAGGTAGCATTATGATTTACAGAGACAACAAGTTTGTCACTCTCGGGGCTAGATCCACGACCTTCTAATTTACAGTCAGACATTCTAACCACTGAACTATGGGGACTTCTTCAGAACATAGTCTATTTAGTAATTTTATTAAAGTGCTAAACAACATATTTAAATCAAGATGTATCGCTATATAGTCCATCATGTAAATTTAAACGAGTACGAAAGGAGAATTTGGAAATCACCGAAAACAATCAATACAAAAATGTATGCAGTCTCGGTTTGATTGAGACTCTTCATGAACGGACAACTTAGTTATTTGATGAAATATAATCGGAGGCCGTATATTTATCGATCTTACCTGTACGAAGTCTAGATAAAAACGTGATATTTTACGCATTGCTTTCTAACTACTTCAACTTCTTCACCCGTGACTCATTAATATTCATGAGTTAGTACTAATTTAAATACAGCGTCTGTAGCGTTAAGCTGTAATAAAAATGTACACATATATAAAATAATTATTTCAATTTCGTAATGGCACACATACAACCAAACTTTTTTGTCAATGATGACTGCATTTATCATAGCGTTGACAACTTTCATACATTAATACTGCCTCTCCCACTTCCCCTTCCTTCCCACCACCACCCCACACCCCCTACTACCCCACACCCATACACAAACATAATATCACCAAAACGCTGCCTCAACAAACAACAGTAGCATTTTATCGAAATAAACTATTGTCAAACTGGTTACTTACATGTTTACAACATACATGACAGTTCAACCTGAAAAGAACACAAAAAGAATAATTAACCTGGTAGACATACATGCGAAGACATATTTAATAATGCTTGACTATATAACATTCAGTACATTTAAGAACGTAACATTTTTGATTTTCGATTATTTTTAGTCCACTGTTGTTTTTTTGTTCAAATCCAGATTGTATTTTATGTTGGTACCCAAGTCTCTTTGTCCCAAAGGTTAACATTTAGCGATAAAGAGATACCAAGTGTTGCGTTTTCAAATGTACTGAGTATATTATATGTTATTCAGCAAAATTCTATAAGATCATAAGACCCACGAGGATACAAACTATATATATACAAGGTTGACAACAGGTACATATATATACTCGTTGCTGCATTCGTGAATTCACTGCATTCATAATCATGGCTGTTCTTGTGAAGGATGTGAAGAGATTAAACAACTACTAGTACTTTTCAACCAAAGAACTGTGTTTCTGTTTTCATATAGATACAAACGGCAATCCGATATTCACTTTAACATGCTTTTAACATTTTGAAATAATAAAATTATTTCTCGGGGAAAAGAACTGAGTTTCTTTTTTCATATAGGTACAAACGGCAATCCGATATTCAATTCAACATACCTTTAACATTTTGAAATCAAAATCATATCTCCATACTATAAAGATTCAAGTTGTACCCGTCACATAGGATAAATTACCAATTTATATATACTCAGTGCATTTGAAAACGCAACTGGTATGTTTACACCTAAGTGTAGAACATTGCCAGAAGGTTTCCAAATCGTCATTTCTCAGTCAGGCTATCAATTGCAGTCTTAGCAACACTTAGTATCTTTTGAATTTCTTTCGATGGAATTGAAGTTCTCGGTCAAAATGAGTAGAACACATCTGATGCAACTGTGTATCGCAATGTATCGGACAAAGAGACTTGTGTTTTAACATAAAATACAATCTTAATTTGAACAAAAATCCAGCGGACTAAAAATAATCGAAAATCAAAAACGATGCGTTTTTAAATTTACTGAGTGCATGTTTAAATAAATAAACTGCTATATTTATTTTAAGGGTAGCCGCTAATAATACTTTTAAACAAATCCAAAATTAAAAAAAAAAAAAATGTCATATTAATCAAAATATGTTGTTTGCAGCGTGTTTGTTGCAGCGTGTTGTTTGCAGCGTGTTTGTTGCAGTGTGTTGTTTGCAGCGTGTTGTTTGCAGCGTGTTGTTTGCAGCGTGTTTGTTGCAGCGTGTTGTTTGCAGCGTGTTTGTTGCAGTGTGTTGTTTGCAGCGTGTTGTTGATTCGTGTTGTTTGCAGCTTGTTTTTTTGCAGCGTGTTGTTGATCGTGTTGTTTGCAGCGTGTTATTTGCAGCGTGTTGTTGATTCGTGTTGTTTGCAGCGTGTTTGTTGCAGCGTGTTGTTTGCAGCGTGTTGTTGATTCGTGTTGTTTGCAGCGTGTTTGTTGCAGCGTGTTGTTGATTCGTGTTGTTTGCAGCGTGTTTGTTGCAGCGTGTTGTTGATTCGTGTTGTTTGCAGCGTGTTTGTTGCAGCGTGTTGTTTGCAGCGTGTTGTTGATTCGTGTTGATTGCAGCGTGTTTGTTGCAGTGTGTTGTTTGCAGCGTGTTGTTGATTCGTGTTGTTTGCAGCGTGTTTGTTGCAGTGTGTTGTTTGCAGCGTGTTGTTGATTCGTGTTGTTTGCAGCGTGTTTGTTGCAGCGTGTTGTTTGCAGCGTGTTTGTTGCAGTGTGTTGTTTGCAGCGTGTTGTTGATTCGTGTTGTTTGCAGCTTGTTTTTTTGCAGCGTGTTGTTGATCGTGTTGTTTGCAGCGTGTTATTTGCAGCGTGTTGTTGATCGTGTTGTTTGCAGCGTGTTATTTGTAGCGTGTTTGTTGCAGCGTGTTATTTGCAGCGTGTTTGTTGCAGTGTGTTGTTTGCAGCGTGTTGTTGATTAGTGTTGTTTGCAGCGTGTTGTTTGCAGCGTGTTGTTGATCGTGCTGTTTGCAGCGTGTTGTTTGCAGCGTGTTTGTTGCAGCGTGTTATTTGCAGCGTGTTTGTTGCAGTGTGTTGTTTGCAGCGTGTTGTTGATTCGTGTTGTTTGCAGCTTGTTTTTTTGCAGCGTGTTGTTGATCGTGTTGTTTGCAGCGTGTTATTTGCAGCGTGTTGTTGATCGTGTTGTTTGCAGCGTGTTATTTGCAGCGTGTTTGTTGCAGCGTGTTATTTGCAGCGTGTTTGTTGCAGTGTGTTGTTTGCAGCGTGTTGTTGATTAGTGTTGTTTGCAGCGTGTTGTTTGCAGCGTGTTGTTGATCGTGCTGTTTGCAGCGTGTTGTTTGCAGCGTGTTTGTTGCAGCGTGTTATTTGCAGCGTGTTTGTTGCAGTGTGTTGTTTGCAGCGTGTTGTTGATTAGTGTTGTTTGCAGCGTGTTGTTTGCAGCGTGTTGTTGATCGTGCTGTTTGCAGCGTGTTTGTTGCAGCGTGTTATTTGCAGCGTGTTTGTTGCAGTGTGTTGTTTGCAGCGTGTTGTTGATTCGTGTTGTTTGCAGCGTGTTGTTGGTTCGTGTTGTTTGCAGCGTGTTGTTGGTTCGTGTCTAAATTTGAATTCACCATACGTGTTAAAACATTGTTAAATTAATAAAAATGATATTCCTTACAGCTAAAGCTGTACTAAGATATTTTGCTAACTTTATAACAGTATTCTTATCCTGTGTCTGCAATAATTCTAAGAATTTAAACATACTAGGTCTATTATAATAATAGTTTTTAATATAAATTGTCCGGATTCTTGTGTAACAAGGACAAATAAAAATAAAATGGTATTCATCTTCCAAATCAATACTGTGACAGCATTGACAATATCTTTCATTTCTAGGTATTCTATTTAAGAACTCTTCTACCACAAGGACTTCACAACCTGACTTCTTTTGTGACGTGTTTACATACATTTACTTACATACTTCGCAAGATACTTGATCATGAGCACTTTCATACAATCTGTATTAAACTTTTAAAAGAGGGTTATGATCCTATCATTTTTCAACGCACTGCATGTTTAGTGGTAGTACCCCCGGGGGATGGGTCGTTTTCAAACCCTCTCACTCTACTTTTAGTTTGCAGAGAGGGAGAGAGAGAGAGATTTTTTTTCTTCAGATCTTTAATTGTTATCTTTCACAAAAATCTTCCCATTCAACTCTGACATAAGAGGGGACATTCTTCTCCATATCTAAATTAATGCCGTTGATATGAATTACTTATGAAGTTTGCATTTGATAAATAGTACTTTTTTATATACAGCATGTTGTGAAAAATTTCTATACAGTATATCAGTCACAGACAACTGTTTAAAACATCATATTAAATACTGATCTTTCTGGTGGTGTTGTACCCCAGAACCCTGGATCTCAAAAATCACCCAGACACATCACTCAATTCAGAACTGCATGTGCTTATTTGAATGGTGGTATGATGCCGATAAGACAGTTCCAGGGGCCTGGGGAATTAAAAAAACTTATACAATTTTTTTCTCTGAAATATTAAATATTTAAAACTAGAAGTGAGTGGGGTAAAGAATAAACATGCCAATCTTATTGCCAGACGTTATGATTATATCTCGGCGGGCACATCACTCGGCTGAAATAATCTCGCAGAAACCCTTGAAACTTTTTAATTTGCCCAATATATCCCGATCATTATTTTAATTGTGTGTTTTGTGCCAATTTCATGTTTTACCTAAGTTGTTAAAGGGATTGGAGGCGATCTGACGACTCGGCTAGATTGTTGGTGCATAAGTCATTAACATTAATTCATTTGGTGCGTTAATGCTAAATAAATTCTTGTTTTGTGATCATACTACACGTTTATTTAATAATATACACAACTGCTAGTAACATGAACTCCATATGAATTACTATTGCTAATTTTACAACAAAAATACATCGATTCTCGTACTTTCTAGTCCAAACAATTTCACAAATGATAATGCAACGGAACTTAATTTGCCGCTTATTTAATGCATGTGCACATTTCATATACAACTGAAGCGAAATATGAGGGTTTCCTCTTGTATTTCTATTGGCACCAGTTACTCTTCCAGATCGCCTGCATATATATAGTTATAAAACCCACCATTGGGCAACTTATTGGAAAATGGTACATTAGGTCGACCACGCTTAAATAGATTTATATTTTACCTTTTCATATTTTTTCTTCCCTCAAAATCATATAAATTTATACAAGTCATTGCCTTTTTAAATACCATCGCATTTGCATTTTAAATAACAGATACACATATGTTTAGTGTCGCCCATAGGTAAACAGCCAATGTTTCATAAAAAATTCCAACCGTTAAGGGACCGTTTATATATATACATTACGTGTTCTTGCCTTAATTCCATCAAGCGATGGGAAAGCTTATATTAGCAGGATTTTATAACGGATATTTCGACAATAAAACACGTATACAAATATTTTCGACAGAAAAAAATGCGACAAACTGTTTAAAATTACCTATTCAATGTTTTAATTTTACAATATGCAAACATTTTAAGCCGAAATTAAGGTTTATTTTCATACCCTACCCCAACCCCGTTTTCGCTTCTTAGAGAAGGGGCTAAATGGGGTATGAAAGTTAATACACAATATTTGTATACATACAGAAATAATTATTTTATTCTTGCATGAAGAAAGGTAGTCTCTATCATCCAGACACACACAAGCTGACTGCGACTCGTTTGGACTTCTTTGAGAGAAGTCTCGCGAGAGGTCTGGATGATCGAGACTAGAAGAAAGGTGAACATTGTTATTTCATCCAAAGAAATATAGAAACAGAATTGACATTTATACGAAATGTTAAAGTATGATTTTAATTTTATTCTAAATACCAAAAATCAACAAGAAACAGTCAGAGACAGCTATATCCTCTACCAAATTTATTTAATAATAATAAAGGGAATTAGGATGGTTAATCATTTGTAAAAGTTTGACAGAAATCTGCCTTTAAGTGAATTTGGAATTTGACACACACGCTTCTGTACTTCATGAGCCATGCTCAACGTCAGTTGCAGCTAGTTAACTTTTAAGTGTGTGTGTTTTGTCTCACCGGAGATAACAATGGCGTTAATTAACTGATTTATAGAGGGAAAATCACAGCAAATTTATGAAAAATAAGTATACTAAAGTGTTATAATACATTATATGGCGAGTAAAGTAATTTGCAGTGATTTTCTTTTTTTACAAATATGCCATATATGGCCAAAATAGCGTGTTTGGCTGTGTCGCTACATTACCTTAAACTATCAAGTTTGTGTGTGGGTGGTGAGGCGGTGGAGGGGTGGGGGGGGGGGGGGGGTGGGGGGCTCCACCCCGTGATAGCACTTTGATATCTCTATCAGCATTTCCTGTCCACCTATCAGTGGGCATTTCTCCTGATACTGTTTCCAGTTCTACTTTTCCACACAGTTCGTATCACCATATTCTACATTCAAATACATAGGTTCACTGCTGCTGCTTGCCATGCAACATTTTATTCCCCAAAATGTGTTCATGTGGGAAACGGCTGAACCAATTTATTCCAGTCAATATTTTCGCCATTCAGTTCTTCTGTACTTTGATTATATATTACTGGGGTGGAAGATAATTAAGATGTTCTGATATAAAACGCGCGGAATTCCTATATGGATTCCATATTTTACATGAAATAATAATGATCTGTAAAATTTGGCTACATCGACCACCACAGAAGTATTGAAAATGAAGACTTAATTTAATGATGCAATGCTCGCTGAAACCCAATTATCTTCGTTCGTCCATCTATTTAGTTTAATTATTACTAACAGTAATATACAAAATATACCAAATTAGCAATCATGTCATCGTTATAGTCTTTACTGTTTTTGTATTAATAGTCAAAGAAGTGTTTGCACGGTCTTACAGTTGTTGGTAAAGATTTGGTTTTACATGTAGCGACTTTTTTGTTTTACATTTAGCATGTTTAGAGTGACGACAGTTTACATTTGTGACAACGTGTTTTCTTTACATTTGTGTCATTTTTTACATTTAGCGTTAGACTTTTTTTACATTTGTGACAGTTTTTAGATTTAAGGTTATTTTTGCATTTGAGGTTCTTACACATACCAATCTATAAGTATAAATTAAGAAACTAAAAAAAAAAGAAGAAGAACAGTAATTAAAACAAGTTGTACAAGTGTGTTTCTACAAAGCTAATTTGTCTACACGGCAAATTAAGCAATATTTACAAGTAAACTGTATGATAAAGGCATTAAATTATTTCATTATAACAATTTAGTCTCTTACCTTTTGACAAAATGCTGACAATTTTCAAATTCCTTTCTGACAGTGTTTGTTAGTTTAAACGTTGTTCTTACAACTGCCTGTGCGCGAGTACTGAAACTTAATTACAGCAGCTATATAAATGAAACACCATATGGCTCATCAATCAAGACATATTGATCCAGACAGTGCCACGTTTCTCTTATTAAAGTACTGAACAGAACAGAACAGATTCTTGATTTACATCTCAGGTTACAAGAGCAACAACATGAGCACAAATGTAGCATATAAATATTATTTTCAGTGGGCAGTGGTGATAACATAGTATGTATAGTTTTAATGCGTGAAAATAGTTTATCCACATTTGTTGTTTAAATTCATCAACCAAAGGTATATGTTTTTCATTTTAGGATTTAAATCTTTATCAATTTGACAGGGGGAATAAAGTTGTTCATAATTAAATAGACATGTCCGTCGTGTTGGTTCACAAGCTGTTATATAAGGGAGAAGACTCGTCCCACCTGATAAGGGAGTACACTCCTTCGCCACTAGTGCAACGCCCAGACGAGTTCCCTCCCCTATCCAATATATAATATATATACATTTTTATTTTGATTATTATTACTCATACTGATTGACCAGTGTCAGAATAATGTGACTGGCGGGTGGGGGTATCATGTCTACTACGGCGTGGTATTCCAGTGTGGCAGCACTATAAAGAAACCATTGAGTTCGCTGCTTCAAGTAGACATATCATCACATCACACAACAACACACAGATAAAAGTCCAGACATTGTGCCTATAATCGTCAGGTAGGACGCCTGTCGTAGGTGAAGGGACTATAATCCTTAGAAATACACACACACACACTTATTATTACTCATTTATTTTCTTATTTTTTTTTTACAAATAGCTAGCATACAACTGGAATACAATTTTCAATAGGAATACATATAAACCCGAACAAAAAATCAACAAAAACACGTCTTACGAAGTTTAACATCATTAATTGGCGATTTTCGTAGGCATGCTTAAACAAAAAAGTAAAACCGAACATGAAACATTATAAATACACATATTGTTCAATGGACATATTTCTTTTAACGAGTATACTCAGTACACATAGTTATTCAACTGATGTAATATAGTACGTTTCCCTTCGACAGCCTCTAACAAGTTTGTAAACAGTCGATGCATTTTGGGGGTATTGGTCAGAGGTCCGTTATATTCTAATAATAACTGGTGTCATATATTTCACGGGTTTTCCGTGTTACTCAGTATTGTATTGTCGTCTGTACACGGTTCATTCATACACGTGGGGAATTAGACAAAGTATAGTTGGATAATATCCATGGGTGACAGACAAACTGTTATGGTAAGTGATTATGCGTGCTTTCATTTAGCTAAGTTTTGATCGTCAATATGTTGAGTTTGGGAATGAGACACGCACGGCATGGCTACTTTCCGTTTACATTTGGCCGTTCGTCTGAATGTTTCATAATACATGTTACAACTAATCGACTATGATAGTTCACATTTGACCGTTTGTTTCAGTGATTTCGTATACAGGTTACAACATAGTTATACATCTAATTGGCTGTGTGTATTTACACCAACATAGTTATACATTTAATTGGCTGTGTGTATTTACACCAACATAGTTATACATCTAATTGGCTATGCGTATTTACACCAACATAGTTATACATCTAATTGGCTGTGTGTATTTACACCAACATAGTTATACATATAATTGGCTGTGTGTATTTACACCAACATAGTTATACATCTAATTGGCTGTGTGTGTTTACACCAACATAGTTATACATCTAATTGGCTGTGTATATTTACACCAACATAGTTATACATCTAATTGGCTATGCGTATTTACACCAACATAGTTATACATCTAATTGGCTGTGTGTGTTTACACCAACATAGTTATACATCTAATTGGCTGTGTGTATTTACACCAACATAGTTATACATCTAATTGGCTATGCGTATTTACACCAAACAATTACAAATTAGTTGACAATCAGTAAGTATGAATATAAAATAGAATTAACGTAATAAAATAAAAAAAAAATAAAAAAAAAGTCAAATGGCATCTTGCTAACTGGGGATACATAGAGAGACGGTACACGTATATACTTATTCGTTGCGAATACATACACACAAGTATATATATATATAGTTTCTTAAAAGTGTTTAAGTATATGATGTATAAATGAGCACAATTTTCTCAGGAGTGAAACATCTTTTGTGTTAAGTAGTTGGTTGTACTTTAATATATTTGGACGTTTATGATAATAGCTCGGCAAAAGCTGTTTTCCTTTGCTACGGAAATGTCGACAGGACATAATATAGTGAAATTCGTCGCCTATGTCGTTTTGGCAGTATGTACACAGTCGCCGGGATAAGTCACAGTAAGAATTTGCCCACCTCCCTGTTTCGATAGGCAGTTTGTGGTTCGCAGTTCTAAATTTAAAAAATATTAATGCCAAATTTCTTGGTAAGTGTTTGATATAAAATTCAAGTCGGGTATTGTCTTTGAAAAGGTTATAATTTTTTCCTTTTGATGATTGTGTAATACTCTCTGACCAGTTCTGTGTAAAATGGTTAATCAACGTGTCTTTGATCAAGATATGAATGTTGTTAGTTGGAGGATTATGTTGAAAGTCCCAAATATAAGACAGACCGCAGTCGTTAAATATTTTATTTATGTATTTTATCCATTTGAAAGTGTATGGTTGTGAATATAACATTGCCTCATAACAAAGTGATGACAGTTTAGTAGGTTTGCCTAGTTTAAGTTGAGTCCAAAATGCAATAATCTTTGATTTTATAGTAATTTCAATAGAATAGCGGCCTAGCTCTGCATATAACATATATTTTGGTGTGCCCTCGAATGAGTTATTCTTCTTAGAAAATCAACATGTACTTTTTCTATCATATCAATGTTCTCATAGCCCCATATTTCACTTGCATATGTTAGTATCGGGAGGACAGTGTGGTCGAACAGTTTAAGTTGTAGGTCAATTGGGATATCAAGGTTGTTTACACGCTGAAGTAACAAGTGCATTGCTTTTTTGGCTTGGTTAACTATATGAATTTTTGCATTTAAGAAACTTCCAGAACTTGAAAAATATAAACCGAGATACTTATATTTGTCCACTATATCGATGCTTTTCCCATCAATATGAAACGAAAAGAGTGATTTTTTTTAGTGCCGAAAACTATTATTTCAGTTTTTTCTGTGTTAAGATTTAATTTCCAGGTGCTACAATAATCGTGAAAGTCGTTTAGACATTCTTGAAAAGAAATAGGATCTTCGCTGACGATAATAGTGTCATCGGCGTACAATAATAGTAATAGTTTTAGGTAAAAACTAGCGTCATTGCCCTCACTTTCAACAGTTATACCATTATGGTTACGTTCTAATAGGAATCTTTCTAGATCGTTTAGAAATATAGAAAACAGTGCTGGGGACAGATTCTCGCCCTGCCGGACACCTGATTAACAGAAAAAGTAAGCTGATGTTTCGCCATTTGCAGATACGCATGACTTAATGTCTTGGTACATGTTATATATAATACGGAAGAACTTTCCATTTATCTGGGTTTTGAGAGGTTTTGACCATAGTCCGATGCGCCAGACGGTATCGAATTCCTGGGAAAAGTCTATGAACGAACAAAAAAGTTTCTTTTTCTGGGATCGTAACAGTTCCACTAGGTAATGTAGAACAAAAATGTGGTCTGTTGTTGAATATTTTCCCCGAAATCCTGCCTGGTTTTCTGATATAATGTCATGTTCATTTAGGTACAGTGTAAGTCTTTCGTTCAGAACTGATGTAAATAATTTTCCTAAACAACTGAGGATGGTAATTGGTCTGTAGGGTCACCTTTGTTTTTAAATAATGGTTTAATAATTCCCTCTAGCCATTTATTTGGTATAAAGCCGGAATCAAAAAAAAGTAATGTATAAATAGTGTATAAATAGGTACCATGAAGTCTTTTGTTGATTTAAAATATTCATTAATGATCAAATTGTTTGGGTGTGCTTTTTCGTTTTGGGTTTTATCGATCATTTTTTCAATTTCTGCGTTACATATGGGAGCGTTTAAAATCGGGTCATCGTCGCTTATATTGATGTCTGGTGTTCATTCGTCTGCTGAGTTCATTAGCTGAGTTAACGTTTTTGAAATAATCGTATAATTTGTTTAGGTCTGGTGATCTGTGTTTGGATTTGGGTTTTAAGCTATTGAGAGGTTTTCAATATTAATTAGGCTGTTTTGTGTGCATCTGTCGCAGTTTATGTTCGTTTCTTGATCTGTAATTATGTACATGTGTATTTAACGTCTGTTTGTATTGTTTGCTTGCGGCGGTCAGTTGATGTTTATGCAGGTCAGTCCTGTGCAATTGGTATTTCTTACACGCTGTATTGTAAATAACTCTCGCATTCCTACACTGGGGTCCAAAAAAGGGTTTATTTGTTGCGCGCGATGTATTTTTCGTGCTATTTTTGGTGATTGTTTTAGCTGATGACTTTGAAAATAATTCTGAATTTTTTTTAGTTGCTAGGCTTATTGTGTCTTTCATTGTATTTTGATCATTATCCATAAGTAATTCGTATATGGATTGCATTTCTGCTTGGTCTATATTGGTTATGAATTGCTCTTTTTTATTTTCATTCCACTTTGGAGCTTTTGGTTTATTGGTTTGCGGGTTTTCATTTATGCCAGTGTTTGGTGGCTTCAGAATATGTAGCTTACAAGAAAGTAGGGAATGACCGTCGGAGTATATGTCGTCTAGTTCTTCTATGTCAAAATCGTACATGTGCCTTAACAGGCTTGATGTAGACAATGTGTAGTCGATAACGGATTTATTTCTAAAAGTAAGCTTGCCAATATTTTTGTCGTGGCCTATTCGTCCATTACATATAAGAATATTATTGTTTCTGCATATTTCTAGCAGTTTATGTCCATTTTGGTTGATTTTGGTGTCTTGTGACTTTCTATTTATAGGTAATTTAAGTTCGTTAAGGATATACGTCTGATTAAAAAATGCCATTGTTTCTTGGTCAAAGTCAAATTGCTCAGCGAAAAACGTATCAACGTTTGTATAATCGGGTAATTCGGCGGTATGGGCATTCAGATCCCCAGTTAGCAGGATATTTTCGTATTTGCTACACATCGATGTTATTTCCATATCCATATAACTGTATGAATCATTCAAAAAACGTGAACATTCTGGCGGCACGTAAATCACACCTAGGATAAGATCATCGCTGATATTTAATATACTCTTTTCCATTTTAATCCATAATAGATACTCTGAATCATTTTTTATTATCCGAATGTTTCCTGACAGAGAGTTATGCACAAACATACCAATTCCGCCAGATTTTCTAATATAGTTTTGTTCTCTTGGTTTCGATATAAATTCGTAATTGTTCAATGATATAATATCAGTGTCGTCGAGTTTGGTTTCGCTAATACAAAGAATATCATAACTGTTTACAAGATCATTAAATTCAGGAAAGATCAGTTTATTTTTCAAGCCGCAAACATTCAGTGTTCCTATAGAAATAAGACCGCTGTTATTGTAAGCAGATGCAATAGGTTGTAAGAGGGGTTTAGTGTTATTCGGTAAATTGTCGTTACTATCAATGTTTACAAAGTCATTTGCTGGGGTTTCCCCAGCCTGTCCTAAACAGTCTCACCTGAGGCTCCATTGCTTGTTGATGGCATCTGTGTGGTGGATATATCGGTGGCAGTGACCGTTCTATTGTTTATATCACTAATCCCAGTGGCTTCCTTGATTGGTTTAGTCTTTGTACCATGTTTACTGGTAGCTGGTGTCTTGGGTGTTCTGATAATTGGTAGAGGTATGCTGGGGTAACTTGATACCCATGGTCTCTGGACGTTTGGTGTGTTTGGAAGCGAGTGATTTTGCTGATTATTTCTTTTTGGTGATTCCGGCCTAGGGGCAGCCTGAGTGTGTGCACTAGCCGAGGCTCCGAATAGTGCAATAACTGGCGCCTGGTTACCAGAACGGGACTGTGTGCTTGCACTAGACGAGGGTCTGGATGGTGAAGTGACTGGCGCCTGGTTACCAGAACGGGGAGTGTGGGTTTTCGGAGACGATATATCCATGTGTACAGGTTCATTGTAGTGTTTTTGATAAAGTTTTGCATTGTTACTTGCATTTTCATGGAGTTTGTCACTAACCCTTTGTTCGACGTTGCAGTGTCCTGTGCCTCTCATCATTTCGTCCCAGTCGGGGAACATGTTTTAAACGATGTTGCCATTCACTGTGAGTGAAGCTGGATATCTAATTTTTACATTTTTGGCACCGTTCTTTTAACGTGATGATTTGTACTCACCCCATAGCTGTTTCCTGGCGTCGTTAATTTCCCGGGGGTTGTCCCTGCTTATCCCATATAGTTTGCCTTTCAGATGGTTTGCATTTGATAGAATCATATCCACTTCTCGCGAGTCCATGAAAGTGGCAATAACTTGTCTTGTGGATTGTCTGCCTTGTGTATACAGTATGCGACCTAGACGATATGCCTTGCAAACCATGAATGTGGATGGGTCCATGTACAGTTCTGTGGCAAGAACATATTTAATAAGTTCCGAACAATTTTCACCTTTACTTTCTTGAATACCCGAAAACAGTAAATTGCATGACCTAGTTTTTACCTCAAAGTCGATGCGTTTATACTCCTATAAGCGAAAACGGTCATCTGTGACGTCGTTTCGTGCCCAACCCGTGTAAACATGTATTTCTATTGTGTCCATCCTACATGTCGTCGCACTCAAATGCACAGTTAACTTTCAAATAAAGACACTCTTTGTTCTTCCGCAGAAATTTTTAAAAGTCATGTATGCTGGTACTGTAAGTGTCCGGAACAAAAGCAGAGTCACTCGGAAGTAACGGGGTGGATGGGGTATTCGAGTGCTGACGATGCCTTTTGTTTCTTTGAGTTTCGAAACCATCCCCAAGGACCGCATATTGGTTACCATACTGTGTACCAAATGTCTTATCACTATAATATCGTTCATTATGATCCATTTTGTAGACTATGACTTATTCAGATGTATGTAGATCTTAGTTTATTTTCTTTTTTTGCCAAGCCCGCTACAATACCACCGCCATTGATCCCACCGGAAGTCAATATAAAAGTACTGAAAGTAATGAGATGCGTAGGATTGTTTGAAAAATAGATTGCATTAGCGATATCGAAAGTCAGGTGGGCGGATATTCTGGTCTCCGATATGAATCATTGTGGCGTTAACATTTAATTCCTTTCAAAGGGACACAGGGCAATCTTGAAGTTTTTATCAAGCATCAAAATTAGCGTATGATATAAGTGTATAAGTTTGTTATAATGTGCGTAAAAGGTATTTATACCTCGCTGCTCAAAACGCTAATAATCGGGAGGTGTTTCATGAAAGTAATGTATTACCGGAAGAGCGTGACGTCATAGCTTCTCTGTTTTTCTTTGGTGCTGCCATTTTTTCTTCACATGTTCAAAGAGAGTGAGACGTTGACATTTTGGAGTTTGGCATATACAAGTAATCGTAAGTAGAAAATGTGTTTTAATGTGCCTAAAATTTACATTGTCTTCTGTTGTACGTGTCAAATTGGCAGATATAGGCTAGCATACATTTGCAGTTGATGAATGGTTTGCTATTGTTTGTGCTTGCACAGGAATCGGACATATTGTAAAAACATGTAATACATCACGTTGACTATCCACTACTAGTATATTAAAATATATATTTATGACAGGAATGCAACGCGAAAATTTCAATTCCGTTTCCGGCAGTTTTACCACCGAACGCACGTCAAAAATCGATACAACAGACGTTTTCCTAACAATCTAGAACATTAATGCCACTTACCATGTATTAAAAATATGTATTTCAGCTACTTTTGTTTTTGGAGTGAAAATTTTGTTTGTGCCATGTTGTGACGTCATCCGAATGCAGTCTTGATTATCTTCAACGCTTGATTGTGTAATAACAATCTTGAAAACAAGCAAGCGTCGCAGATGATCTAGACTACCGAATGCAAGACTTGCACAGAATTCAAAATTAATAATAATAATAATAACTGTCAAAATAAAGACAACGATTTGGTTAGTTATTCATTATAATTTAATGTAAAACATGGCAATGTTTTAATATTATTATCAGCCGCTATATATAATTTACTAATTTAAAAGAAAAAATATTCACTGCGGAGTGTGACGTCACAGCATGGATCTCGGCACAAACGATTTATTCAATTCAAAAAAGAAAGTTGCTGAAAAAGTACTTAGATTAGCCTACACGGTAATTGGAAAGTTATGTCCCAGATAGATAGAAAAACATCCGTAGTATCGAATTATGACGTCCGTTCGGGTATAAATGACGTACGGCTATCGAAAAGCAATTATTGATATCAATAATTCAACTTTTGATATCGCTACTAGTTCAATTTTTATATCGTTAATAGAATTATTGTAATCTGAGTGAATATGGACTTCTCCCTTTAAAAACAAATTGGCACTGCTTCAAAGGGTACCAGTGTCGAGCTTAATTCAATATGGCAGGGATCAGCAGCCAAAAATGCTCTGGTAAATATTTCAATACAATAACAGTATACATTTACTCAAAAAACGCGAATCCGCGGAAAATTCTCATGCCAGACTTCGCTATCTATTACATTATTTAATAAGACAAATAAATCATAACTAATCATTAACATGTTGCGGTCTATCCTTAATAAAACTGCGAACATTTTGGAATGTTGAATTTTGGGATTGAAAAGCTATAATAGGGAGCGTTCAGTGTTATTCTTGGAGGCTGAATTAGCGATACCAAGAAATGATGTTTTTGATATCGACAATTGAATTACTGATATCGCAAATTCGTTCAGTTCTTGATATCAAAAATTAAATTAGCGATATCAAAAATTCAAAAGCGAAATCCAGTAACGAAAATTAATTGTTGACATCTGAAAGGGAATTTGTGATATCGCTAATTGAATAAGTTATATCGAAAATAGTATTAGCGATATCTGTAATTGAATTATGTGATATCGCTAATTCAGTTTTTGTTATAAAATTATGTTTTGATATCGCTAATTAACTTTTGATATCAGTAATTGAATAAGCGATATCCGTAATTGAATTAGCAATATTGGTAATTGCATTAGCAACACCTTATTGACTTCATGGCTCAATAAAGGGTTATCATATAGCATTGTTAAAGAAAGCCTAGAACTCGAAAACTACTTCAAAATGTTACCAATTTCTCTTTGCAAAATCCTTTTCAAATTTAGAACCGCAAATCATCGATTCCCAATCGAAACTGGCAGATGGGATGGTACCCTGGTTCAAAATCGCACATGCCATTTATGCACTAGCACCGAAATCGCCGTTACTGTTTGTCAACGTTTCTTGTATGACGTTACTGCACCGACACCTGTGTTTTGCCGTTCAAACAATGCATAGTACGTAGATTTAAACTAATATTTTCCATAAAGATTAAACTTTTATTGTGAAATGGATATTAAACAAAAGATTATTCTTCGCTTTTGGTAAGTTGTTAACTTATAAAATTCAGTGTATCAATTTAACTGGACTGTTTATGTCTAGCGCAGAGATTCTCTGCGGAAAGTCCACACATAAAAAAGTCAAACGCGTATGCATATCAAAAATCGTCTCGACGTTCGAATACGTGTATTTTATGCACTAACCCGTCCCGTGTACAAGAAAGTCTAACGAAGGAGTGCAGGACATGTTGTACCCTGGAAAGTTTCATAACCTGGATGATTCGTAAACTGGGTACGAAACGTCCGATGGCCCAGGTACGAAACGTCCAATGCAATAAACGTTTCGAACCCAAAACTTGGTACGAAACGTCCAGGGTGCGAAACGTATAAGGTATGAAACAATTTATTTTTATTTTTTGATGGGTGGGGTAAGTATATCATTAAATACGTTTTTCCTGATAAATTAATGTGTCGCATTAAGAATACCAACAACAAACCTGTATACAGAGCCAACAAAGTGGTGACTATTCGTAATCGTGCAACAACGCATTTTCCCATTCTGCCTGCCCTGCTCCTTCTTTGCTCCAAATTGTCAACTATTTATGGTGTTCCAACAGGGTCAAAATTACTAGGCTGCCAGGGGCCTTGCAGCCTGGGTCCGTATGGACCCTGGCAGCCCTGACGCACCTGGCAGCTTAGGTCCGTACGGACCCAGGCAGCCGCGATAATGTTGACGCTTTGTGTTTGTGTGTGTGTATTTCTAAGGATTATAGTCCCTCCACCTACGACAGGCGTCCTACCTGACGATTATAGGCACAATGTCTGGACTTTTATCTGTGTGTTGTTGTGTGATATGATGATATGTCTACTTGAAGCAGCGAACTCAATGGTGTCTTTATAGTGCTGCCACACTGGAATACCATGCCGTATTAGACATGATACCCCCACCCGCCAGTCACATTATTCTGACACTGGTCAATCAGTCGCAGCACTACCCATTATTTGCTCGTCAGGCAAGGGTTACAAGTGACTACTCCATTTTTAAAGTATTTGGTATGACGCGGTCAGGGGACTCGAACCCACGACCTCCCGAATGCAAGGTAGACGCTATAACCACTACACCACAATGCTTCGGTAATGTTGACCCTTTTCGTACGCCATTGATTTAAATACACAGTCAAATACCCCCTTCGTTAAAATAGACTCACCATTTTCCAGCGCAGGCTTTATTGCTATTAACCAGGGAAATTGAAAGGATCAGGTGGCGTTGGCGAACTGAACAGCAGTGGAGGTTTTCGAACTTTTATTTGTTTTCAGTCTTCGATTCTGCAACAAATTCAGGGATACTGTTTATTAATAATGAACTGAGAATTAACTTGACAAGGTTTTTTAAGAAATGTTTCTTCCATTATTGGAGATGTCGAACGAAATATTCTATATTTTTACTTGTTTTGACAGAAATAAAATTACACCTTGTCATATACAAGTTTTAAAAAAACTTAGTAGAACATAGTTTTTTTTATCTTGAATTGTCCTTCCAGTCAGAATGTTTTTCTTCAAAAAGTGGGTGGGGTATGGTCTATATATGTTTGCTTTTTAAAGTAAAAAGACGAACAAGGATTACATTTATTTCTGTATGTTTTGGAAAAATATGAATATTATATGTAATTGAAAACATATCGTAGTTTTTTTAATAAGATTAATTTTAAGAATACATATTGTCAAAATGTTTTATGACTTTATTTTTGCTCTTTTCAGTGAAATGTTGGTGTTAGAAACACGTGTCTTCTCCTAAAACGTCTAGTGCAACAAAAAGTGCGGTAAACTACCATTTTTTGATAATTTTATATTTAATTAATACCAAAAAAGACTTATATATCAATTAAAAATTAAATCTCATCGCTACGTCCTTTCCCAGCCAACCTCCTTAAACGCCCGTTTTTAACAATAGTGTTTAATAATTCCAAGTAACAAGTCCAGTGTGTACCAGGTCCAGTATGATCATCCAGATTAATAATACCAGGTTTTTGTTTATTTTGTGTTGTCGGTAATTTGTTTTTGCTGTACACCCCGCTGACTTTCTGTATACCTAGCTGCTCAACCCATTTTATTCTATCTAAGTTAGAGATAGGTTAATTTTTAAAATCTAAATTTTTTTCATAGAGCGTTATTATTCATGAATATAGAAATTCAGATAACTATTACTGTGTATGGAAACCATTGAACGCTCTAGTACTGTGATGGAGTTTGACCTAATTCGAGATTCTATATACTGCATACAGTGAAGCGTGAATTTGCTGTACCCCTCGTGTATGGAGATAGTAAATTGTGAATTCCACGTTCTGTATAATGTTTTGAGTCGATGTGAAATACATTTTGTTCTAATAAAATTCCAAGGAAGTGTTGTATAGATATATGTGTGTTTTATATTGAGAATAAAGTTGCTTTAGACCTCACTGTCCAAATCGGCAATATTCGGGAGGCGTTTCATGAAAGTAATGTATTGTTGGAATAGCCTGACGTCATAGCCTCAGACAATTGATCGCGCACGATGATTAAAATGAACAGTTACGTCCACGATCTACCATGAATAGTGTTGTCTCTGAGATGAAATTAAACCACTAGTCAGTTATTCCTAATGGACACTTTATTACGTATTTCATTTTCAGTTTGTGTATTGATACAAAGTTGTTCGTACTATTTGTTTAGTGCTGATTAATTTAAAAAAACGTTTCTTTCCCGAATACAAGTGACAGTGTAGTAGTAGACTACTATTTTTATTTGATTTTCATTCGGCTTATCCTCAGGGCAACTGTAAATTCTCACTCTGTTCGCCTAAGCCTCTATATATGCTTACAAAACATTATCACAGAGTTACATAATCTAAATACAGTTAAATGGTTGCGCTTTTACGATCAATGTTCGTGCAGTCACGATTTATGTCTTGTGTCCGTCTTGTAATTAAGTCCTGTTTCTAATATGCATATATTCATTTTAGTCATACGTTTTTTTTTTTATATTTCTGTGTGTTTCTGAAGATAACATCAAGTGTGCACATCCTTTCAAATTTAGTACATGACACTTATTTTTACTGAACTGATTGTCTCGCTAAATATAAGTCTGCTGTATCTGTAATGCATGTATTATTACATTGCTACACGACATCTAAATCTTTAATATTGTATTAATTGTTTACCTTATTGCAATAACTCATTACCTGTAATAGTGCTACATTTCAGGTATAGGTATTATTCCACTTATGTATTACATGTAACGGATTTATTTTGCATCTATGTCTTATACTGTTGTATTACAGCCGTATAACATGTAACAGTGCTACTATTCCTACCACAGTCACTTATTACAAATAGCAGTGCGCATTGTATCTCAGTGTAATCATGACTATTGCAATTACTCATTTCATGTTGCTTTGTATTCCCTTCTCAGTGTTATTGCTGATATATATTACATGACTTGAAGCGTTGCTATGTTGCATTTATGTCTTGATTAATGTTTGTTACATGTAACCATTTAATAACAGGTAACAGTGCTATTGTATTATTAATAATATTTTAATAATTTATAATCATATAACAGTACTACCCTGCATCCTGCATTACATGTAGAAGCGCATGTTGCGTCTAATACTTATGGCAGTCATTCATTACATGTAGCAGCGCTTCTAAATCCTGAATATAATCATTACTTACATGTTAAAATCATGCTTTAGTTATATAAACAGTATCATCATGGCGATACACAAATTTGATATGTATTACATGACATGAAGCGTTGTTACATTGCATTTATGTCTTGTTTAATGTTTGTTACATGTAATCATTTTATTACAGGTCTTATACCTATTGCAGTCATTCATTACATGTAGAAGCGCATATTGCGTCCTATACTTATGGCAGTCATTCATTACATGTAGAAGCGCATATTGCGTCTAATACTTATGGCAGTCAGTCATTACATGTACAAGCGCATATTGCGTCCAATATGTATGGCAGTCATTCATTACATGTAGAAACGCATAGTGCGTCCAATACTTATGACAGTCATTCATTACATGTAGAAGCGCATATTGCGTCCAATACTCATGGCAGTCATTTATTACATGTAGAAGCGCATACTGTGTCCAATACTCATGGCAGTCATTCATAACATGTAGAAGCGCATACTGCGTCCAATACTTATGGCAGTTATTCATTACATGTAGAAGCGCATATTGCATCCAATACTCATGGCAGTCATTCATTACATGTAGAAGCGCTAACTGCGTCCAATACTTATGACAATCATTCATTACATGTAGAAGCGCATATTGCGTCCAATACCTATGTCTGTCATTCATTACATGTAGAAGCGCATATTGCGTCCAATACTTATGACAGTCATTCATTACATGTAGAAGCGCATATTGCGTCCAATACTTATGGCAGTCATTCATTACATGTAGCAGCGCTTCTAAACATTACTTACATGTAAAAATCATGCTTTAGATTCATCATGGTGATCACAAATTTGACTCAATACCTTTCTCGATAAATAGGAACTATTTTAATTCTTAATATGAAATCTCAAGATAATTTCTTTGTTTTGATTTTATGTACATGTATTTTTTGTCTTTCCCGTCTAGCATTGTGCAATTGTTTACTAATTTTTGAACATATCCTGGTACATATGTGTTCTCACTATGCCTTAAGAAACCCTTCATACTTTCTTAATTCTACTTTTACATTTGATACATATGACTAAGACTAACTTAGAATATAAAAACTGTATGAAGGGAATATGGAACTGTCTAAAACCAATTACTAAATGGATTATACAAACACTTCACTGCCATTTTATGAGTTGTAAAAACGGCAATGACTTATTTAAACTAATTGTTAAGGTGACACTTCTTATCTTAGCAGGTATTGAGTCTAATCCTGGCCCTGGAGCGAGTAACGGTATTATTAAGTCAAATATTTCAATTGTTCACAATAATGTCTGCAGTCTACTTCCAAAATTAGATATTGTCGAAAATGAATTAGCATCTCATGATATTATTTGTATCACCGAGTCCCACCTCGACGCCTCGATAGCGGATAACCAATTACAATTAACCGGATTTCAAAACCCATTTCGTAGAGATCGTAATCGGCACGGCGGTGGTGTACTAATTTATGCTAAAGATAACCTTCACTGTTCCGTTAGGAGGGATCTTATGAATGATAATCTTGAACTGTTATGGCTGGAAGTAATGTGTAACGATAACAGTAAATTTTTAGTTGGCGCGTTCTATCGACCGCCAAACTCTCAGGTACACCTATTGGATTTGTTATATGACAGTATATCCCAATCATTGAATAATAATATCCCAGTATTTGTGACAGGGGATTTTAATATCGACGTCTTATCAAATTCGTCTAACAGATTTAAACTATTGTTACAAAGATTAAATATGACAAATATTATTAACGAGCCAACCAACTTTACTGTGACGCCGGGAACGTGCATTGATCTATTTATTACGAATAATACATCGCTAACTAAACACGTGAATGTACATACACCAATATGCAGCACACACTCTCCTGTGTCTGTTGAAATTAGCTTTCAGACATTTAAAAGACTAGCCTACAAACGGGTTATTAGAAATTATGATGCCACTGACATAAATGGTCTTAATACGGATATACAGAATACTAACTGGGAAGATGACGTGTTTAACTGTGATGATATAAACGCAGTATACTCTAATTTTTGCAATACTTTTAATGATTGTGTAACACGTCATGTACCTACAAAGACTGTTGTTATACGTCCCAATGATAAACCGTTTATGAACAATAATATACGCTTTAAAATGCGACAGCGAAACAGAATGCACAAGAAAGCTAAGTCTTCAAACAATCCATTACATTGGTCAATGTTTAGGCAACTTAGAAATGAGGTAATTGCTTTAATCCGCGAATCTAAGGAATCATACAAGACTAAACTTACATCCCAGTTAACTGATAAATCAATCCCCCCGGGTAAATGGTGGCGTATAGCAAAATCGATCTCTAAATTGAACAAAGTAACTCAACCAAACTTTCCAATAAAAAATAACGGTCGTATTTTAATACATCCAGTAGAAAAAGCAAACGCATTGAATGCTTTCTTTTCTGCAACATCTCATATTGAACATGAACCGGAATTACCTACTTTTCATAATCGCACTGATATTAAAATGAATGACTTTATTATAAATGAAACGGAAGTAATTGATCAATTGAAAATCTTGAAATTATCGAAACCTCCAGGCCCAGATATGATTAGCCCAAAGGTGTTAAAATTAGTTATAAATAGCATCGCTGCTCCATTGACGCGACTTTTTAATCTGTCATTGTCCACTAGAAAAGTACCATACCAATGGAAACAGGCGAATGTAACTCCTATTTTTAAGGGCAAGGGAGAACCTGACATGCCGGGCAATTATAGGCCCATATCCATTACCAGTATTATTTGCAAATTGATGGAAAAAATCGTATTTAAACACTTGTTCAACTATATCAAAACGAATAACCTTCTGTGCAAATACCAGGCAGGCTTTCAACCTAGAGACTCTACAGTAAATCAGCTCATAGAAATATATAATAACATAATAAGCAACCTCGACACTGGGAAAGATGTACGATTTATATTTTGCGATATTGCTAAAGCATTTGACAAAGTATGGCATGCTGGATTGCTTTTTAAATTAGCTAAATATGGTATCAATGATTTATTATGTAACTGGATACGTAGCTATCTCTCTGATAGGCAGCAAAAAGTAGACCTAGATGGATTCTCTTCAAGCTTCAGTACTATAGATGCAGGTGGTCCGCAAGGCTCTGTTTTAGGTCCGTTTCTATTTTTGCTTTATATAAATGACATCACAGATGACTTATTGAATGATGTACGGTTATTTGCTGATGACACTTCTCTTTTTGTTGTCGTTGATAAAAACCCAGTAGAATGTGCCAACTCCCTTACAAATGATCTTTGCAAAATATCTGAATGGTCAAAAAAACGGGCTGTTACATTTAACCCCCAAAAAACCAAAAGCCTTGTCTGCACTAGAAGAAACTATAACCACCCACCAGTCTACTTTGATAATGATATAGTACAAGACGTGGAGTTACATTGCCACCTTGGATTAACAATTCAGTCCAATGCAACTTGGTCGCATCATATAGAAAATATATACGAAAAAGCATGTGCACGATTAAACATTCTAAGAATGCTTAAGTACAAACTTGACAGACATTCTCTATTGAAAATATATATCGCCTTTATAAGACCCATACTGGAATATGGCGATTCCGTATGGGATAACTGTACACAGGGAGAATCTGATCTATTAGAGAGCGTCCAAGTTGAAGCAGCACGAATAATAACAGGCCTGAGGTGCAATTCCTCTAGATCATACTTATATAATGAATTGAACTTAGAAACATTAATAAAAAGAAGAAAAGATCATAAACTTGTAACTATTTACAAAATAATTTATGGCATAAGTCCGGATTACATGTATAATTTAATCCAGCCATACTTACCTGTAAACAATAATTATAACCTTCGAACTTCAGGATTAAACTTACGTCTCCCTCTTTGTCGTACAACATCATATTATAACAGCTTTCTACCGAGTACAATTAAATTGTGGAATGCTTTACCTTTAGACGCTAAAAATGCACCATCTGTTGAACAATTTAAGCATAAACTTAAGGCTATTGCACATAGGACTAACAGTCCATATCACTATAATATAGGAAATAGGAATTATAACATCATCCACTGTCAATTAAGAAATAACTCAAGTAACCTAAATAAGCATTTATTTGATCACTTCTTGACAGATTCAGCAGTATGTCCGAAATGTGGCAATCCATGTGAGGACAATACTCATTTCTTTTTCAACTGTCCACTGTATAACCAATTCAGAAATGACTTACTTGATACCCTAGCCAATCTTGTTGATGTCACGCATATCAACATTGACTTGATACTGAATGGCAGTTCCAATCTAGACGATACTACGAACTCAGAAATTGTACTTATCGTCCACAAATACATCAAGTGTACCAGGAGATTTTCGTAGAATTATAGATGCATGTACATGTATGTATCTATATGTATGTGTACATAGGTATGTGCATGAATGTGTACATGTATGTATATACTATTGTATTTTCAGATATGTTTTGTCACAATGCTAGATTTTTTTTTTTGTTTTTTTTTTATATTTTGTCATCTTTCTTCCTTTTTATTCTAATTTTTATTTTTTTTACTTGTTTGTTTTGTTCTCAGTTATCTTAAATTCCAAAATTAACTATTGGTTACAGAAACTCATACTAAAACCATTATATTTTGTAATAATCGGTACATTTTTATATATATTTCGTATTGGTTTCCAGGATGATTTTCTTTCTATTTATTCTTTTTTTTTTTCTCACTTAAATTCTTTCTGACAATATAACGTGTTAATAATAAACAATCACGGTACACATGTTTCAAAGATTCTAACTTAATTGTCAAACCAATATATGCAAACTGTACTACAATTCCACATTTTATGTTATGTTTGATATGAATGTATTGTTTATATGTACCTTGATACGGGAGAGGTCTTACATAGGCATTGCCTGTTGTCCAATCCCATTCAGTACTTGAATAAAATATTGTTTAAATTAAATTAGCCTCTGTTTCATATTTATTTATTTTGATGCTGATGCGGCCATCTTTTTTTCACACATGAAATCAAAGAGAGCTTTTGACGTTGTACAATTAGGCGTATACACTTTGTCGTAAGTAGAATATGTGTTGTAATGTGGAGAGAGTTGACACCGTCGACTGTTGTACGTATCAATAAAGTGTGCAGACGCAGTTGATGACTGGTTTGTTATTGTTTGTCAACTTCGTGTTTGTATAGCGTGACCTAGTTTACTGCGTTTGATGACATAACTTGTTTGTCAATCAATTTCCATGATTAAATATACGGGTGAAAAGTCGGAGGGTAGTGTGTCCACAAACATGCCCCTTAAATGTGTAGTTGATGTTTGCGCATTTGGTAACCGTTAGTAGCTATACTAAAGTAAAAACGGGAAACCCTCGGATGTTTTCATTTACCGCCATTTTTTTCCTGTTTGGCGCGTTAATTTGTTTCAGCGATTCAGCGAAGTGAATCGTCGTATTAAACGCATGTATTGTAAGTAATATGCTAAACTGTAACAGTATAATGTGTTTTAATTGGAATTTGTGTGTATATGCGTTGAAGAGTGGTACAAAAGTCTCGTATTTTTAGTGTCTTCATAGCGACAGGACAATTGTTATCAGAATAGAATGGAATATTTCCATTGAGAAACAATAGTGAAGTTCAGTGACTTCCATTTGATGCAGGGTGACCACGAGCGCGACTCCTTTTTGAAAAAATGACTTGGATCCTACATGTATCTATGTATCTACCGATACTGCAACACCCCTTTCGACGATTATGTGCAGGTTCCCTGGGTAGAACCAGTATTAAGCAATGTGTATTAATTATCTTGCTCAAGGATAAATGACATGGCCACGGCGAGGATCGAACCCACGACCTTTTTGATCTGAAGTTCGGTGCTCTACCACTGAGCCACGTACTCCACTATAAATGTAAAAGGATAATTCTCTCTGATTTCTTGTACTGGTTGTACCCAGACAAAGTACGTGGTCTGCCTCCACCACAGACAATTGTCCATGATATGTAACCCTACATGTGTTGAAAAATGACGTGCCACACATGCTTGATGGTGTGTGACAACAGGAAACCCTCGGATGTTTTCATTTACCGCCATTTTTTTCCTGTTTGGCGCGTTAGTTTGTTTCAGCGATTCAGCGAAGTGAATCGTCGTATTAAACGCATGTATTGTAAGTAATATGCTAAACTGTAACAGTATAATGTGTTTTAATTGGAATTTGTGTGTATATGCGTTGAAGAGTGGTACAAAAGTGTCGTATTTTTAGTGTCTTCATAGCGACAGGACAATTGTTATCAGAATAGAATGGAATATTTCCATTGAGAAACAATAGTGAAGTTCAGTGACTTCCATTTGATGCCAGGTGACCACGAGCGCGACTCTTTTTTGAAAGAATGACTTGGATCCTACATGTATCTATGTATCTACCGATACTGCAACACCCCCTTTCGACGATTATGTGCAGGTTCCCTGGGTAGAACCAGTATTAAGCAATGTGTATTAATTATCTTGCTCAAGGATAAATGACATGGCCACGGCGAGAATCGAACCCACGACCTTTTTGATCTGAAGTTCGGTGCTCTACCACTGAGCCACGTACTCCACTTTAAATGTAAAAGGATAATTCTCTCTGATTTCTTGTACTGGTTGTACCCAGACAAAGTACGTGGTCTGCCTCCACCACAGAAAATTGTCCATGATATGTAACCCTACATGTGTTGAAAAATGACGTGCCACACATGCTTGATGGTGTGTGACAGGTGTCGCTGAAGAGTGATCTGTGTGTTTTTTGCGCATGGCATGCCGGTAAGCAATGGCGGTGTAAGCAATAGTACCGTCTCCTGTGTGTTATATTGTCGGGGAGGACTGGGCACTATCTTCTAATTTTGACAGGTTAATTTCTATAAACATACTCATGTCAGATCCATAAATTGGCCAATATTTGTCACAAGTTGACTGATATAATGTATTAAATAGTTTGTCGCCACCTCTTGATTAGCTTGTGGCAAAATAGCAGAATACCCATTTATTATTTGGAAATAAAAGTACTTCAAAAGCCATGAAAGAGAAAGCGTTATGTTTAGATGGTTAAATGATGGTAAATAAAAGCATTAGGTTGCACTTATTAAGCTACAAACTTTTGTGTTTATACAAACGAATAATATGTTACAAAATGTTTTATAAATTTACTGAAATATAAAGTAATCCAGTGGCGGTTATGCGTATGTAGGCAAAAGTCATATTTTGCTCGGTAATGCGAGGCCTATCATCAGTTGTGACGTAGTCGGTGTATGTATAAAATGGAACGTGCTCCAGTTGGAATATGCTGCAATGAATAACGGGTTGTAAAGATTTGCGTTTATAGGTTGTCATGATATTTGCCTTTATACTTTGTCATGATTGATAAAATGAATAACTTTATGTGTAACATGTATAGTGAGTCTTTAATACTTATAATACATTCACAGAGTTTGAATGATGTCCTTCTCAGTGTTGTGATACCTCGCTCTGCTGCGTGTTGCTGGTTGTTTGGCTTTTACCAAGTTTTGCAGAGATGGTGTGATGGTAAACGAAGGTCTTTGTAAGGTTAGTATTACGTATGTAGTTTGCTGAGTGGCAGATGTGTGTTGCACTTGTGTGTTTAGATAAAGGCTTGACATTAACATTAGTCCCCTTGTCCTGTGCCATGTAGTTAAAACTTATGACTGAAAAAATGTCAAGACGTTGGTGAGCATATTGTAAATGTCAAAGAAAACCCATCTTGTTTTCATTGGTGGAATGCATGTGATTGAATGTAATGTCACTTTCAAGAGTGATCTTGTATTTTGTATCAATTTTACATGTAAATGTGACTGGGGACGACTAAAATGTGTAAAATTAAATTTCAAACCCTGCCTATATGGCCATTCATATATTAATACCTTCATTTGTCTATGGTAGAGGCTTATATGGCCATTCATGTATTAACACCTACAATTGCCCATGGTGGAGGCACACAAGATGTGAAGCCGCTTTGTCTGGCTCATTTTCCTTTGTGGTTGTTATTGAAATATACCCTAATTTGACATTGTGCGGTTCATGCTTAATAGACCGTGCGCTTTTCAATCTTCACAAGTCTTCGAATTAATGGTACATTTTACAAAACAGATACTGTTACCATGTGTTTTCCTTCCAAGGTTTAGCAAACTTTATTCCCTGTGCCCTTTTTCACATGATGTTTTGGATTGTATTTTCAGTGTACACGTACCCTGCATTGGTGTGAGTCCTGCTACAGGTGTTGAAAAAAAAACAGCAGTGAGTGAAGACCTCCCAGGTTAGTATTTTACACTGGAGTAACCTGTGATGTTTTATTTTGGCATTATGACTTTCCCTACAGGGATGTAAAGTAGTCTGTCCAGTGTACAGGTAGAACTATACCCTGTGCAATATCTCTCTGAACTTCTGTGTTAAGCAGTGATACAAAACTAGGGCCCTAAATGAATTATATAGAGATTATTTAACTGCTGGGATCGATTATAGGGAAATCCTTCACAAGAGGTAGGCGTGTGGTTCTTTTCACGAACGATCGCATGCGAGCGGGTGAAAAAACAAAGCACGTCTACCATCAAGTGAAGGATTACCCATAATCGATCGCAGCAGTTAAATAATCTATTTATTACATTTTAAATTACGTTTTTGCAAACAAATATTCGCTTTATTGAACGTTATCGGCGGATGACGTCGACGTCAGCAACACTTTATTGACGTCACGACTCAACGTCGCAACGTTAGTTATTAATGTGTTCTGAGTTAGTAACGTGAGTTGTTATTGTGTTCTGAGTTAGTTATTAATATTTAGCGATAATGATTATTCTTCCACTGAGTTTAAACACCTGCGCCTCTTTTCGCCATGTTGAAGTCGTTTAGAGAAAGTGGAGTGCTTCGGTGATGCCCAATAATTAAAAATAGACTGTATACAACATTTTTGTTCCTGAAGGATTTACTTTCGAGTGAAAAAAAATAAACTTAATAACCAGTCACATTTAGCCAATCTCAATGGCTCGCTTATTTGAGAATTGACTGGAAACGGCGATGCATGCCGTTTGATATTGGCCGTCTTCACGGTAATGGATATCATAAAATATGATACGCTGACAAAAACAGTTATTTTGCGTAATTAATTTGTTAAACGTAATTGGTACGCACCAATAAAGTAATTTAATTGTGTATTTAGGGAGTTTTAACTGGGAATTTATGCAAATACGTTGCTTATCTGTAGCTCTGTAATCTGTGACGTTTTATGTCATAGAACTATACCAAGCCTAGCTGCACTGCCATTGTTGTGTACTGGTTAATGATATTGATTTCTTTAAAGTTTTAATACACAAACTTTGTCACATTTCTGTTCTCTTGATAGGGTTGATTAGTGCTATGTGTAGTCGCGCATGTCATTGTTGTGTTCCAGTTGAATGACTTTCGGCGGTGTTATGCCCATTATAGGACATAATATCATGGTTCCCATACCGGGAAATCGGGAAAAAGTCGGGAATTTGAAAACAGTAATTCCAGGCCATGAAAAACCCTCGAATTTTACCCAAATCAGTAAAAAAACGGGATTTATTCGGGGAAACAAAAATAGTGTTGTGTAGCCTCTCCAAGTGTGGAATCCCGGTGATTTATAAAAATAAAGGTGTACGTCAATTGATATTCCGTACTTTACGTAAGCATGGGGTTTAAAAAATGCAAGCTGCCTGCGGACGAGTAACATTTGGCGTCTGGTCGTCCGACAGGGCGAGTGACATTTTGCACTACAAAAATGGAAGTTAAACTATCGTTCAAACACAATGTTGCAATATTTGCCAGATTTTAAATCTGGATCATTTCCAACGCGTAATTTTGTTCCGTATTAACAAGGTGTTTCTTTGTTTGTTACCAGGTAACATATGCGTCATATAGACTGTGATTCAATTCACGCTAAAATCAATCATACACCAATATTTTGAGTAATCGCACCTTTTGTTTTGTTTCATGTTGATTGAACTGAACAATCAACCATAAAATGAACCCAATTCAGAAACAGCCGATCAAACATCGGTTCACACTTGCCATTGTTTCAGTTTACGCTACCGTGTGTACAACTAATTAGTAGGCACTTAAAGGGACACATGGCAATCTTGCAGTATTTGAAATGGGTGTCTCAATTTATATATCCAGTATTATTTTTACTTTTACCCTGGTTACATTTAAATAATCAAATTTTAAGTATTCACTATTTCGTCTTATACTATAAGTTTTAATATATTTCTGGTGCGATAATATAAAAAAATAATAATATGCAAAAAAAAATGGCTTAATACAATTCTTATAATTAACATAAATGATTGAACAAATGCAATTTATGTAGAAAAAAACTAACGGGATGATTTTAGTTTTTAATAAATCAAGATTGCTATGTGTCCCTTTAACACCTATCAGTGATCGTAAACACCGACGGGCTGAGTATCTCTGGCGAATTCGTAAGCAAACATTTTCAAACTTTCTGTTTTGATCAGCCATTTTGGCCGCTAGAGGGCGCCACATTTGATGTTTTACCCGGCTCGATCACACAGTTAAATCTGTAGATAATGTTGAGCGCGGGGACACAAACCAGTTGATTGACAGCAAGAGCGGAACAGTGGGCAGAATCTTATCGCACCGACAATTTGACAGTGGCTCTCAATAAACGCTGCCATAATTAGTTTATCTATCTAAATGGATTGTCACTAATTAGCAAAAACACTCAGCGGGATAGTGGCTTATAAACAGTGAAAGACTTTGTGAATTAGAATTAGGGATTTTCCGAGATCTTTTAGACAAAATCGGTCACAAATTTGGATTCGTCAGACAGCAGATGTCTGGCAAATTTGGTGTGCATTTCTTACGGTTTTCATTCGCAAGTTCAGGTTACTTTTTGCCTATGGCGATTTGGCAAATGGTTAACGTGGGCCTAGTAAGCCAATACACATTAACCATTGATATTCGTGAACAATCGTAAAGATGTGTTAATGCTCTGATCAATGAAATGTGAAGCCCAAATTGTACTTTTGTTTTCGATCGCTGTCGTACAAATTCGATATCTCACCGGATGACTCATAAAATATGTTGACGATTTTAGCTGAGTATTTACGAATAAAACTCGCAATGTTCCGTCGTATGTGCAAGCGTCTAATTATTTGAATCGATAAAGCATGTCGTCTGAGAACAAGTTAAATGTCAACACTAAATTTCCTTCATAGGAGGGAGAACGGCCTGAAAAACAGCGGGTTACATTTAAATAATCAAATTTTAAGTATTCACTATTTCGTCTTATACTATAAGTTTTAATATATTTCTGGTGCGATAATATAAAAAAATAATAATATGCAAAAAAAAATGGCTTAATACAATTCTTATAATTAACATAAATGATTGAACAAATGCAATTTATGTAGAAAAAAACTAACGGGATGATGTTAGTTTTTAAAAAATCAAGATTGCTATGTGTCCCTTTAACACCTATCAGTGATCGTAAACACCGACGGGCTGAGTATCTTTGGCGAATTCGTAAGCAAACATTTTCAAACTTTCTGTTTTGATCAGCCATTTTGGCCGCTAGAGGGCGCCACATATACTTGTCAAAAAAAATAAACTAACATCTTGTGTGATGTCACATATTAGTACACTGCGAACAATTTAACGTTTTTGCAACAACGGTGTCGGACAAACACTGGTATAAATTGTCCTAGAAAACTGTGGGGAAACCTGGAAAAGACCTTGAGTTTTGTTCTCAAAAAACTGTGGGAACCCTGTAATACACTCACTATGTACAGACTAGTTCTCCTGCTACCCTGGCTGGCATTCAACAACTAGTGGCCTATATCATTGCCATGTGGGTTGAATGAATGTTGAAAATGTGTTATGTGGATACATCTTGGGATAGCGGTGTGTCACATTCCAAAATAAGGTCACTGTGACCTCTGTCATACCCCAAACATTGTGAGAAGCATCAGTATGAAGTGGAACTGCGCATATACATGAAGTCATGGGGTATGCGTTTGCAAAGGTATTAATAACCTTCAGTGATAGTTTTAGTTTGACATTCTTTTGATCTACATCTTTATTAATTTCGCTTTGTTTTGTACACTCTTTTTGTGATGTCTGGGCGATCTCTGTAGTGTAAGGAAACACGCTTTTCTTTCGAGAAAAGAGATTCAAGTTCAAGTCTTGGCAGGGACCTTACACACTGAGTTGTACATACAATTATTTTTTTCCACATCAGTTATGTTGTTTTTGTACAGCATGAACTTAAAAATATGTACATTTGATAGTCATTCATCCTATTATTACCCGAGTGTGTTTTGACATAGGTGTTGCTGTTCCGGCGGCAGCGGCGTCGACATTCAAGTTTTGCGTTTATGTAATTTTCTCACAAACTGTATGCACTAGACCTTTCAAACTTTGCTTATAGTTGTATCATGGGTGGTACATTGCAACGTGACAAAGCAAATGTGGAAGTGACCTTGACCCTCCAAGCAAAGGGCAGATAACTTACTAATTTTTATGTTCAACTTTTGCGTTTAGGTCACTTTTTCACAAACTGTATGCACTACAACTTGCAAACTTTGCTTATAGTTGTATCTTGGGTGGTACATGGCAATGTGACAAAGCAAATGTGGATGTGACCTTCACCATCCAAACAAAGGGCAGATAACTTTAATTGTTACATTTACATCACTTTCTCATGAACTAGAATTATGCACTAGATGTTTTAAACCTAATTTATAGCTTAATCTTTGGAAGAAAACATATTCTATTTGGACCTAGTTGTGTCTTAGGTAGTGCATTTTTCATCTGAACTTTACCAAACTTTAACAGATGTTTTGCCTTTTTTTATTATTAGTGTATATATATATATATATTAATTATATACCTGTCAATAATATATACATAGTACCGTCATCTTCTTACAATGGAATACAACAACCTGTATCACACTACAGGTTATCACTATGCTTCTAAACATAGAATGAGTATCACTATCTTACTAAAAATAGAACAGCAGTTCAAGCAAGTTTCACGCCACTATGCACGAGAACGTCAAGACGACGTTGCGTCATACAACCAAAACAAGTAGGTCAAACCAATGACACCAACACCTTAAAACTACATACATTTTCCCGATGCACTTTATCGAGAAATAGTATGCTTTATTGAATGTGTATGCAATAGCAATGCAAATGTTTCTATGTTAATGATGTGATGTGTAAGAGGTATATAATAAAAGGATCATTACTAGAGTAACCTGTTCTGGAAGTTTGTATCACCTCTCGTAGGTAAATGCCAGATCAGGATTACACAAACAAACCACACATGATGCTCTAATTCCAATGCAATGAATTAAAACAAATATATTCTACAATTTTCATTCTTATTGCCGCTCGTCGTCATAGTATATATTGTATACTATGACTTTTCTTGTTACAAATGGGATACTTCTGTATGGCCTTATTTGTGAGTCTACTTGTAAACCATTTCCACGATCAACTCTTAGGCCCTGTCCTCTTCTATCTACTTGCAAATTTTTCCAGTTAAGCCACTAATAAGAGATCCGATCAACGGAATTCCTAATGATGCAAGAAGCCCAAGAAATCCTCCGTCCTGCTGTTGTTTTTTAGTTAGTTTAACAGGGCAGCGACCTTTTGACCTTGCTATTTGATTTTTTGTGCAGTTGTTAATTTATTTGATGCGAGAAGTGTTTGTTTTTTATCACTAGGAATAGTTGCTGTTACGTCTTGTTGTTTTTTATCACTAGGAACAGTTACCGTTTTATTACTAGAAGCACATGCCAGTACGTCTTGCAGTTGTTTTTTTGTTAGTTTAATAGTGCAGCAACCTTTTGACTTTGCTATTTTGTTTTTTTGTGCAAGTGTTAATTTATTTGATTTTAAAAGTGTTTGTTTTTTATCAGCAGGAACAGTTACCATTCCATTTCCAAATATTTTACCAATTCCAGTACTTGCCAGACAACTAAGTGCTCCTGTTGCCAGAGGTCCTAACATCTTTGGAGCAAATCTAGCAACTGTTGGTAATATTGTTTTAGTTAACAAACCAGCTAATGCACCTAAAAAGCCTCCATTTTTAGACTGAGACCTCATTTGTGATTTTGATATATTTATGTCTAATCCCCGTCCACCAGATTTAGCTTTGTTAATATTGTTAATCTGAGTAGCTGTCAGTGACAAGGTAAAATTCCCAGTTAAATGGTTATTTTTAAACCTGAGTGTTAATTCACTCTTGTTCTCATAAGCCCTTGTTAAACTCTGTTTCTGGCCATCTGATAAATTTACTGAATAATTTACGTAAGTCATATATATTATAAGTTAGATTAAACAATAACCAATTCATTTCCGATAGCATCAATAACTACATCTTCTTCATAGGGAACCAGAGCATACACTTTATAAGGAGCTCCCGGTGGTATATTTAGTTTATATCTTAAACTTAGTTGTTTCGGATCAATACTGACCTCATTTTCCTTATTACTCAAATCGAAATATGTCATTCCGAAAGGAGTTTTAAAATTACTCACGTTTAGTAAAGTTCCAGTGTTTCTATCATTTGTTTGTAAGAATAATTAATAACATCTCTGAATATTCATTTCCAACTTCAAATCTAGCTGATTGTAAATAGCAATGAGAATTAGAAGCATTTACCTTAAACGTATCCAAAAGATGAGGATTTTGTGTTTGGGAAGAACTCTTGTCTGACCTTTGCAAATACACAAACACATGTTTGGGATTTTAACACCAGAATATATGTCCATCTTGTTGATGTCATATGATTCAAACCCGGGCATTTTTTCGTGCGCGGGCGCGCACTTGAGTAGAAACACCGACGTTCCGCAAGCAAGCTGGATAGCTTGATACTCACATACTAAACAGTCCTGGTCCCATGGGAAATCGAACCCACAGCGGTTCGTGTGTTATTGTTTGTTTTCTGATATTAATAATAACAACAAGAGAATCGGTAGAACCGATGGATGCATCCCGAAAGTTACACAGAAAAAGGTAATGTTTAGTGTGAGTGCGTCCTTATTCAAAATGAATCCGTACGGAATTCTATTATGCTCCGGATAAGATTTTTCAAAAAAGGGAGATAATTAAAAAAGTAGTAAAGCTAAAGTTATGGTTCCTCTGAACTGCACTCCGTCTCATTGTCCTAATCATTCACACGAACTTTAATCAAGCATACTTTTTAAGTTATGCTCCGGACAAAAAGTGTGATGCACGGACTTATGGACGCACACACGGACAGACGGAGAAGGCGGCGACTATATGCTCCCCCATAATAAACAATCTAGTGTTTTTAGTTACAATACATTTTATATCAAAAACTAAGGTAATAGTAAATGAAAAGAAAAAAACTGTGATGGGGCCTCAATATAATATATCTGTGCTAATCAGTCAGCGAGAAGTAAGCAGTTAAAAAGCATGCTATCGATGATTTTTCAACGACTCCATTCAGTTTGGAAATGTGTCTTTAAACCATCTGAGTTAAATATCATTCTAGGTATCCACAAAACTAATTTATTAATAACTACTCGACCATCACCACCACCAGCTTTGAAAATTAGCACATTATCATCTGTCAGTTGCAAGCTGATTTGAATCTGACTAGGAGGAAGCATGTTTGTTTCCAAACCTCCAAAGAAGAAATATTTATTTAATGGGATTATAGAGTCCACTTTTTGATTAGTTATGATTAAAGCATGACGAGCAGTAAATCCTAGGTTATAACCGGCTTGATCATCTCGATATTCTGCCACAGCCGTGGTATCTAAATAAAAGTATTCATTTGTTCCGGTTGTCTTTACATAATCGTCAGAAATTTCAAGCAAGCTTTTGACATTAACAAATCTGTGAAGATTATTTCCATCGTAAACTATTTTTCCATTTTGCTTTACTTGCATTTGATCAATCAGTGAAGCTGCATCGTTAATAAGAGCAATTTCATCGGCGGCTGCAAAAGCAGCTTCATCGAGAAGTTTGTTTACTTGAAAACTTATTTCAAAATACGCGTTATACCAAAGTAAGAACTTCTGTCATTTAACGAAAATTGGTAGCCACTTTTCATTTTCCTGGTAGTATTTCCTGGTTGTGTTATGGGGGTATCTAACTGAATAGGTACATTTTCATATCTAGTATTATATTGATTACTTCGAAACATCTATATATACTAGTAATTAGATTATTTTTTATTAATAAATCGATTAATTCTCGATCAACTTGAGTATGTTCCCGTACTAGTGTCATAAACATGCCATAAACATGCCAAATAACATATATTACAATAATGCCTTCAAAACAAACTGAAATGATGTGTGGACACCATTAAGATTAATAATTTTACCAGAGAAATCGGTTATGTAAATATTAATACTGTTAATGATTGTTTTGTTTACTTCACAGAACCCGACTCTTATCGGTTCATCTTTAAAAGGATACGATCTCTTAAGATCAGCTGTACTTATTTCATAATTGACATCCTCGTATGATCCATTAACAATATAATTACTTATCAAATCACAGTGGATATACAACGTATCGATAGAATTTGTTATGTTTGGTGTTACAGTTCCAAATTTAGTTTCACTAATAACTGCATCTTTGTCAAACCCGATCAAGGTGTGAAAGTTTTTTTCTCTTAAATCAAGTATGAACATATTATGAATGGTAACTAAGCATTTAAAACTTGATAAATCAAACTCAGTGTTTATCGGGACAGTTGAGTCATCAGTTAAATCATTGTTTACATTCAATGTTTCTTTTATGTAATTATCGATATCAGCATAACTGTAATTTCCATTTGTAAAAATAATACTTTTCCAATCTGTTCCATTCTGATACCTTATCACTTTGTTATTAAAATCTTCGCTAATATTATACCACGAGTAAGTCATAGAATTAATTTTATCGAGCCCAATGCCATACTGTTTGTTCCTGCCTAATATTAATGGTCTATCAAATACAGTTGTAAAATTACTTGGTGTATTTGAGCTATTAATTATTGAAGCTTTTTTTGATGATAATACAATTTTTCTTTCCATATAATATGAATAAATAAAATTAATCACCTTTGTAATACAGTTTAAAACTTGATTTTTCAAAATTGAAAACTTGTGTAGCGGGAGATTTTATGGATTCAAAGATGTTCCAAAAATGAGATTTTGGAAGATATGTTTCAAGTGTTTCTTTTAGTATTCGTTTGCTATTTTCTATTTTTGGCTTAGGACGTGACGCATAGCCATTAAACAAACTAAGATTTTCTATACCAATGTCTGTATTTGTAACTGTATATGTAAGGTCTGCTTCGACTATATAGCGCCCGGGTTTTACAATCTCTGCGCCGATGGAAGGTTCACCACCACCGGGATAATCTGTAGCATATTCTTCAGTATTTACAAGTGGACTGGTTGTAAAAGTAAAGGCACCAAGAAGAGCACTACGTTCGGTTCTTTCAAGTGGTTTTCGTGTCGGGTACGATACATAAGTATCATCACGACCGTAATCTTGAATAATACTTATTCCATCTATCGTATATTCAAAAAGTAGAATCCGACTTAAATAGTCTACTTTTACTTTCAACTCATCAATTATACCAAGAATTGCCGTGTGGCGACTATCAGACCTTTGATTAAACTGTTTCAATGAAGCTATTTCACCATCAAAAGCGTTGCTTCTTTCATCCTGAGCAGCTTTCAATTGCTTTGAAGCATCATCAATAGCAGTGTTAAGTTTATCAGTGTCAACCAGTTTGCTCAAAGCAGTCTCCAGCGAATTGCCGTCAACCATTTTCTTATTGATGTCTTCAAACTCTTTGCTGATATCATCAACGTTAGTGCTTATCTGTTCATTTAATATTTTAATTTGAGTTATTTCAGTAGTAAAAGCAGTTCTCATTTGTTTTGAAGTATCAGCAATAGCAGTTTCTACGTTCATTGTTGTCAACCATTTGTTTATTGATTTCTCCGATCCGTGTATTAATATTTTGAACACCAGATCTTATTTGTTCACTTAATTTCTTGTAGTTTTCACTATCTTGCAATCCATCTTTTTTATTTTCCAGCTCTTTTAAAGCATCACTCAAAAGTTTTATTTCATCTTTCAATCCGTTTTGAATTTCAATCATTTTTTCACGGTTTGTTTGTAACTTTGTTTGTATTTGACTTAGTTCATCATCATCACCTGTTGTCAAATCTTTCATCATATCGGACATTTTATCAATATTATAATCACGTATGATTTGTGTTATTCTTCTTACAGTAAATTGCTTTGTTGCTGCATCATCTGGTTGGTCTGGATTACCAACATTGATAATTTTATTATTATCCATGTTAAGATCACTTTTTAAAACATTTTCCTGGTTTTTGCTTTTGTTAAGATAATTAACCAAATGTTTTTGTTTTACATACTCAGACAGCACAATACCAAGATTTGTCAACCCTGTTGTGTTTGTGATGTCGTTTGCATGTATTATTGCTTTTGCCTTCTTGTTTGTCTGTTTGCGTGTTCATTTCTGTGTTTTGTGGTTGACTGTCCTCCTTGAATGCTACTTTCCCTGTCCGATCTTTTTATATTTCTTTGTAATATTAACGCTGCCAGTAGTTACTTCCTCACCGAGATCATTAAAAAGTCCCATTATATATAATATGATAAGATTAAATCTTACCGATGAAGTTACGCTTTACTAACTTCCTCGGGCGTTCCAGATACAGAAAGTTGTACTGCTTGTCAGTCGCTTTTTTAGACTGATCTTTGCTGACATCTTGTTCTCTAGAAAGTATGTTTATTTCATTTATACTTGGAGTTGCAAAGAAGATGTAATGAGAGCAATTCAGCCGAATGTCTTTAGGGGTTTTGTAATAAGATTGAGTTAAATAAATTACACAACAATTCTTATGCCTGCCTTGGATAAAATAATTAATAATATCAGTTTGGTTGCGATCAAAAACATAATCATCAAAAATAGCTATCTTTTGAGTATCAGAATCCAAATCATTCACAGGGATAACTTGATCATTCGAACATTCTAATATATCTCCGACTAGAATTGTATTCTTTGTTGCTATTTCATCCAGTTTTTGTGACAAGACCTGATACTTAGACTGCTCCAAGTTTTTAGCAAACAAGTAAATCTTGTCATAGTACACTTAGTCTAAAGGTTTCAGCAACATGTGAACTAATGTGTTTGTCTTGCCAGATCCCGAATTACCGCATATAAGCATCCTGAAACAACAGTCCGGTGTCACGTGAGATCCACACGCGTGGACAAAAAGTCCACGCGTGTGGATCTCACACGGGGTTCATGAGATTCACACGTGAGATCAACACGCATGTCAAGTATGTATTGTTTAATGATGTTTTGTGTATGTTTAACATGTGAATCATACGTTTTTGGTATTTTTCAGTTATCTATTGAACTTTTTGATAAAATAATATAACAGTAAAGCCCACTGTGACGGTGATAATATTCGTAGAATGTTGCTAAACTTTAATACATGTCTTCTATTTGTGTGTAATAATGGTTAGCAAAGTAATTATGGTCTAGAATGCCACATGTGATTGTTTTTATTTCACAGCGGCAATTTATTTTAAAAATATAATATTGTACAAACGAAAATAGGATGAGTCTGAAGTCAGCCTTACAAGGGTCAAGTGATAAATAGATACACTAAACAAATACAATAATTCAATACAATTGATTGATTGCTTTTCATCATATAACACACGTATTACAGCAAGTGCGGAACCAGCATTTCAGCTTAGCAGGGTGGAGCCCAATGTTGGGAGTGAGGTGAATGGGGTGTGGGTGGGAAGAATTGCTGTTTAAGTTTACTTTTCGGAGTTTATTGGATGGCAGCTGCTTTCGTCCCATGTTTATGCTTTGAATAGGCACCAACCCCCTACATCCGTGCCTGAGCAATAACACCATATTTATAAAATACAAAACGAGTGCACATGCGCAAATGACGGCGGAAAACAGTTTTTAGTGTATATATATTTTATATAATTTAATTAATTTTATATTGTGTTATTGGCGTGTTGTTATGTTCCCCCAAATCCGGAATCTCCGTTTCATCAGTTAATTAATTTCGATTCTGAGTTGGTAAAATGGTTTAAAATGTATAGCTCGTATTTTTATGGTCGGCCTTTTACATAGTTTGGATTTTATACTAGAGAATGTGGTATTACAACCTTATATTGAGTGATGAAATAATGACTAAATAAGGGAATTGAATTGAATTGAAACGGAATGTGGTATTATAACTTATTGAGTGATGAAATAATTACTACATAAATTACTTACGGAGTGGTGAAATATTGACTAAATAAGTAACTTTAATTGAACTGAATATTGTTTAACGGCTCATCAACACATTATAGGTTATTTAGAGCCGCCCCAGAGAGAGTTTGAAGTGGTATTAAAACATACTGAGTGGTGAAATAAATAAATTAAATGACTAAATAAGGAAACAGAATTGTATTGAATCTTGTTTAACGGATCATCAACACATTATAGGTTATTTAGAGCCGCCCCAGAGAAAGGGGAAGGTGGTATTATAAATTATTGATCGGTGAACATCTTAATTAAATTGAATCTTGTTTAGCGTCTCATCAACACATTAAATATTATTTAGAGCCGCCGCAGAGAAAGTGGAAGGGGTATTACAACTTATAACGACCAAATAAGGTAATTTGGTTTAGCTTAAACTTATTTATTTTACATCGATTGTAACGAAAGCTCTATGAACTTATTTGAATCACTCTCGATGTCTTCCTGGGTAGAACCAGTACTAAGCAAATGCAGATAAAGTGTCTTGCTCAGGGACACAACGCATATGGCAATGGTGTGGATCGAACCCACGACTTTTGGATCATGGGTCAAACGCTCTACCACTAGACCACAGCGCTCCACTTGGTTTAACGGCTCGTCACACATTTTAATTATTTAGAGCCGCCACAGAGATAAAAGAAGGGTACATATGAGTCGAGGAAACTTACCTACTCTTATTAGCGATTAGATTAGTATGTTTTAACGCGATCGGAGGATAGACTCCGATACACGGTACCACCCAGTTTACGTCCCCATCCAACGGACTAAAGCTTAAGTTTATATTGTATGTATTTGATTGATTTGCCCAAGGATCTTTTCAGATTTATTGCGATATTTTATATGTACATTTATTCAGTTTATGGAGGATGATCTCCAACCCCCATGCACTTATGACGAGACAAATAAAGTTTCTTTATTTCTACCCGAATCTATGTTCAGTAGAGTTCGTGAAATTCTAAAAATAGAAAAAAGAGTAAAGAAACTCTAGAAGGGCGTAAGAAGCGTTTTAGGCATGGTTTCCAATCTGCAAGCAAATGAATAAACTATAAATAATGTTAAACAGTTAGCTCTATGCTCAACTTGACTTTGTATTGCTGCCCTGCTGGAATACCCCGCCGTTCAATGATACCACAACCAGTCACATACTAACAACGGCCCGACATGTCCCAGCACTACGCTTTATTTATGCTGAGCCTCAAGTAATGGAGCACCATTGTTATATAGTCTTTGGAATGGCCCAGCTGGGGACTGAACACACTATAGTCCAAAGTAGACCCAACTCCACGGTTTTGCATGTAACACTAACGGTTTGTTTGTGTGTATGGTGTTTTACGTCATTTTCAACACATGAAAGGTTATATATGACGGTCGCCTGTTTGTAGTGGAGACAGACCACCCACTTTTCAATGGTAGGACCATAACTGTACACCTCCCGACATCCGTAAGAATCGACATTTTCTCACTTACATGTCATCTAGGGTGAGTACATGTGTGACATTCATCCATTCTTTTATGACATCTATGATGCATACATATTATTTCACATTGATACGTTCGTGTGTTTTTTGTGAAGCCTATGTAGGATATGTATAACTAACATGTCATATAGAAAAATGTAACTGTGATTCTCAGTTTTATTTTTGAAATTCCAGGAAGCAGGTATATAACTTGTATTTTATCTAGGGAGAGTACTTGTGATTCTCACGCATATATTTTTTTGAAGCTAACGTGTATTAAATGTATTACATCTAGGAAGAAAACGTGATTCTCATTTTTATTACATCTAAGACAAAACGTATGATTTATATACATGCAATTGTTTATTTATGACATCTAAGTAGCATATGTGTATTATATGTATTTTATCTAAGGGGAGTTCGTGATTTTCTCATACTTTCGTTTGTTAACTAGATCTATGAAGCATATATTTCATCATGGTTCCGTGTGATTTTCGCGCATACATTCATTTATTTATGACATCTAGGAAGCAATGTATACATGCGTTTATTTATGACATATATGAAGCTTGTGTATTACCTGTATTTCATCCTTGGATCCATGTGATTCTCACGCAAACATTCGTTTATTTATGACATCTATGAAGCATGTGTATTATCTGTATTTCATCGTTGGATCCGTGTGATTCTCGAGCATACATTCGTTTATTTACGACATCTATGAAGTATGTGTATTACCTATATTTCACCATTGGGTCCGTGTGATTCTCACGCATACTATCGTTTATTTATGACATCTATGAAGCATGTGTATTACTTGCTTGTATTTCATCATTGAATCCGTGTGATTCCCACGCATACCTTCGTTTACTCATGACATTTATGAAACATGCGTATGACCTGCATTTCATCCTTGGATCCGTGTGATTCTTACCAATACATTTGTTTACTTATGTCATCTATGAAGCATGTTTATTAACTGTATTTCATCATTAGGTCTGTGTGATTCTCACGCATGCATTCGTTTATATATGGCATCTATGAAGCATGTGTATTACCTGTATTTCATCCTTGTATTTCACCATTGAATCCATTATTTTCAAGCTTACATTCGTTTATTTATGACATCTATGAAGCATGTGTAATACCTGTATTTCATCCTAGGATCCGTGTGATTCTCACGCATACATTCGTTTATTTATGTCATCTACGAAGCATGTTTATAACCTGTATTTCATCATTAAGTTTGTGTGATTATCACGCATGCATTCGTTTATTTATGTCATCCATGAAGCATGTGTATTACCTGTATTTCATCCTTGTATCCGTGCATACGATCGTTTATTTATGTCATCTATGAAGCATGTGTATTACCTGTATTTTATCCTTGGATCCGTGTGATTCTCGAGCATCTATTAGTTTATTTATGACATCTATGAAGTATTTGTATTACCTGTTTAAAAAAAAAGGAGATCACGGGTGAGGAGAAAAAATATATAATGCAGACTTGAACCAGTACTATCTCATCTCAGAAACACTTTACTGAAATGTTATTCGAATGATTACATATACATATCACTTTTACAGGGGAACCATTTCTGCATGCAAAACACGAAACTCGGCATGCATTTTTAAACAAATAAATTTAAAACATGCGAAAGGCATTGATGATAAAACAACAATTTACCTCCACTTTGATATTTAGGTCGCAAGTGTTAATTTTGAAGCTGCCTTTAACTACATAAATCAAAGGAAGGGTGTGTGTGTCGTTATTTTACCATATATTTTAATTAAATAATTATGCATTGTTCTCAACAATAAGGAATATTGTCAATTTGAAACAATTTATTTTGAACTCTGTGAGAAAAACACGTTTGGGATATATAACCTGATCGAGTTTATTTTACAATCATCAGTCATCAAGTTCATTGATTTCTATATGTAAGGACTATTATATCTCCTTATTGGGTTTCAAAAAAAGTTATATAGGTCACGTACGATGTCTTTCAATGATGTACGAAACATAAATAGAGTTTATTCCACCGTATGTTAAAATCAGTAAATTGAATTGAAATGAAGCTCTGTCGCATTTATTCTACATTATTTGAACGGCCACTAATTACTTTTACATGGAATACCTAGAACTGTACTAATCCATGCTCAAGGGATGAACTTACGCCCTAAACTTTTAAACCTGGCATCGATTGAATAGACCCTAATTTCTTAGAGAGACAACAAGGCGGAATATATGGATGTGTTTCATGCATTGGTCCAATATAAATGCAACGGAATCGATGAGCCCATTCTCCTTAGGAATTAGGGCTCGATCTGGCTTGATTTAAACCACGACCTGCGCTTCATTCAACGATTGAATCTGTCATTTATAAGTATATGGTATCTAGTTCATCAATTAACCATTAGTGCAGGCTTACACTTCTGAAATTGACTTTGGCTCACATGCTGGAGGTCGTGGGCTCGATCCCCGACCTGGTCACACCAAATACTTAACTAGTAGCTCCATTGCTTGACGCTGATGATATAAGTGTTATTCTATGACTGGTCGGTCCGATTTTAGTTTAATGTGACTGAATTAGTCATGGCATGCGTCTACGGCGTGATCCACTTCCATATATATGTATTATTTAAGCACACTGCTTGTGAGTATAGTTGGTCCATTTGTACTAATACACGGGCTTTTCAGTATACATTCTTACATATTGAAAATAATATTCTGGTTAAGAAAATATGTATGTTTTAAAGATTTTACATCAGTATGTGTAACATCTCGTTGTGATATCATCACAATAAATTATAAATAAATCCCAAATCCAAGAGGTAATCTTAATCAGAAATCGTCATCCTACCAATACATGCATAATTATATACACTTCTGTTCATTTGAAGAACTATCATAATTAAATCTCTAATCTCGGAGCTGATCTTAATCATAAATCTTCATTCTGCAAGTACTTGCATAATATCATGCCTAATTATGCACACAGCTGTTCATTTGACAAATTAATATCATTACATGTACCATCACAAAAGCTGACCAACCCACTCAGTAATTCTGGTCGTTAACAGCTGGTTCTTAACATGAGGACACCGTCCTTGAATGCTGTTTTTCCTGTTCGATTTTTATATCTATATTTATCAATTTCATTGTCTGGCAAATTTAGCATGTCCACTCCAAATCATAAACTGATACGCACATTTGATAAATGAAGTAAAAACCTATCATCTGTTTGGGGGAGGATGGGTGGGTTGGTTTTAAACTTTTGTTTTCAAGTACTCTTTTTTATTCTCAACGTATTCAAAGACATACATTTATCGGACATATAATTCTTAGGCCTCAACAGCACTGTTCATCATTTCATCAGATGCCATTTTCTTGCCAATTTCAAAGGAAGAGCAACATATGTCGCATTCCGTGAGTGTGTAAACCATCAGCAAGATCCGCTCACATTAACGTTTATCAACACCATCATGTATATGGATTAATCTGGTCAAATCTAAATGCTTGACAGTCTAAAAGAATAGATTTTCCACACCCAACCACACACTGTACAATTTGAATAATTGCCATTCCGTCGAAAATGATGCTATCCAATTCATCGATACTCCATAACACCGATACTGGTAGAATTTATTTGTTCAAAAGTCTTAACTCTTTCCAGAGGCGTATTGTTTAATTATTGTATGGTCATTAGCCCTAAATACATCTCTTCCTCATTACTTAGGATATATTTTGATTTGAATTTCACAGAATCTTACTATTTGTCATTGTCTTTTATAGGACATTCATTGTCCATGTGTTCGTTTGATTGCAGTGTACACTGAATTGTATTCATTAGGAGGGGTGATTATAATTGAGTATATTCTACCTTTTCTGTGTCATGTAAGTAGTCAGATGCAATATTGGACTAAAATTCCGCCCAGAGTAGAAGGAGCTCCGCACTGTCATCAAAAAAACATGTCACAACTACCAATGTTATACATTAATTTCTTTAATCTCAAACATCTTAGTAACATGCTGTTATGTTTCTGATTTAATGAAATTATTCAAACAGCAACATTGTTCTAATGTCTACCGTTTACATTTGAATGTTCCCTCTTCATAAGCTTTACCACCTTCCCTTTTCTCTGGGGCGGCTCTAAATAACCTATTATGTGTTGATGATCCATTAAACAAGATTCAGTACAATTCAATTTCCTTATTTAGTCATTTAATTTATTTATTTCACCACTCAGTATGTTTAAATACCACTTCACACTCTCTCTGGGGCGGCTCTAAATAACCTATAGTGTGTTGATGAGCCCCTAAACAATATTCAATTCAATTAAAGTTACTTATTTAGTCAATATTTCACCACCATTTATGTTGTAATTATTTCATCACTCAATAAGTTATAATACCACATTTCGTTTCCTCTGAGATAGCTCTTAATACTAGTATCCTATAATGTGTTGCTGAGCCGTTGAACAAGATTCAATTCAATTCTTTTTTCACCACTCAAAACGTTATTCTACCACCTATTGCGTTCTCAGGGGCGGTATATATAACATATAATGTGCTAATGATCCGTTAAACAAGATCCAATTCAAATCAATGTACTCATTTAATAAATATTTCACCACTCAATACGTTATATTACCAAATTCCCCTTGCTCTGGGGCGGTCTAATTAACTTATAATGTGCAGACGAGCCGTTAAACAAGGTTCAATTCAATTCCCTTATTTAGTCATTATTTCATCACTCAATATAGTATAAAATCCAAACTATGTAAAAGGCCGACCATAAAACATTATTTATACGAGAAACCATTTTACCAACTCAGAAACTGATGAAATGGAGATTCCGGATTTGAGAGAACATAACAACACGCCAATAGCACAATATAAAATTAATTAAATAATATAAAATATATATACATAAAAAAACTGTTTTCCGCCGTCATTTGCGCATGTGCATGCGTTTTTGTATTTTATAAATATGGTGTTATTGCTCAGGCACGGATTTAGGGGGTTGGTGCCTATTCAAAGCATAAACATGAGACTAAAGCAGTTGCCATCCAATAAACGCCGAAAAGTACACTTAACAGCAATTCTTCCCACCCACACCCCATTCACCTCACTCCCAACATTGGGCTCCACCCTGCTACACTTAAATGCTGGTTCCGCACCTGCTGTAATACGTGTGTTATATGTGTAGGGATGAAATGTAAAGCAATCAGTCAATTGTATTGAATTATTGTATTTGTTTAGTGTATCTATTTTTCATTTGATCCTTTTAAGGCTGACTTCTAATTAAAAATCCACGCCTCAGACTCATCCTATTTTCGTTCCAGATCTACAATATTATATTTTAAAATAAATTGCCGCTTTAAAATAAAAACAATCCCATGTGGCATTCTAGACCATAATTACTTTGCTAACCATTATTATTACACACACACAAATAGAAGATATGCGTTAAAGTTTAGCAACATTTTACGAATATTATCACCGTCACAGTGCGCTTTACTGTTATATTATTTTATCAAAAAGTTCAACAGATAACTGAAAAATACCAAAAACGTATGATTCACATGTTATACATACACAATACATCATTAAACAATACATACTTGACATGCGTGTTGATCTCACGTGTGAATCTCATGAACCCCACACGCGTGGACTTTATAACATGAAGTTATATATCTGCTTGAAATTACTGTTGTCTGTCTTCATATCATAGTTTGGAATTTCCATTATAATAATACTTGGAGAATAGTAATATTATCTAACTATTATTATATGTCAAAAGTATATTGAGGAATAAAACAAACCCCTCGTCGTAAACGCCTTGGAACAGAAGCAGAATGTTTTAAGCCTAATCAAGTTAGATATTACGGAATGCAAAATGTAGTTGACTGCAGTTGAAAAAGCAGTTAAAAAAGCAGTCAAGCCTGCAATCGAAAAAGCAGTCGAACCTGCAGTTAAGAAAGCAGTTAAACCTGCAGTCAAGAAAGCAGTTAAGCCTGCAGTTAAGAAAATAGTTAAAAAAACAGTTAAACCTACAGTCACGAAAGCAGTTAAACCTACCGTTAAGAAAGCAGTTAAACCTACAGTTAGGAAAGCAGTAAAACCTGCGGCTAAAAAGAAAACAAAAACTACATAATACTTGATTTAAGTTATCATTACTTTGGTTTAACTCATATCAACTTATCTTAACTTATCTTAATTTATCTTATTTTAAACTAACCTTATATTATACATGTCTTTGGTAAAATGGAACGAATTAGCAGATAAAAAGCGAAGAGCGAGTGAGCTTGTTAAAGAATATGAGAATAAAGTTATCCGAAAAAGACTAGAAAAAGGAGCTAGACGTGATTTATACAAAGACATATTTAAACCTGTAACTAGTGAAATAAAAAGTCAGTCAGAACAGCTAACTGAGCAGTTAGCTTCTCTTCCAAAAATAAGATAGCAATTATCCGCTCTTCCAGGCAGCAATAAGCGAGGAAGTACAAGAACAAGAGGCATACCGAGGAATACCCCAGATATTTGATGAAGAACCTCGTAAACCAACTACTGGTAATCTAGATGCTAAAATTGATAAAGAAGTGATAGATACGTAGACTTACCCTTACCTTCAAGTGTAGCTGGAGATAACTCAAAACTTGGAAGCATACTCGAAAAGGTTGGTGAGATTATTCAACAAAATGGTCGAGATATGGCTGTTCGTACTAACCAAATTAAAAAAGAAAAGGATGCAACCACGAGAGATCAATACAAACAAGTTCAAAAAACTTTGGAAAACGAGTCAAAAGCTTTAATACATTTTAGAGAAAGAATTGATGCACTGCTTCTGCATAGTGAAGTCTTTTCAGGCAAGGGATTACAACAGGATAACTGATCTAATTTCGTTAAGCAAAATCATTTTACCTGGGAAAACCGTTTCAGGAAAAGGAATACAACAAAATAAAAATTCCTACAAAGTCGACAAAGATGGCCGCTATGGAATGTTACAAATTGATTTACCTAAGCTTGTTGGTCATCACAACTTATTGCCAAACAAGGAGTTGCAGTTGTGTTAGACCTAAAAGTAGACGATGATTTTATAGACTTGATAACAAAGCGTTACAATAATAAAAAAAACGTATTCAAAACTATCTCAAAATGCTTTCAAGGAACTAACAGAATTATCTGATTTACCAGTTCATAAAGTTTCTTCAAAGTTCAAAAAGATTTTAGGAGGTTGTGCTGATGTTGAATATTACAATAGTCCTAATGATTTGGCTAATGATCTGGAGTTAGTATGCGGAAGCATCAAATCAGGAAATAATAGTCCACAGCTAATAAATAAAGGTATTAGCATAATCGATGAATTATTAAAAATAGGTGAAATATCACCCAAAGAACATGAGCAACTATTTTCTGAATATCTTAATTAAATTATTGTCTAACTGTAATTATACATGAGAACCAAAGAAAAATTAATTGACCACTTGACGCGACTTGTAGCTGCATACAGACGCAGTTACAATTGTGCGGTATTATAAACACAACATTACAGATTGCCAGTGGGATAATTGGTTGTACTGACGTATTGTCATTGGTTCCGGCAATTCTGGATAATTGCGAGGATTGTGCGCATATAAAATCGATTCAAGCTAACCAGTAGGCCTTATTGCCTACTGACCGTTCCAAGTCGGTAACCCTGTCTTCACCACCCTTTCTGTTGTTTTTCGTCTCTTTCCTTGTATTATCAAGTCCTTGTTTGCAGTACAGTGCGGAATATTTTCTGAAAAATTTATTCAAATTTGATTGATCTTTTCCGACCTTCTATTCTATCCAAAACCTTTCTAATTTTGTAAAACAAATCTTCAAACCTTTGTCTATTTTTAGAAGACAAATCATATACTACCAAGTATTTATCTAAATGGTACTCTCTGTGGTAAATATTTTTCGTTCGGTTGTAGTTATAACCTGTAATGAGACTGATTATAACCATTGTGAGTGCCACAATTAAGACAAACACGCTCGTTATCGAAAACTTCACAAGTAATATTACAATTCACGCATGCGTAAGTACACTTGTAACACAGCTTGGCTCCGGTACAATATTTACAAAGCTTCTTTTTATTAGTTATGTCAAATAAGATGCAATCTGTGCACACCCCAGGAGGATCAATAATATCTAAAACTCTTTTACAATATTTGCAATTCATTATATTATAATATAGCATTATATATTTAAATATAGGCTTGAAGAAATATTATCTTATGTAATATTATAATGGAGGAAGTAGAAAAGAAAATCAAAAACTTTAAGGAAGATCAAATGACATATTCCCAAACGGTTGATTTTGAAGATATGAATAAACTTGACAAAGAGTTAATAGCGAGCTCAGCTGGCGTCGCAAAGCGACGCGCGCTCAAGCGAGCTCTACGGTAACGCGAGTAGCAAATATTACGGGGGAAAAACCGTGGTAAAAAAGTCGGAACACAGTTAACTCCCTTGTTAAGGGGAGGTCATGGCTATATTCGTTCCAAACGCAGTTAACTCCCATCTGTTTGGTATCCGGTCCACCTCTATTCGCGTTGGATCTAGTCCATCCAGTTACCGGCCGGTTACCAGACTTCATTGTTAATGATGTGACGTCATTAGGTAAACGACCGTCAGGCAATTTATAAAATAATGGTGATTATTACCAGCTGAGAGTCAAGGTAACGGTATTTCTACCTAATCTTTAAAAGCTACTGCAGTATCGATAATCTAAAATACAATGTTTAAATGAAAACGCATCGCACTTTAGTGATATAGATAGATGTTACGGTAAAGTCGGTGGGTGGGGATATTTTAATATCTGCAGTCTGCTGTTGCCGGTAGCGGAAGTTAGTTTCCAAGAAATGTGCGCGTCTTTACAGATGTTGAATGATGCTTAAAGATTCAGTTATTTTTATTATGTTCTGAAAAATGGTTTAGCGTAGGAACAGGGTTGGACGGGGGCCCAATAATCTAAAGGTGTGGGGGGGGGGGGGGCATTTTAATAATTAAGAAACAGATCTATATATCATAGTATATCAGTGAATAAAATACAGTTTTTAGTAGGAGTTTGGATGTTTGCTAGTAATTAAATCACGAGTGCATTAGCACGATTGATTTAATTACTACCATCAGAACGATTCTAATTGATCATGTTGATTCTAACACAACAATAACCCCATTGTTTACGCTATTGTGGGGGCACTATATTTTATCTCGGAGGTCAAGGTAATCAGGCTGCTATGTTTAGGCCATCCTTAAAAAAGTGTTGGTGTGCAGTGCTCCTACCCAGAATTTTTGAGGTAGGTAGGTAGGTAGGTGATTTTTTTTTTGTTGCTTTATGTTTGATTACCATTTTTATATGTTGAAAAACATAAAACAGTTTAAATCCTCACCCTCCAAGGCACTAAAACTAGGTTCACTATACACAAGGCAACATTAAACAACACCATGAAGATGTTTGTATAAAGGACAATGACTTCTTGTATTTTTAATATTGTCAGAATACTAATTTCATAATTATATTCTCTAAAAGGGCCTTCCAAAAAGACTGGGTGTTACTTAAAGCTGATATCCTGCCAACAATAGGGAAATTGTACAGAAAAATGTAGGCTACACCATTTTTAAGCCTAGTACTGATGTAACTTACATATATCTGCTACCATATAATACTTTGTATACATTTGTATTCTCACAGGCTTTATAGCCTATTGGAAATTTGAAAAAAAGTATCTTATCTATATGTTGCGAATCTGAACTCTAAGTTTTACTACAATATCAATGCCATAACTGGCCAGGAAAAACATCAACCTATTTAACAGACGCGTGTGTATTACGTAAGAAACACTACATACATGTACATATGTTAAATCACAACAACTTGATCCTGAGTTTGACAAAGTGTTTAACTCAAGCGGATGTTTTTCAGCCATTTTGACAAGAGTTTCATCTTTTGTTTTGACCCCTGATGAGACGGTACGCATTGAAATGATTGATGCTCAGTTCAGTATCGAAAAAATACGCAAAACGATTTCTTCATTGAATAGAAATAAAAGCGCTGATTATTATAACAATGTAGGTGATTTCTTTATCGAAGCGAACGATTTTATAAGTCCGTATTTGTGTACAATGTTTAATATTATCTATGACTCTGGAATTTATCCCGAGGCTTGGTGTAACGGTGTAATTGTCCCTATTTATAAAAAAAGTGATATTGGTAATCCTTCTAACTATCGTGGAATAACTTTAGTAAATGTTATTGCTAAGATATTTTCTCTAACGTTAAGAAACCGAATAAATAAGTGGTGTGAAACCGAACATGTTTTTAATGACGCACAATTTGGTTTTCGTGACAAGCGCTCTACCACTGACGCAGTATTTATTTTGTATTCTGTTATACAAAAGGTATTATCGGCTAATTCTAAATTATGGTGTGTATTAATTGATTATGAAAAAGCATTTGATACTGTTATAAGAGATGCTCTGTGGGTGAAATTACTTCAATCTGGTATTAGCTGCAAAATGGTACGTATGATACAGGCTATATGTAACAATGTGAAATCATGTGTTAAACTTTCATCGAATATGGATATGTCAGAGTTCTTCGACGTCACGTTGGGCTTGAAGCAAGGAGAGCCACTGTCGCCCATTTTGTTCATTTTGTTTATTAATGATATTGTCGCTAATATTAATTTTGATACATTGACGGATAATGACCTAAATATGCTGACAAGGTATCTGATCCTTTTTGCCGATGATATTATGTTATTTACAACGGACCCAGATAGCCTACAGTCTCAGATAGATAGTATTTACCAATACTCACATAAGTGGGGTTTAAAAATAAATATAAATAAAAATTAAGTATGTATTTTCGAAAAAAGGAAAACAAATCATAATGTGGAGTTTTTAATAAATGGCGAAAAAGTTGAACTCGTAGATAGTTTTACGTATTTAGGCATTAAATTTACTCATACCGGTAACCTGTCAAATGCTGTTAAAACTTTATCCGATCAAGCCCTAAGGGCATATCATAATTTGCTATCTGTGTTCGATAGAATACCGTTAGATGTAAAAACCAAATTGTCCTTATTTGATTCAATGGTTGTACCAATTATATTATATGGAGCTGAAGTTTTGGGCGTGTATAATTATAAAGAAGTGGATAAACTGCATATCAAATTTTGCAAGCATGTTATTGGAGTACGTCAACAGACATCCAATTATGCTGTCTATGGTGAATTAGGGCGATTTCCATTAACTGTTATAAGTAAAGAAAGATCGTTAAAATTTTGGTTAAAATTAATGAGTGATGTTAATTCACCTGTATACAGTATATATATTGAATAATGTAATAGCATAAACGGAAGCTGTTGGGCTAATCGTATTAGAACTATTATTGACAATCTTGGTTATTCGAATAAGAGCAAACGATGTTAGGATCAATACTAATTATTTACCTTTACTTAAAAGGCGATTGCGAGACCAGTTTGTTCAAGAATGGAGTATGAGTATACATAATTCGCCTAAACTTGAATATTATGCAAAATTTAAAAACACATTTTGCTATGAAGATTATATTGACAAACTTAAAAGTGATTCTCTACGAAAACATTTTACGTGTTTAAGATTAAGTTCACATTCTCTTGAAATTGAGACCGGGCGATATAATGGTATTGATCGTGCTAATAGATTATGTAAACTTTGTAATCAGAATCTTATAGAGTCAGAATATCATTTCTTGCTGTGTTGTACTAAATACAACGATATCCGTACTAAATACTTAGGCCGCAAAGCTTGGCCTACACTCAATAAATTTACATATATCATGTCGTCTAAAAATGGAAAAATGTTGTTAAAAATTTCAAAATTTATCCAAGAAGCTCTTGTAATAAGAAAAAATACCCTTGAGAATATGATTGTTTCGCAAGAATAATATACATGTAATGTATTGTTAAATGTGTAATTATGTTATATATGTTTATTACAATGTGTGTTGTCTTTGCAATATTTCTCTGTAAAAATTTGTAAATGGCCAAAGGCAAAACTTGCCGATTTGCTAAATAAACTTGAAACTTGAAACTTGTTATTATACTGCTCCCTCGATAATCCTATTGTTTACAAAATTATCTATGACTATCAAGTTCCTTCTAAAAATAATTTCATAATTACTTTCCAATCTTTAATCAACACTCGCCGAAATTGTTTTCATATTGATCAATATTGGATCGACTTCGTCAATTAAATCGCCGTTATATACCGTTTTATGCGGTCACTTATTCAATCAATCAATTACCTAATCAGTCAGCTGTTATATAACTAATCTGCTTTTACGATCAATCAGGAGTAATTATTGCCAGTCATCCTAAAACTGAAAATTGACGACTGTTTATTCCAATTATGCCGTGTAGGATGCGAGTGTAATTACCTTGACAGGCTGGGTATCGGTTTTTCCCATTTCGACTGGCGCATTATGCAACATCGAGGGGAACCAGTTTCGTTTATATGAACCCAGAGTAAAAAACTACCGGAAAAGATCGAGAAAAAATAAATCGGCGCCATGAAACACCAAAAAAAGTTTGAGTCGCGGCCATTTGTAGGAGTCGGTCGCGCACTGCAAACCATCAATTTTTTACGGATGGCCTTACAGGCTGTTCCATTTGGCGCCCCTGTATGCAAAGATCAGCACGGTACAATATGCTTAAATACACTAGTATCACATGACAAACAATTAAGTCATTGCTTACGGCATTTAGCTTGCGCTGTATGACATCAAACGTTCTTAGCTTGTTCAAGAAGCTTATTAGTGTTATATGTACTGATGCATATGATGGGTTGGGTGCAAGGCATACTGACGTCATATCGAATTTTTCAATCGAGGGCGAGAATGAGTGCAAGGTTTGAGAGCATGGCAAGTTTGTTGTAATTAACATTTCATTAAAATTACTGTTGAGTTTGTCTTCGTGTATATTTACCAAGTGATGTCATGTAACGTGGCGCTTTCAACGGATGAAATATACGCGGGGAATTAATGGAACAACTGTATTTTATCATATAATAACATACAGTGGTCTCTCTTCTTTGTGTATATGATTATGAAAGACTGCGCAGATCTAGAATTATTTTAGAAATAGAAATAAACATGATAATCCAGCCAGTAGACAAGTCAGAAAATACACTTGTACTCTGGTGAAAATGAGCATATATAGAGGATCTTACATGAGTGACTGTGTATTATTGATTATAATAAAATAGTTTGATAAAATGATAGGATACGAGGCCCTTGCCGAGTATCCTATATTTTTATCCAACGAGTTTATTAAAGTCAATAATACACAGTCACGAATGTAAGATTCTGTTTATCACATAACACACCTACGACGTGATAGTTTCACTTTATTAGTCTTAAATGTTGTAAATTCTCCTTATATTTTTCTTTTTCTTTTCTTTCACCCAACTATTGTGACAACTGTTTACGTCTACATTCGTAAACTTTAATTCATTTAGTTTCTGTATTCATTGTTACTTAATATGCTTACTATAGACATATCATTAAAATTGCTCTTTGTAATTTAAATTGTATTGGGAAGGGCCGTAACTAATGTTGTAAGAACTTGTGGCTCGACCCATTTGCATACTTTGTTAAAAAATGCAATAAAATATGTTTAAACCATACGGCGGCAAATTGTAAGACAAACCATGACGTCGTTTTGTTGTTTACATGACGTCACTACGTTAACGCGGCTGTAAATGCGTTTGCCCTACAATAATGCGACACCTTAAACCAAATTTAATGTTACTAACATTCATTTTATGAAGTATTGTAATACACCCGCACTATATAGCCTAGTTTAAAATATCTCGTTATATTGAACGATATATCACTGTAATAATTTCAACGTTAGGAGAATAAGCATTGCGCATTGCGCATAGCGCATTGTAACGTACGTAACGTTAGGAGAGTAAGCAAAGCAATGCGAAAGATTTCAGATGTGTGCGTTATTTTCACATTTTAGGGGTATTAGAATAGAAATAGAACATCGTTTACGGTGAATTATCTATAATATATCACGGTTTGTCGTTCAATTGTAAACAATTGAACTCCAAACCGTGACATATTAAACGATAATTCACAGTAAACGAAGTTCTATTTCTTAAATGAAGTAAGATTTCAAATAATGATAAGAATTAAGGCGTCTGAACGTACTGTATGATAAACCATGCAAACAATTGGGTTTAAACTGTATACACACAGTGATTCGGTCCTCATTTGAAACTGTAATACACTAGTGTATTACGAGAAATAAGTCATGGCTTTATTGCACTCCCAGAAGCCATGTTATGTGATAAACACAAATATCATAAATATACACAACTAAACACATATCAACTGGAATTATTTTATTGTTTAAAATAAACAATAATGCCATAAGAAACAAGACAGGAAAGAATACATACTTTAATCGAAATGTTCTAAGTTCAAGGCCCGAAACACAGATTAAAATGCACATGTTATACTTCATAGTGACTAACCGATTATAACTGGTGATTGATCGGTTACATCCAATCAATGGTAACCAATTATCCATTGTAAGTTTCAACCGATTGTCCATCACTAGTAACTGGCAGATGAATGATATAATTTGGATCGTGATACCTCATTTTTGCAGCTTATTAGCACAATTTTGAAAAAATTATGTACGCGTCTAATTAAGAAATAATAAATATGTACCTGTGTTTTATCGGTGAATAAAACACAGTTAAGAGTTCGGATGCGTAGTAATTAAATCGCGAGTGCGTTATAATAAATACGTACCGATAAAATACAGGTACGTATTTATTATTTCGATTCTAACACAACAGTTACCCCCTTGTTTACGCTATTGTTGGGGCACTATATATTATCTCGGAGGTCAAGGTAATCAGGCTGCTATGTTTGCAGGCTGTTCCATTGGGCGCCCCGTGTGCAAAGTTCTACGTTTCAATACACTAGTAGTCACGTGACAAACAATTAAGTCATTGCTTACGTCATATAGATTGCGCTGTATGACGTCAAACGTTCTCAGCTTGTTCAAGATGCTTATTAATGTTATATGTACTGATGCATATAATGATGGGTTTATATCGGGTGTGTGCACGGCTTGGGAGAATGGCAAGTTTGTTGTAATTAACAGTTCATGAAAATCACTGTTGAGTTTGTCTTTGTGACGTATATTTACCAAGTGACGTTATGTAACGTGACGCTTCCAACGGATGAAATATACGGGGAATTAATGGAACAGCTGTATTTTATCGTAGAATAACATACAGCTGTCTCTTCTTTGTGTATATGAAAGACTGCACAGGTCGTGTTAGAATTTCAATTAATTATAATTTTCAGTTTATGGAGCTAATTGCTCAATTTGGTGTCTGAATAGAAAATGGCTATTCTGTGGTCTAAACTGAATACACTGATGATATTTTATCTTTCCTGCACTATTTATGATTTTATCATTACCAACCTCCCAAGGCACATTATTATTGATACTATAACAACAGGTAAATAATGTGTATTTAAGAATTGATTCACTAGTTTTCGGTATTCCTGGGGTTTTAACGACGGTAATGGTTGGCAAATTTACCATAAATGCAAAGTGAATGGAAAATTTACCATGAAGCTATTTATGGTAAAGTTGCCATTCATTACCACCGTTCAAAACCCAATATTTCTATTGCATTCACCTTAAATGAAACACGTTTATTTGCTGCATTTAAATTCCCAGTGAAATAACACTTTTACGTTTTGGGCAGAGTTAAAGCAAAAAAGGTATAGTTTATTCGTTTGACTAACTTGAGAACTGTCGTAAGTTGCTATAAAAAAGCGTGCAGGGTTGGCAACGTCACTGTTACCAAGTATATAAAAGGATTAAATTCTATATTTCTATATTTTTACGGGTTATGAAAAACATTTAAGCTAGTTTAAATTTAGCGAGAAATGTCTCGGACTTCACACACTTTAAACTAGCCTAATATTTTGCATAGCCTGTTGAAAAATCTAAATATTGAATTAAATCCTTAAAAAATCAATTCTTCGATGGATTAATCTAGTTTTTCATTTGCTTGACTCCACTACATGCTTGTTAACATCCCTCTGCTAGGAAATATTTTCCTTTTTGCAGTGTTATACAGTAGCTTCTTGAACATACATTTTTTAATGGCATATCAACACATTGTCTAAGGTTATTTAAAGCCGCCCCGGCAGAGGAGAAGGATATATAGGAATCATATAACCTTCAATACACGGGACCGCCCACTTTATGTCCGGCGCATCCTTGGCCGGGATAGTAAAGAGGCTGCATCTAAAACTTTCTCGTCTCTCAAGCTACAGGTTTGAATCCCACTGTAAGCTTGACTTGTCGAGTGAGAAAGTGTCAATAATCACGGACGGCTGGAGGTATACAGTACTGGTTCTACCCAAAAAAAATGGATCTGCTTAATAGACTTCATATATAGCCTAACATGTGCTAAATGACGTAAACATAACACAACATTCAAACAGTTTATGTCCACATCAAAAAGACAAAGCTAAGAAATTAAACGCATTCCCATGGCACATTGAAACACTCAGTGGTGCAAGTAAGATCTCTAGATTTAAAGTCTACCATGCTGTGTCACAACCATTTCAGAAATTAAGACGTTTTAGACAAATTCTATCAATAGTGTTTGCTGAATCGGTTATAAAACTGTGTTTTGAAAATATGTGGGTTTTTTGTTGTTGTTTTTAATCTCTTTTATATTTTTCAGTGCCATTTCTGCCTTAATTAAGCTGCACCCTTAGATGTCCTGAATGTTCAGGAATGTCCAAGAAAAGAATATAGTATGTGTCAGTCTTCCATTGTTTGTGGTTGTTTATGACTGCGTTCTGCTTTAATAGTAGAACTCAGCATTAATAACCTGCAACGGATGGCTTGAACTTGCAACCGAACTAAAAAGGACTGGATGTACATGTACAATGAGGCGCAGTTATCTGTGGTTGATGGATACAATAGTGGGATAAGTGATGTATTGATATTAAGTTATGACATTCCACAAGAGATCATTGCAAAAAATATTAGCGCTGAAAACAAAAACCAAAACATACAAGCTACTTAGTCAACAATCCGTCGGATTACCACCATCTCAAAATAGTACAAAATAAACTCCTTTTTTATATACAAAGAAAGTTACATTTTTTCGCGTAAAATGCGGAGATAGAGAAGCGGACCCGAGCTGCATTCGTCTAGTGAGATTGGTGAGAAGTGAGTGAGTTCAAGTACGTTACCCAGACATGATTTGATATTTTGTAGCGTATCCGTGGTTGAGAGGGTAAAGACGCTGCATTGGAAACCATCTCAACGCTGCGGGTTCGAATCCCACTGGGAGCTCGACTTGTAAGTGTCGATTCTTATGGACGACGGGAAGTATACAGTTTGTGTCTTACATCTTCTACCCAGGAATAAGTGAGTGGTCTGCTTCCACCACTAAAAATGTTGACCATCATACATAGCCTAAAATGTACTGGAAAATGACATTACACGCCAAACAAACAAAGACGATTTAAGTTTTATTTCAATTGCCCTTAACAAAAATGTTCTTGTCCGGTCCATGTGGTAAGTAGCATACACATCTATGGGTCCTTTATTCAAGGTCTTGCAGTTTTCATGTCCAATCATACTCCTAAACCCCTTCTTTTTCTTTCGAGTAAAAAGCTAGGAACTTCATAGATCGTAATTAGCTCTTAAAATAATGAGAGCAACCTAATTTGCCTATGTGTTTTCAACAGACCGTGTGTTGCACATTAAATTGAAGTTTACATGTTCAAGGTCAGTGTGAATACTGATGTACTTCTGGTGTTCATTCAAATAAACTGTCCAACAATTTTAGATAATGAGATGAAACCGTTACCATATCATTAATATATTGGGCGTGAACATCACTTAAGTTCAAGGTCAAGCATCTTGCGCAAGACATTTTCCCTTGGCTTTGTCCGTCTGATGGGGATGGTAAATAGAAGGTCCAAACTACCAAAGGCTATCCTGCCTGCATGTTAAATAATTATTACAATCTTTCTTTCTGACAGTAAGAGTAGGGCAGGGCTTCATGATTAATTTTTATTCTTCACCTCTCACTGAGGTGGCTCTAATACCATAATGTGCTGATCATTGTTTTCATTTGCATTCCAGTGTTTTTTTTAATGAGTTGAGCTCGCTATGAGGCAGTGCCTTATTTATATTAGTTTTTACAAACTTCAAAGATCTAACTAAAAGAATTATAACAATGACACAACAACTACAATTACCATGGAAAATAAAAAAAGCAGATATAAACAAGCTGCATGCTTTTTGTAAAAAACAAATTTCAGAGGCAACTAATATTCTTTCAACCGAGACTGCTTTTATTTCTTACTAATTAATATCATTATGTATGGATACATATAAAATAATATAGTCTATCCAGAGATAATATGCACTCGTCTATGAAAGTTTTTGATAAAAATGAGCATACCTTTGGTTCCTGATTCTAAGTTCTCTGTTCCTTGTTCCCGGTTACCGGCTCCTTATTCGAATCGTATTGAGAACTAGGAACTGGAATCAAGGATCTGGGAATTAGGAACTACGAACTGACTTCTGGTTCCCAGTTCCTGATTCCCGATTCATTTTGATTTTTTAATTGCAAATATACCAGTTTGAAGGAAAACGACATGGGATTTATTAAAGTTGGCGAAATAAACAAGCTTTTGTTTTTAGAGACATGTAACCTGATAATTCACGATTTCCACATACTTTGCTTGTGCGCTTGAACACACACACAGAGGCCAGTTCCTTATTCGCGCCATACCATAAAACTGGAATAATTAGTTCCATTGCAAAATCCAAGTTAAACTTTTCTTGTCGTACTAACGAGAAATCATCTCGTAATAACGAGACATTTAAAAAGGAAGCTTTCTGAGAGGAAGGGATATGTAAATTTGGAAATACGAAAATACTAACAATACGCATCCGAACACATGCACACAAATAAGCAGGCACGCACGCCCGTAACAGCTAGTCCATTATAGAAATTGTTAGTTAAGCGTTAATCATATTAAAGGGGAAATCATGACATCTATTTATTAAAAACACTGAAATCGGTATAGCCAAAGAACATGCACATACTTCTATGTAAAAGGAGTTATAATATGAAAATATAATTGATTGAAGAAGACCAGTCTTGCTGAGAAACCGTGATGTGAAGTTTAGTCGTATTTGTTGGTGAATATAAATGTAAAGATTCATTGAATTTCCGCAAGTATTTTCTGAAAAATGGGCTCATCCGCCCACATGATGAAGTATTTTCTGAAAAATGGGCTCATCCGCCCATATGACGACATGACATGACACTCGCCCATCCGCCCATATTACGTATGACAACATGACATGGACTCGTCCGTCCACATGACGCTCGCAAAACGACATGACACTCGCCCATCCGCCCATATGACGTATGACAACATGACATGGACTCGTCCGTCCACATAACGGTCGCAAAACGACATGGCTCTCGCTCATCCGCCGACATTTTTCTCAAAACTACCTGTAAAGAATAAAAGGGTGCTCGTGTATTATTTTGAAATAAAATTAAAGACGATATGTTTATTATTTTAAATCCCCATACTTGTTATGCCCTGCATATGTTCACCGCCTTGACAAGCATGTATCAATACGTGAAGTAGGTTATATAATTATGGTGACTGATTTGTGCCATTTTGTCTTTTCGTTATTTCGCACTGGGGCACTGGGGAAAAGACGATAAACTGCGAGGCGCCATGAGAAATAGCGAAAAGACGACAGATATAGAGCGCTAATTTGCGTTACTATATCCGCTAATCATCGTCTTTTCACCGGCTGCCCGCTGTTTAGCGCTTTCGCCTGCTATAAATTAGCGGGACGGGGGTGAAAAAACGAAAAGACGAAATGGTACAAATCAGCCACCAAGGTTATATACAAATACACACAAGTTTATTGTTTGTATTCTTGACCTCGCTTTAATTAAGGCTGTGTAATGATTGGGCTTTTAAAAAGTTTGTTTGAATGGTGGTTTACGGCATTTTTAGTAAATGTTAAGGCCATAAATGACGGTTGATTTTGTTGTCGCGCTAACAAAAAAGAAGTGTAAAGAAGTAATTAAAGAAGTAATTAAAGAAGTAAGTAAAGAAGTAAATAAAGAAGTGTAAAGAAGTAAAGAAGTAAATAAAGAAGTGTAAAGAAGTAAGAAAATAAGTAAGTAAAGAAGTATAAAGAAGTAAAGAAGTAAATAAAGAAGTGTAAAGAAGTAAGAAAATAAGTAAGTAAAGAAGTGTAAAGAAGTAAGGAGTAAAGAAAGGTAAAGAAGTTTAAATAAGTAAGTTAAGAAGTGTAAAGTAGTAAAGAAGTAAATAAAGAAGTAAGTAAAGAAGTAAATAAAGAAGTGTAAAGAAGTAAAGAAGTAAATAAAGAAGTGTAAAGAAGTAAGAAAATAAGTAAGTAAAGAAGTATAAAGAAGTAAAGAAGTAAATAAAGAAGTATAAAGAAGTAAATAAGTAAATAAAGAAGTGTAAAGAAGTAAGAAAATAAGTAAGTAAAGAAGTGTAAAGAAGTAAAGGAGTAAAGAAAGGTAAAGAAGTTTAAATAAGGAAGTAAAGAAGTGTAAAGAAGTAAGTGAATAAGTAAGTAAAGAAGTGTAAAGAAGTAAGTGAATAATTAAGTAAATTAGTGTAAAGAAGTAAGTGAATAAGTAAGTAAAGAAGTGTAAAGAAGTAAGTGAATAATTAAGTAAAGAAGTGTAAAGAAGTAAGTGAATAAGTAAGTAAAGAAGTGTAAAGAAGTAAGTGAATAAGTAAGTAAAGAAGTGTAAAGAAGTAAGTGAATAAGTAAGTAAAGAAGTGTAAAGAAGTAAGTGAATAAGTAAGTAAAGAAGTGTAAAGAAGTAAGTAAAGAAGTGTAAAGACGTAAACAAATAAATAAAGAAGTGTAATGAAGTAAGTGAATAAGTAAATCAGTAAATTAGTAAAGAAGTAAGTAAATAAGTAAGCAAATAAGTGTAAATAAGTAAAGAAGTAAATAAAGAAGCATAACGAAGTAAAGAAAGGTAAAGAAGTAAGTAAGGAAGTAAAGAAGTAAATAAATCTGAGTGAAGAAATGGATAACAGGCTAGCTATCTGGAATTATGTTTTTCACAAGGATCCTGGATACTGATTATTCCCCAAGAGTATCTACTCTGTATTATTTATATATGAAGGATGAGGGAATAGTTTGTGAAAAGTTTATAGCATGACGATATTTGTATTTTCATTTTGTACCGCGTGATTGGGGATGATCCTCCGCGACCCTCACATACCTATGACGCTTGAAATAAATGGGCCACCAAATGCTGGCTGAAAAAACAAGAAAAAACAAGGAAGTAAGTCAAAAGGAAGTACGAGTAAGGAAGTAAGTTAGGAAATAAAGAAGTACGTAATGAATTATAAAGAACTAATTAAAGAAGTAAGTAACAAAAGTAAAGAAGTAAGTAAAATAGTAAAGAAGTAAGTAAAGTAAGAAAACCACTAAAGAAGTAAGTACAGAAGTGCAAAGACGTAAAGACGAAAGGAGTGTAAATAAGTAAAGAATTGTAAGAAGTAAGTTTATGTTTAAACTTATTTATATTACATCGATTGTAACGAAAGCTATGAACTTATATTAATCACTCTCGATGTCTTCCTGGGTAGAACCAGTACTAAGCAATGCAGATAAAGTGTCTTGCTCAGGGAAACAACGCATATGGCAATGGCACGACTTTTGGATCATGGGTCCAACGCTCTACCACTAGACCACAGCGCTCCTGTGTAAAGAAGTAAAGAAGTGAGTAATAAGCTTAAAGAAATAAGTAAAGAAATAAAGACGTAAGTAAATAAGTGTAAAGAAGTAACGAAATAAGTACAGAAGTGTAAAGAAGTAAGTAAAGAAGTGTAAAGAAGTAATTAAGGAAGTAAAAATGTAGGTAAAGATGTGTAAAGAAGTATGTAAGAAGTAAAGAAGTAAGTAAAGAAGTAAGTAAAGAAGTGTAAAGAATTAAAGAAGTGTAATGAATTGTAAAGAAGTAAATAAAGAATTGTAAAGAAGTAAGTAAATAATTAAATAAGTAAGTAAAGAACAAAGTAAAGAAGTGGAAAGAAGTAAATAAAATCGTTTAAAGAAGTAAGCCAAGAAGTAAGTCAAGAAGTGAGTAAAGAAGTGTAAAGAAGTAGGTGAAGAATTGTAAAGAAATAAGTTAATACGCAAAGAAGTAAGTAAAAAAGTAATTAAAGAAGTAAAGAAGTAAACAAAGAAGTAAGTAAAGAAGAAAGTAAAGACGTGTAAAGAAGTAAATAAGAAGAAAGTAAAGAAGTGTAAAGAAGTGTAAAGAAGTAAAGAAGTACGTAAAGAAGTAAGTAAAGAAGAAAGTAAATAATTGTAAATAAGTAAAAAAGTAAGTAAAGAAGAAAGTAAATAAGAAAGTAAAGAAGTGTAAAGAAGTAAATAAGTAATTAAAGAAGTAAAGAAGTAAGTAAAGAAAAAAGTAAAGAAAAAAGTAAAGACGTGTAAAGAAGTAAGTAAAAAGAAAGTAAAGAATTGTAAAGAAGTAAAAAAGTAAGTAAAGAAGTGTAAATAAGTAAAGAAGTCAGTAAAGAAGTAAGTAAAGAAGAAAGTAAAGACGTGTAAAGAAGTAAATAAGAAAGTAAAGAATTGTAAAGAAGTAAATAAGTAATTAAAGAAGTAAAGAAGTAAGTAAAGAAAAAAGTAAAGAAAAAAGTAAAGACGTGTAAAGAAGTAAGTAATAAGAAAGTAAAGAATTGTAAAGAAGTAAAGAAGTAAGTAAAGAAGTAAGTAAAGAAGTGTAAAGAAGTAAAGAAGTAAATAAAGAAGTAAGTAAAGAAGAAAGTAAAGACGTGTAAAGAAGTAAATAAGAAGAAAGTAAAGAAGTGTAAAGAAGTAAAAAAGTAAGTAAAGAAGTAAATAAAGAAGAAAGTAAAGACGTGTAAAGAAGTAAGTAAGTAAAGAAGTGTAAAGAAGTGTAAAGAAGTAAGTAAAGAAGTAAGTAAAGAAGTGTAAAGAAGTAAGTAAAGAAGTAAGTAAAGAAGTGTAAAGAAGTAAGTAAAGAAGTGTAAATAAGTAAGTAAAGAAGTGTAAAGAAGTAAGTAAAGAAGTGAAAAGAAGTAAGTAAAGAAGTGTAAAGAAGTAAGTAAAGAAGTAAGCAAGCATAGAAAGAAAGAAGTAAGTAAAGAAGTGTAAAAAAGTAAGTAGGGAAGTAAAAAAGAAAGTAAATAAGTAAAGACATCTGAGTAGAGAAATGGAACAGGCTAGCTATCTAGATTTTATTTTTGATAAAAATCCTAGATACAGATTATTCCTTAAGATAATCTACACTATATTATTTATGTATGAAATATGAGTGAAAGTATTATCAAAAGGTTTATAGTATGACTTTATTTGAATTTGCATTTTGTACGGCCCTCCCCGACCCACAAACACCTATAACGGGGAAAGTAAATATGCCACCAAATGGTTGCTGAATGAAAAAGGTAAAGAAGTAAGTAAAGAAATATAAAGAAAATCTCGTTATTTTCATTATTGCGAGAAATATTTCGAGAAGTTTTCCTCGTTATGACATTTCTCGTCATTACGAGGATATTTCTCTTTATAACGAGAATATTTTTTTCTCCACTTCGATTCTAGTCCCCATCCGGCTTTCAGTTATCTCTTTGATATAATCAGTCATGATTTCCACACAGTTTCATGTGGCTGTCACACACAGAAGCCAGTTCATTATGCTAGTTTCAATGAACTTAACAATTTAACTTGGATTTTGCGATGGAACTAATTATTACAGTTTGATGGTTTGGCGCGAATAACGAACTGGCCTCTGTGTGTGTGTGTTCAATGCACATGCAAATTATGTGGCGTGAATTATCAGTTTACATGTCTCTAAAAAGAAAAAAAGCTTGTTTATTTCGCCAATTTTAATAAATCCCACGTCGTTTTTCATCGAACTGGTATATTTGTAATTAAAAAATCAAAGTGATATTGTTCAGTTTCTTATTGGGTTCGAATCGGAACTGGGAACCAGAAGCCAGTTCGAAGTTCCCCATTGCTAGATCCTTGATTCCAGTTGCTAGTTCTTAATACGATTCGAATAAAGAACCGGTAACTGGGAAGTAGGAACAGAGAATCTAGAGCCAAGAACCAAACGTATGCTCATCTTTATCAACACGTTTTATACATCGTAACAGTCGGCATGAGAGAGACACCGGTAATTATTTTTTCCTGTTGTTGTTGCTATCTTTGCTATTTTTGTTTTGCTTCCGATACTAACTACATCATTTTGATGTGAATGAAGCAGCGGAAATTATACGTATTAATTTGTATTAAAGGCTTATTATCTGATTGCATATATGATGGCATTAATTATAACATATAGAGGCGAATAACATTGTATCATTTTCCTTGGACGAAACATTTAATTCTGCTGATCTCTACCTCTGAACAGAAGCACTTTAGATAAGGAAGATCAGAACAAAAACTGTTTGTATTAATGCCATGGACTCTTTGCGCACAAAAGACAGCGTGTCTTTGAAACTTTTCATTCTGGTTTTCTGCTGTTCTGCTGGCAGAATGACAAAAAACATCAAGTTTCATTCTGCTGATATATGGCGCGAAAACTAATGGTTATCGGTGATGTCATTAATAACAAAAACAGGTTTATTTCAATGAGGTGCATCTTTTCAGCACCAAAAAGCAGAAACATCTAAATGCTGCCCCCGCCCTGTTGAACGTAAAATTTCATTCTGCTGTCTGAGCGGAAGTAATTTACATGAGAAAGATCAGAAGTAATACTGGTTGTAATTTCATTCGGCTGTTCTGGCATTCTGCTTTCATTCTGCTGTTCTTCCATTCTGCTAACTTTGCCATGCCCGGTAACTTAAACACCGTACGTCATTCGCAAGTTCTATGGCGGGAAGCAAAGCACACGGCTGGTACTGGAGCAGACGGTTCTAGGAGACAGGAACTCGTGGTCTTCCAAAAGACGACAATCTAATCAGACGACTGGTTGATGTGTCGTATTCTGTTGAACTGGTAACAATGGAGTTACGACGCCGGAGAAGTAATTAGCGAAGAAGCTGATTTTGTTAAGTTTCCAAAAACACCTCGGTATATTATATACACAATGCGCAATTATACCCACCTTTTACTGCTGAACGGGATTCAATCAAACTTAGCGAACGACTTCCCCATATGATAACGACGTGCAAGGGCAACATTATTTGTGACTCCGCACCGAAGGGCCCTCAAGCGGGATGGGGTGGGTGTGTAGGGGTGTGTGTGTGTGTGTTGGTGGGGGGGGGGATCAAATACACTAAACATTTAATAAAACTGTATTTTTCGACATTATTGCACATAACTTGGTATATGCACTCGTCTATGAAAGTCTTTGAAACATATCAAACTCGGACGTCTGCCCTGGGGCATCTGTATTTTTCCAACCAGATGAAGATGTTTTATATTTTAATAGTAGACGCCGGCAACATTCAAAAACCGACAAAAACATGCATTTTGAATCTATTTCAGTGCAAACTTCAGTAATACAATTGTAGAACTAAAACGTCGATACAGAATTTCAAACTGGGTGATATTAGTAACTCGGCCATCATGCTTTAAAAAAACGGTGAGAGCACGTATCTATAAGGTTGATCTTTCCGCCGGCGACATCCGTAATCTATGGAAGACGGATGCAGCCATTTCGACTTTGCGACTTTTCGCCGTGTTAATAACTCTTTCCACAAGGCGAAAAGTCGCAAACCCGAAAAGTCGCAAACTCGAAAAGTCGCAAAGTCGCAAAGTCTAGATTTTCGGCGAAATTTCGACTCGCAAAGTCGCAAACCCGAAATTGTAAAATTTCGACTTTTCACCACGAAATTTCGTCCAAAATCTCGGGTTTGCTACTTTTCGCCTTCGACTTTTCGAGTTTGCGACTTTTCGCCTTCGATTTTTCGGGTTTGCGACTTTTCGGGTTTGCGACTTTTCGCCTCAAGATATAGACTGGACAAGCTTATATGTAGGCCCCCATTTATATTTACAGCAAAGAAAAAGGACCACCTGGCCCCCAGAATAACTTCTTTATTATTTAACAGAAATAGTAAATGCATATATCATTAGAAAGCGTCGACCATGTACTTTTTAAAACAGTAAAGGTATCTAAAGATTTAAATTAGGACGCGAAAAAAGTGATTAAACGAATGCAACACATACATCATCAGAATCACAAATTTGACCTATTTTGATCGGAAAACACCTGGCTCGGAATCATTTAATACAGCTTTGATCTGTAATAATTTGATATATTGATTTAGCTGAAGATACTACTTTCGAAAACAGTGAGGAAATCGTGTAAATTTTGGCAAAGTTATTTGGCAAAAATATTTTTATGAAGGACTTGAGAGATATTATTTGTGTTTAAATATATTACTTACTTCTTTATTTCCTAACTTACTTCCTATATACTATGTTATGTAGATTATCTCAATTTAAAAATGATTTTAAAAATGAATAATATGTGTTTATAAATGAAAAGAGTTGAAGTGCTGAGTAAAGATAGTTGTATTTGTTAAATGTGTATATGCATAGGGTCCCACCTGGACGTTTATTGTTAAATCGTTATTGTGACCGTTTGAAGAATTCCATGAAGAACAATTTAAGTGGTCTACGCAAGACTTATGGGACCATCTACGGTGTCCTGTTAGGGCCATCTTACCATCGCATCGTCGATGGTAAGATGCGATGGTAAGATGCGATGGTCGATGTTAAGATGCGATGGTCGATAGTAAGATGCGATGGTAAGATGTGATGCTCGATGGTAAGATGCGACGTCGATGGTAAGATGCGATGGACCATCGACCATCGCATCTTACCATTGACAATCGCATCTTACCATCGCATCTTACCATCGACCATCGCATCTTACCATCGACCATCGCATCAATCGTAATGTACATTCGTTTTATCGACACCCCTCTCTCCTCTCTGTCTCCCCCCTCTCTATCTCTCTCTCTCTCCCTCTCTCCCTCTCTCTCTCAATATAATCTCAGGTTTGTCAGTGAGACAATTTTATTAAATATTAAATTGATAAATATGTTAAGACGAGTCTAATGAAAACTATTCAACCATGTTTTGGGTGTGTGGGTGAATTAAAACCTGCTTTGTTCAATTCTAATAAATTTTATATGAGCGTTCAACTTAGGCCTTGATTTATATATTTTTCTGGTAAATTGGAAAACAAATGCTAGATTTCACCATAAAAAATAGGTAGGGTCGAGTTACCCTAAACACACATTTTTGCAAGACCTAAGTTGAACGCTCGTATAAAATTAATTAGAATTGAACAAAGCCGGTTTTAGTTCACCCACACAACCACCAACCCACCCAACATGGTTGAATAGTTTTCATTAAACTCGTCTTAACATACTCGTATTTATCAATTTAATATTTAATAAAATTGTCTCACTAACAAACCTGAGATTATATTGAGAGAGAGAGAGAGAGAGAGAGAGAGAGAGAGAGAGACGAGAGAGGGTTGTCGATAAAACATATGTACATTACGATTGATGCGATGGTCGATGGTAAGATGCGATGTCGATGGTAAGATGCGATGGTGAGATGCGATGATAAGATGCGATGGTCGATGGTAAGATGCGATGATCGATGATCCATCGCATCTTACCATCGACCATCCCATCTTACCATCGAGCATCGCATCTTTCCATCGCATCTTACCATCGACCATCGCATCTTACCATCGCATCTTACTATCGACCATCGCATCTTACCATCGCATCTTACCATCGACCATCTCATCTTACCATCGGGCATCGCATGTTTCCATCGCATCTTACTATCGACCATCGCATCTTACCATCGACCATCGCATCTTACCATCGCATCTTACTATCGACCATCGCATCTTACCATCGCATCTTACCATCGGCCATCGCATCTTACCATCGAGCATCAACCTAGCGACCATCGCATCTTACCATCGAGCATCGACCTAGGATTTAAGGTCAGTTCTGAGTAAGAGCTGGAGTCAATGTTCCGCAGATAGGGTCAATGACACGAAGGTCAATGCTCGATGGTAAGATGCGATGTTAAGATGTCCCTAACAGGACACCGTATAAATCGGATATTCAACAAATCACTAATTGGCTAAAGGCAGAATTTATAAGGGTATATAATTACCATGTGTATTACACGGGGACTAAACCATGAATCTAGCTCTTTTTGGAGATATATGGAAACGATAGTCAATGACACTTCCGAGGTATCTAGGCAAGGACAAAAAACAACACAACAGAGGTTGAGTTCAACTCGTTGTTTTTCATTATTTCATAAATCCAACGATGTATTCTAAAAATCGGGGAATGTTATTCCAATTATATGATTTCTTGATGCAAAAGTATTTGCCAATTATTGTTTAATTTTACACCTAGGTCTTTTATAAGTGTGTGATTTTTTTTTTTTTTTTTTTTTCGACAGATCGCACATTTCGGTGCAGATTTGTATTTACTTACGAAAGTTAGATGTGTGTATAGGTCGAGATGAAAAGTCCATCATGTGCTCATGACACAGTATAAGAATTTAATATCAGAAAGCAGTGTATAGCGGATTTATCGTCAATTTTGGGTAAGAGAGATAGAGAGAGAGAGCGGAGAGTCAATGATCCGGAGCAAAGATCAAATGACACAGAGCTAGCGTCAATGCTAAGGTATTTGGTGGTATTTGGTGTATATTTGATGTGTGATGAACTATATCGGCATAGAAAATATTTTATAGTATCTTGATCTTGCTCTGTTAATGTGCAACGTTAGAAGATATGTAAAGTACCACACATGCGTTAACGGGAAGAGAGATTGATCAGACTTGAGCAGTCCGACAAATGAATTGACCTGGTTTGGACAGCATTCGGCAGAGGCGATAACTGATGCTGGAATTGCATTTAAATCTCTTAGTGTGCTTGGGATGAAACTATATTTATAAAAAATCTTTGCTAGCGAATATTATATGGAAAGAAAGCTCATGGCGAGTCATTACTTTTCCTTGATGGGCTGACCAGATCCTTTGTGGGAATGTTTTCCATGCCTTTTAACATTGTATATAGGAGGATCAAGCGTCCTTCCTACGTTCCTTTAGGGGTTTCCATCCTAGCTCATTACGAAAACCATGCTACTAGGATCATAACGATAACTGGACAAAACAAATCGAGTTTCTCGGTTCTGTATCCTTTCCAGCTCCTCCTGAAACCTATTCAATCTCCATACTCTAAGATATGTGTGACAACACCTTTACATTGCGGGGACAACTTGATAAATTCCTTCTGAGTAGACCTAGGGTTCTGTTTGCTCTGGTGCAAACATTCCCTATGTGTGTATTACACCTGTAATCTTCTGATATAGTAACACTTGCTAGGCTGGAACATCATGTCCCATTTCCTTGCCCATATGCTTAAATTGTCTATGTTTTCCTGTAACCTGTTCCGATCTTCCTCATGTTAATGTGTCTATAACACACATAATCATCAGCTAACAGTCGAATTTCTGACTTTATACCCTTAGTCATCGAGATGACAGAAGACCAACTGATATTTCACTATTGACTACAACACAATGCTACCTGTTATTGAAAGTATCCGTTAAATCAGTGAGCAGTACACTTTTATATATACATGGAAATGTTACAGGAAGACATTTAGAAACTTAAGTATCTTCCCGTTAACGCATGTTCGGTGCTTTTCATGTCTTCTGATGTTTCAGCTTAACAGATCAATATTGAGATTCTACAAAATGTGGTCTATGCCAATACAGTCTATACATTACAAACCAAATATCTGAGCATTTACCTTCGTGTCATTGACCCTAGCTGCGGAACATTGACTCCAGCTCTTACTCGAAATTGACCTTAAATTCTCTATGCACTGTTTTCTCATATATAATGAATATATGATGGGCTTTTCAACTCCACGTATAGACACAACTGACTTTCATGAATAAATACAAATAGGCCTATGCACAGAAAAGTGCGATATGTCGAGGAAAACACAAAGACCTCCCACACTTATAAAAGACCTAGGCGAAAAATTAAACAATAATTGGCAATATTTTTGCAACATGAACATGGTTTGGAACATATATAATTGGAATAGCTTTCCCCAATTTTTAAAATAAATCGTTTGATTTATGAAATAATGAAAAATAACGAGTTGAACTCACCCTCTGTTGTGTGTGTGTGTGTGTTTTTGCCCTTGTCTCTACCTCGGAAGTGTCATTGACTCTCGTTTCGAAAAAGAGCTAGAGTCAATGTTTAATAACCGTGTATTACGCTAATTTTGAAATAAAATTTTGCAGATTGCCAACAATTAATAAATTGGATTCTCTTATGTCAAAGCAACCTAAACATAGTTTGGAACAACTAAGTAAATATTTCTATTATGCCGTTAAGATGCATTCAAAATAATTAGAGTACATAATTAAGCATGTTTGTAACAACGCTAAAGGTAACAATAACAACCGCCGCTAAAGGTAACAATTCCAACGCTAAAGATAACAACCTCTGCTAAATGTAACAATCACCTCTTCCGCTGAAGGTAACAACGCTAACGCTAAAGGTAACAACTTTTCATGTTAACGCTAAAGGTAACAACTTTTCATGTTAACGCTAAAGGTAACAACTATCTACGATAAAGGCCACAACGTTTTTCAAAATGTACAGTTTCAATGAAAATTGTGGAGCGCTGTGGTCTAGTGGTAGAGCGTTGGACCCTTGATCCAAAAGTCGTGGGTTCGATTCCCGTCATTGCCATATGCGTTGTGTCCCTGAGCAAAACACTTTATCTGCATTGCTTAGTACTGGTTCTACCCAGGAAGACGTCGAGAGTGATTCAAATAAGTTCATAGAGCTTTCGTTACAATCGATGTAAAATAAATGTTTAAACTAATAAAAATTGAGTACACTCTGGTCAATGCAAACTGTAATGGAGCGACGTCAGAATATATCGAATATTGATTGTCAATGATTTGTCTTTATTATCTAAAACTAAAATAGATACTGAAGCGAAAAAAAAAGCAACTCGGGAATTTCCACTATATATTGTATGTACAATATGCTGATGTTAATCGAATGGTACATGTCTACGTAAGACCTTTTCTTTCGCAAAAAAATACTAAAACAACAAATAAAACAGCAAATAGTATTCATTCAAAGTTTGATTATTGACAGAGTACTCGTTTGGCTGTAGCATGTGAACAAATTTAGGATGCAACATTTTGCAAACTCTCTACGTTAAATACAGTACTAAAATGGCTCAATTTTTCAAATAGGAACTTCAACATTTATGAATTTCTTGTTACAAAGTCTACTGTGATTAAAACGTCTACAACATCACAGGTGTGTCCTTTCTCTGACTAACTGTAACTTTTTGTTTACAAAATATCTTGGAATTTCTTTGGAATAATATGTGGAATTAAGTCTGCAGTATATACAATATATAGCGGAAATTCCCGAGTTGCGTTTCTTTTTCACTTCAGTAAAGTTATCAACGTAACATAATCGAACAAACAAGTTTATTTAAAGAATGTATGCCTCAACCATTAGACATGAGTCTAAACTTGGTGCTGTTAATAAAAGCAGAATAAAAACCATGGCAGATACAACATTTGAGTTTATGTATGTGGGTGTTTAGTTCTAAGGTTTATATTCCGTCCGCCATTTAACCAATAGGACATCCTAAATGTATAGGCACAATATAGGCTCTATAGGCACAATATAGGCTGGAATGGATGTATGTGTGTATGTGTAAGGGGAGTGGGATTGCAGTGGTGGGATAGGGTCGCAACGCTGAAAAAAAAAGTTGACAAACACATAAAATATGCTTTACACGTGAATTCCTCAGATCCCATTCCCCCTCCGTCCACTTCTGAATCCGCAACCACTATTATGTTTTGACCCAACACAAGTGATTGTGACCGGCAAGGCATAACACTAATCAATTGACAAATGAAAGTAGATAGTGTTTTCATTAAAATATGTGACAAGCAAAAAGAAGGGGAAAAAACTTATCAAAAATTGAAAATGTTCATTTGCGCCCCACCTGCCTTCCGAGTATCTAAAACCTTCCTTCGCCACTATAATGTACGGCAGCAATGATCATTCGTAAACAATAATACCAAATATCAAATATATAATGTATGCATAAGGAGCAATTGCCGTAATTATGAGCTTCTGATCCGGCCAATATTTGCTTTTCGACTTTCGACGTAATCCTATATCATTCAATATCAAAATAGAAATATATTCCAAGGGTTTAACGTTCAAAAAGATATAGGCCACCAAATGCTCAATACGACTTAACGGAATAAACAAATTGGATATATCTTGATCATTTAATAACTTTTAAAATTAATGTCTATATCTAACAAAATAAAATGATAAAAAAAAATACATGTTGCCTGAATAATAGGGTGACCATGGCCAAATTCGATGATTATTTTAAGGGGTATGTGGTAACAAAAATAGAACAAAACATAAAATATATCAAAATGTTCGTCGTGGTTTAAAGTTTATCAGACAATTAGCATAAATTGGCAAAATTGAGGGCGAACCGAGTAAACCAATATGGCATCCAAGATGGCCGCCATTTTTGTAAAGATTAGTATGGAGTTTATATGAAGATAAAGCATCATCAGGTTAGTTAGTGTATTTTTACATAGTTTTAGCAATTTAATACTTATTTTAACCTTTTAGAGAAAAAACATGTCATTAATTTCCAAAAGAGGCCAAAATCTAGGTCAATACTGCAAATTATTTTTAAAAAACGTGTTACAGCCCTATACTATTTTAAAATGTATTATATTTTTGTTTTTGTTTTTAAATCAACTTTCTTTCTTTAAATTTGAAGGAGTATATATTTCTGTCATATCTATAAAAAGAACCAAAATACCTTTAACATCTTTAAATAAATCATTAAATAAAAAAGAGAGGATGAAATTGAACAAAATGTTTGCTGTATAATACATCTTGCTACTGCAATGTGATAATTTAGTAAACATTTAGTTATATGTAATCTTGTAAAGTTGTTTATTTTAACCACAATGTATTCTAAATTATTAAGAAGTAGTCATAAGGTCAAGAAAAAAAATTAGTCGCGTTTCAGGTTTCCCGCTCAAAAAAATAGGGTAGGTAGGTCGAATTTATTTTTTTGATTTTTTTTTTTAGAAATTACAACCAGAAAACATAATTCTAAACTCTGGTTCTTAGGGCCTCAAGGTAGACTGGTATCAGTCTATAAATTAGACTATAAATCATAAAATTAGACAAATTAAAAAATAAAATAATACTCTGCATAAAAATTATTTTATTTCAAGCTCTGTTTCTCTCCATGACTTAATCTTGAGATAAGACTATACAAGTTAAAAGTGGAGATATTTGCCTCTTTCAGAGTTAAAATGTTATAACATTAACGACTGATGCCAAGCTAGGCCTCAAGGATGTATATATTAATATATATAATTTAAAATTGCTCCAAAATGGACTTTGAACTCATCACATGAAGATGGGAAAGAAACGTCACAGAGCAGAAAAAACATGCATTTGTTTGGAATATTGTTTCAATAAAACATGCAAAGTGCATAAAAGTACACACATCTCTCTATTTTGCTATTCTAAAACGGGAAGTATTAAATATGTTAAACAAGTGGATTGAAGCACATTAATTGTATTCGTCATAAAAATCATTTTTATTAAAAACAAATAAAACAATGATACATGATATAACTTTCTGATCAATTCATGATTTCTCGTAATATCATGATATTAAACATAATAACATGACAACAACAAATATAAATTTCCATAAATCAGGATTTCACTCAGGGCCACCCCGGAGTGGCATAGAATTCTATATTTAATTGAGGAACGTACGAGACAAGAAAACAGAAAATCATCAACATTGTAAAACATACAAAGAAATAAAATTACTATTTTTACTTTTAATATTTCAATTTTATAAACATTTGTCGTGTGAGCCGAAGAATACATTTGACTTTTGCTTTTATTGTTTTGCTAGGAATTACACATACATAACCGGTGACAGTAATATTGTAGCCTTTATATGAAGGATGAACCTACCCAATACTATTGGTGACCAATTTGTCGGTAGACATACAGCTAATATAAGTCCTGACCTCTTGGTGGTCGCATTTAGCGACCTTGAAGGTCATAAGCAAAGCAAACGTAAACATCCGACCGAGATACAATAGGGGAAAAAAAGGTAAGGGTCGGTCGGTCGGGAACCTGAAACACGATTAATTTTTGTCTTGGCCTAACAAACTACTCTAAAGTATTTTTCCTCGTATGACTATTTTACCTGGGAGTATTTTACCAGAGCACCGGTAAAGTTTATGAAGAGGGAACATTCAAATGTAAACTGTAGACATTAGAAATAATAAAGTTGCTGTTTGAACAATCTCATTAAAATCAGGAACGTAACAGCATGTTATAACATTGGTAGATTTGACATGTTTTGTGATGACAGAGCAGAGCTCCTTCCACTTTGGACAGAATTTCAGTCCAATATTGCATCTGACTGCTTACATGACACAGTTCAAGTAGTATATACTCAATTATAATCGCCCCGCCTAATGAAAACAGTACAGTGTACACTACACTCAAACGAACAAACGGACAATGAATGCCCTAGATCAACTTAAAGATATTTTACTGAACGTTTAATAGTATAAGAAGGACTGGAGGAGCTCAATAAGAGTTGTTTGATGCCTTACTGAAAAAGACAATGACAAATAGTAAATTAAAGATTATGTAAAATGCAAATCAAAAGATATCCTAATTAATGAGGAAGATATGTATAAATTTAGGGCTAATGACCATACAATAATTAAGAAATACCCCCACTGGAAAGCGTTATGACTTTTGAGAATGCAGCTGTACCGTTTTGTTATTTTTGTGATGAAGGAAAATGGTTGCAAACAAAACGGCCGATATCATGGAAAACAAGGTCAACAAATATTCCACCAGTATCGGGTTTAAAGACATATTTCGAGCCTGTTGTATTTATTTTTTTTGGTGGGGGGGGGGGGGGGTGCAACTGTACCGTTTTGTTATTTTTGTGATGAAGGAAAATGGTTGCAAACAAAACGGCCGATATCATGGAAAACAAGGTCAACAAATATTCTACCAGTATCGGTTTTAAAGACATATTTAGAGCCTACTGTATTTGTGTGTGTGTGTGTGGGAGGGGGGGGGGGGGAGGGGGGGGGGGCGATTATGAGGCCCACCCAATAAAGCATTTGTGACCAGTACACATAATTACACATTAAAGAATGTTATAGATGTATTGTGTTGTGCTCTGATTTTTGGTCTAAAAACAATTAAGAAATACCAGATAAGTTTTGTATTCAAAAGCTAACTTATGAACATATATTTCTTCATTAAAGTAAATTACAAAGTGTTGTTAAGCTACTCTTACCCTCAATATAGCAATGCTACACATACAAATAAAAACTAAGAGCGGGCCTCAATTTATATACCCGAGTTGATCAGCCATGAAGCGTGCTGGCTGTAAATATTCAAGCTTCCCATGTTTTTTCAATGACAAGTGGCTTTGGGAAATGTGTCTTTAAGGAGTATCGATGAAGTGGATAGCATCAATTTCGACGGAATGGAATTATTTAAATTTTACAGCCGATATCGTCTTTAGTAAAAATACAAACATACAGTTACATGGCTTCATTGTTTCCAATGCATATACTTATACAGAAGTATGAATATTAAAAGTGTCCTTGTTGTTTTTGAGTAGAATGATGTAATAGTACAATGTTTTTGGAAGAGTGAATTGGTGGATGGATGGTTAAATAAAACTGAATGGGTAGTCGGTTGATGGATGGTCGAATGGGTGATTGCGTGGTTTCATTGTGGCAGGGTGGAAATGTGGGTAGGTTGCTGGATGGTAGGGTGGGTAGTGGGATCATACGCTATACATATATAACCTGAACATATTCAATTGTATCATAATTGTGTTATATTTGTATATTGTTTTAATGGAAATTTTGTTATTTAGTGTTATTATGCCAACAACAAAAAAGGGATATGTTTTAAATGCTATATGTGCTTGTTGCATTAAGTTTTTAAGTTACTTGTTTAGAAATTATATTTGTTATCCATTATGATGACTATCAATTTAATACTTCTGAATGACCCTCACAAGGTGTACAATTCCTAACATACTCAGTACAGCTGAATTGTCCCATGAGAAATAAGCTAACCTTAATGTGATCCACTGACCTTCTAGAAACAACATAGATGAACAAACATTAACCATAGGGTTGAAGCAATGACCATTTAGCCTGACCTAAACTAGTCCCAAGGGACCAACTAATCTTAGGCCAGGCCAAGCCAGGACAGGCTAGTTAGGCCAAGCCATGTTTCAGTGTATGCACAGCCGTACGAATAATTATGCAGGTATGTGCATGATGAAAATTTCTGCTCTGGGATTAGCGATTCATTTGCATGATGTTTAAGATAAGCCCTTTGATTGAGATGTATTTATAGTATATTATGATTATATCACAACGAGATGTTACACATATAAATGTCAGATCTTAAAATATCAAGTTATCCTAATCCGAATATTATTTTCAATGTGTAAGAAACCTGTGTATTAGTAAACATGGAAGAAAATATGCTAAAATACGCCAAGTACATGCAGTGTGCATAAATAGTGCATATATGTGGGAGTGGATCACGCCGTAGACACATAACATGAATTCCTTTATCTCTTAAAATGTCCCTTTTTCAATAATGAACGGAAAAGACTTATACAAAGATATTATTTTCAAAGACCAAGCACTTTAGAATTAAAACTTCTGCTAACGCTCTCATCAAAAACGCAATTACATTTATTATTAGACACGTTCAAACGTTGAACTGTGTATCATTTATTTAACATATCTAAAGTGACAAAACGCTTAAATGTTTCTCCAGTTATGCAATTGATGATGCTAAACATTTAACTCAGAACGCTTAACCACATACAGTGGCATATACCCACTCTATTCATTATTGTTCAAAATGCACTTACCTCTTAAATGAGTAATATATTTGATAATAACGCTTCTTTTCTTGATTTAGATCTCTCGATTGAAAATGGTGAAATAATTAGTAAAATCTATGACAAGAGCGATGATTTTAATTTTGACATTGTTAATTACCCCCACTTGGATGGGGATGTTCCCCGAGCAACTTCTTATGGGGTGTATGTGTCTCAACTTATTCGTTTTTCAAGAGCTTGTACTCGAGTTGAGGACTTTAATATTCGTAATCTTTGTATAACTAAAAAGCTACTCAATCAGGGTTACCGTTACCATAAACTTCGTAAAACCTTTGCAAAATGTTATTATCGTAACCCTGATCTTCTTTCCAAATATAAAAGTAGTTAAAGGACTCTTCTGCGACAAGGAGTATCACAACCTGACTTCTATGGTGATGTGATTTATAAACTTCGTAAGATTCTAGGTCATGATCACTTTCATACTATCTTTGTTAAACTTGTTAAAAAGTTTATCAAAAGAGGTTATGACCCTATCATTTTGCATCGTACTGCATGCGTGGTGGTGGACCCTTTTACAGTTCGCCACTATGCTTTCCTCTTTAATTGTACGATGACCGGACAGGCTGTGGACCCTATGATGACGCCTACCTAAAGCCCATTTGGACGGTGGCGTTTGATGTTTGTCTATGATCTTTCCTGTCGTGTTTTACTTATATTGCCTATTGATGCTGCCTTGTTGGTTAGAGATTAGATCATGGAGGGGATTTCTTAATTTACACTGTCCTGTTTTAATGGGTTGACAGTAGGGTAAGTAGTGTGAGGTTTGGTGCACCCTAGAACCGGTTTAAACCCCCAGAGGCCTTTGTTGCCACTGACCGTTCCTAGGCGGTAGCCCTATTGTCAACCCTTATGTGTTGGTGATGTCGTTTGCATTTGTAATTACCTTTGCCTTCTAGTTTGTCTGTTTGCGTGTTTGTTTTTGTGTTTTGTGGTTGACTGTCGTCCTTGAATGCTGCTTATTTTTATCTTTATCTAGATCCAAAACAATAGTTAAATCAAACACACATTTTCTTTTTCTGATGAAATATAATATCCAAACACAAAACACACGACTTTAAAATGAACCCAACACAGATTAAACTGACATAACGTAACCTATTAAATCAAGGTCAAAGTCAACAGACGACAGACCATTCAAAACTGTTAGGCACGTTCGTCGCGTGCCACTTAATTATGTTTGCAATTAGGCCTCTACAATAAGTACTGTCTGTTTCATAACAAAACCTACACCGATAAAGGTCAACACCTGTCACTACTATTTCAATGTACATTTCGAACCGTTTTATTTAAAACTAACCAGCTAAAAAATTAGCCATCACAAACAGGTTAATATTTGTAAAGAATCCCCCCGCACACATATAACTATCACAGCCGTTATATTTTATTATTTCTTTTTTCTGTGTTGTTTTTGTTGTTTTTGATTTTCCCATAAAATATAATTGATTGTATTATATTTGTTATTCCTATTATATTTAACAATGTAAAAACTAACACCATATCATGTGTATTATTACAAGAACGTTTGTATTGTATACTCTTGTATCACCTGTGATTTGAGTTTAATAAAGTGATGTTCTGTTCTGTTCAATAAACATTTAGAATTGTGACATGTAATATTGAAATTATTATTTATTTATTTTTAAACATAAATCAGTATTTATGAATAAATAAATGTTTTCCTCTTTAAATATGCTTTAGCAATATAGTTTGATACTTTACTCGGATGGTTATGCAATAATAATGAAATTTATCATTAACATGTAAGTTCAAATAAATGTCGTTATGTAAAATATCTCCAAATACATCGTTTCCCATATGACTATATGACTATATACATTTCGTATATTTTAAGCCTGTTTTGCTTAATGTATCATTACAACTTCTGCGATGATATTATGATATATTGTAATGTGCTTTAGTTGATATATGTATGCTGAAAACAATAAATTAAGTACTACATTTTGCTTAAACAATTAAAGTGTTATTTTGCAATGTGAAGTATTTTAAAACATTGGCATGAAGTAGGGTTCTTTTTCACTTCCTATTCATATTCATTTTGTCATTTTTTTGTCATGCTCATTCAAAAATGAGATATATGGTCCTATAGAAACCACAGCGTCCGAACGCAATGGCATCGTAGGTCCGCACTGTATTGCAAACAAGGACTTGATAATACAATGAAAGAGACAAAAACAACAGAAAGGGTGGTGAAGACAGGGTTACCGACTTTGAACGGTCAGTAGGCAATAAGGCAATAAGGCCTACTGGTTAGCTTGAATCGTTTTTATGTGTGCACAATCCTCGCTATTATCCTGTCTTCAGCGCCCAAATAGACAAGACAGTGTAAACAAAACTACATCCCATCAAAAGCAATTCTCTAACAATAAAAAGAAATATAAAACGATCGGACAGGGAAAGTAGCATTCAAGGAGGACAGTCAATCACAAAACACAGAAACAAACACGCAAACAGAAAAACAAGAAGGCAAAATTAATAATAAAAGCAAACGACATCACAAACACAAAAGGGTTGACAATAGGGCTACCGCCTTGGAACGGTCAGTGGCAAAGTAGGCCACTGGGGGTTTAAACCGGTTCTAGGGTGCACCAAACCTCACACTTACCCTACTGTCATCCCATTAAAACATGACAGTGTAAATAAAGAAATCCCCGCCATGATCTAATCTCTAACCAACAAGGCAGCATCAATAGGCAATATAAGTAAAACACAAATATGCTCGTGTAAATATAATACAAAAACACAATAGCCTAGAAAGCCACAATGAAGGTACTCATTGACTTTGCAGAAGCCAGAGCAGTAAGAGAATAAACCATTAAGGGCACGACAAGAAAGGTCATGGACAAACATCAAACGCCACCGTCCCAATGGGCTTTAGGTAGGCGTCATCATAGGGTCCACAGCCTGTCCGGTCATCGTACAATTAAAGAGGAAAGCATAGTGGCGAACTGTAAAAGGGTCCACCACCAAGCATGCAGTACGTTGCAAAATGATAGGGTCATAACCTCTTTTGATAAACTTTTTAACAAGTTTAACAAAGATAGTATGAAAGTGATCATGACCTAGAATCTTACGAAGTTTATAAATCACATCACCATAGAAGTCAGGTTGAAGTCCACATCCAGGGAAACTAACTAAAGAAACAAATACAAAATAATAAACATCTCAGGATGTATCCAGAATCGTACTGAACAACCATAGTAGTTGCAGCTAAAGAGAAAACCAATCTAGGGTACGACCAGAAAACCCGAGGGACGAAAGCTCATGCACCCACCTCCCTTAGTTTGGGTTTCAGTAGGTACAATCATAGAGTCCCAAGAGGTAGTCCAGTCATCGCACAAGTGAAAAGTGAAGCGTAATGACTGACTGTAGAGGGGTCAACCACTAAACATGCAGTGCGCTGTAAAACCAAAGGGTTATATCCTTTTCTGACGAACTTCCTGAGTAAATTTGTAAAGCGGTCTTCCTAGGAAACCCGTCAGACCCCTTTAACTTTCGAAGTTTATAGACCACATCTCCATAAAATGAGGGTTGTGATATGTCTAGTTGCAGAAGTGTTTTAAGGTTGATGTTGTATACTTTTCCAGCAGGCCCTCATTGTGGCGGTAGAATTTAGAGAAAGATCTACGTAGTTTGTGATAACGAAAACTCTGCTGGAGAAGTTTACTTGTAATAACTTGATTTCGATCATTGAAGTCTATAACATCATTACACGCTCTGGCAAAGCGAATGAGCCGGGAAATATTCACCCCGTATGAGTTAGCACGAGGTACATCTCCATCCAGGTGTGGATAGTTTTGCCTCGTTAAGACGATAGGGGCTTCATTGTTCATCCGATCTTTACGAAACTTTATCAGATTGTTAATGTTGTTGAAAACTCGAATGAGTTTGAAAACCAGCCATATCGGACTAGTAACAACGGAGTTATAGCCCTTGATTTAGTTCAAAATGCTATATTTTGCCTCGTTAAGACGATAGGGGTTTCATTTTTCATCCGATCTTTACCAAACTTTATCAGATTGTTAATATTAATGAAAGCTCAGACAAGTTCGAAAACCATTTATATCGAACCAGTAACAGCGGAGTTATGGCCCTTGATTTAGTTCAAAATGCTATATTTTGCATCGTTAAGACGATAGGGCCTTCATTTTTCATTCCATCTTTACCAAACTCTACCACATTGTTAATATCAGTAAAAGCTCGGAAAAGTTTGAAAACCAGCCATATCGCACTAGTAACAGCGGAGTTATGGCCCTTGATTTAGTTAAAATGCTATAGTTTGCCTTGTTAAAACGATAGTGGCTTCATTGTTCATTCGATCTTTACCAAACTTTATCAGATTGTTATTATCAATAAAAGCTCGGACAAGTTCGAAAACCATTTATATCGGACAGCGGAGTTATGGCCCTTGATTTAGGTCAAAATGCTATATTTGTCCTCGTTAAGACGATAGGGGCTTCATTGTTGATCCGATCTTTACCAAACTTTATCAGATTGTTAATATCAATGACAGCTCGGACAAGTTCGAAAACCATCCATATCGAACCAGTAACAGCGGAGTTAATGCCCTTGATTTAGTTCAAAATTTTATATTTTGCCTCGTTAAGACGATAGGGCCTTCGTTTTTCATCCGATCTTTACCAACCTTAATCAGATTGTTAATGTCAATGAAACTTCGGTCAAGTTCGAAAACCAGCCAGATCGGACAAGTAACAGCAGAGTTATAGCCCTTGATTTTGGTAAAAACGCTATAATTTCACTTGTCATACGATAGGGCCTTCATTTTGTATCTGATCTTTGCCAAACTTTACCATATTTTACGACTCTCTTTTTTTTTTATATTATTTTTTTTTTGTTTTGTTTTTGTTTTTGATTTTTTGTTGGTGTTTTTTTTTTGATTTTTTTTTTTGAATTTTTTTTTTTTGTTTTGTTGGTTTTTTTTTTTCAATATTTGTTTTTTTAAGAAAATTTGGATTTTTTTTTTGACCAGTCGGACGAGTAACAGAGAAGTTATCGCTCTTGATTTAGTTAAAAATCCTATATTTTGCCTCGTTAATACGGTAGGGCCTTCAATTTTCATCTGATCTTTACCAAACTTTACCAGATTCTTTAGTTATGGCCCTTGATTTAGTCAAAAAGCTGTTTTTTGCCCGAAACTTTCAAAAAAACGTAAATGGCAGTCACTCGCTTCATTGATGTTATAAGAGCCATGTTAGCCAGTAGAGCGTCCACAGGCCCTCTTGGGCCTCTTGTTTAACTGAGGATTCTTTTATTCCTTACTACAGCCTTTTGTTAGACAATGGAATTGATATCATTATGTATGGATAAATATTTTACTTTTGAAATAATTAAATAAATTAAATATAGGCTTAACAAAATAATCTCATGTAATATTATATAATGGTTAGAAAAGAACAGCAAAGTTTCGGAAATTGAAAAAATGGCTAGAGAAGCTGTAAAATTTGTAAAATCACCACCAAAAAAATTTAGCAAAGTTTTGGAAATTGAAAAATCACCAAAACAATATAGCAAAGTTTTTCAAGTTGATATTTTATGGAACAATAGCCCAATTAAGCAACTTCATTATACAAAACCACTTGTTATAGATGTCCTTGAAAAAGAATTAGAGCAAACAAACGATCTTAAAATGAATGTTGTTTTAAAAATAAAGGTAAAATAACCACTTATAATACAGCTTATTTTGCTTCCAAGGCATCATTAATTACAAACAAAACCCAAATTGATGATGCGCTGACTCTTGAAATTTTGGAGAAATTGAGCAATTGGATTTCTGAAGGAAGTGGTTGTTGGAGAATAACATTAGTTGATGCGCACTAAATAAATCGAGTAAAGTACAAGCCTTTGCGAGGTAGCTCGTATTTAGCATTATCAAAAGAACTGCAACATCACAAAAAAGGTTTGATAAATATAAAAAATGAAAAAGATAACGAATGCTTTAGATGGTGTCATTTGGCTTATAAATTCCCTGCCAACAATAAACCTCAAAAAATAACAAAGTACAAAAATCATATTGGTGATCTTGATTACAAGGGAATACCATTTCCCGTTACAGTACGACAAATCCCAAAAATAGAAAAACAAAACAACATTTGTTTTAACATATTTGGATATGAAAATAATCAAGTATACCCATTGCACATATCAAAAGATAAAACAAAAGAATCGTGTGATATGCTTTTGATCACCGAAAAAGAAAAAAATCATTATGTATGGATAAAAAACTTTAACAATTTGATGTATAATCAAACAGCACACAAGGAAAAAAATGGTTTTGTAAAACATTGCAGTGCTTTACATTAGAAAGGGTGTTAAAAAAACATGAGCCTGATTGTCTTTCCCTTAACGGAAAACAAGCAATAAAAATGCCGAACAAATATGAAAAAGTTTATTTCAAACACTATGACAGGCAGCTAATGGTTCCGGTTGTTATATATGCTGATTTTGAAGCAGTAACCGAAAGTGTTTCTTCAGCATCAGACAATCCTAAAACATCATATACAGAAGCATATCAAAAGCATACTGATTGTAGTTACGGATATAAGGTTGTTTGTTGTTATGATGATCAATATTCAAAACCAGTTGTAACGTACAGAGGACCAAATGCTGTTTACAAGTTTTTAGAAAAAATGATAGAAGAAGAAAAGTGGTGCAAGAAAACTATGAATACGCATTTTAAGAAAGATTTGGTGATGACGACGGAAGAAGAAGCTAGATTCCAAAAATCTCAATCATGCCATATTTGCGGTAATGGTTTTGTAACAACTCTCAAAAAAGGTGACACGGGTTATACAGTGGCATACAAAAACTCCATCAGAAAAGTCAGGGACCATTGTCATATAACTGGAAAGTATACAGGAAGCGCTCATGACATATGTAATATTAAGTTCAGGCTGACTAGAAAAGTACCTGTTGTGTTTCATAACTTGAGAGGATATGATTCTCACTTTATAATGCAACACATCGGAAAGTTTAAACAAATAATAAATGTCATACCGAATAACATGGAAAAGTACATGGCTTTCATGTTAGGAAAAAGTTTAGTGTTTATTGACAGTTTTCAGTTTATGTCTCAATCGCTTGATAATTTAGTAAAAAACATCCCCTCGTTTCAGTATACCTCTCAGAAATACTCTAGCAACAAGCTAGAATTAATAAAAGAAAAGGTGTTTATCCTTATGATTACATGTACAGTTTTGAACGTCTTAAGGAAACTAAATTACCTGGCAAAGACAGATTTTATTCTCAATTAAATGATGAGCACATTTCAGATGCAGATTATGACCATGCTAAAAAAATATGGAAAACATTTAAGATTAAAAATATGGGAAAATATCATGATCTGTATCTTAAGACTGATGTGCTGTTACCGACAGATGTTTTTGAAAACTTTAGAAAAATGTGCATTGAGTATTACAAATAAGATCCTTGTCATTACTTCAGTAGTCCTGGTCTGGCCTGGGATGCATGCCTTAAGATGACTGGCATTCAACTTGATTTAATAACTGATATTGATCAATATTTGTTTGTGGAAAAAGGATTAAGTGGTGGTACGAGTTATATTGCAAACAGATATTCACAGGCTAACAATAAATATATGAAAAACTATAACAAGAAAAAAGAAAGCATGTATATAACATATCTTGATGCTAATAACATATATGGGTGGGTCATGTGTCAACCGTTACCTACTGGCAACTTCAAGTGGGCTGATAAGTTTAAAAAGGAAAATCAAATTACATTTTTGAGTGCGATATCAAGTATCCTGAAAATCTGCATGATTCACATAATGATTATCCTCTTGCCCCGGAAAGTTTAAATATAAAAGATGAGTGGTTGTCAGACTATTGTAAAAATTTAAAACAAAAGTTTGAATTGGGATCTTGCAATGTTAATAAACTTGTTACGACGTTAAAAAATAAAGAAAAGTATTTCGTGCATTTTAGAAACTTAGAATTGCATAAAAAGCTTGGATTAAAGGTGAAAAAAATACATCGAATACTACAGTTTGATGAATCGAAGTGGTTAAAGACATACATAGACTTTAATACTGCCAAGAGATCAGCTGGTAAAAATGCTTTTGAAAAGGATTTCTTCAAACTGATGAACAGTTCAGTTTTTGGTAAAACAATGGAAAAATTTGAGAAAAAGAATTAATGTTAAATTAACTCACGACGAGGAAGTTCTCTTAAAATATGCAGCAAGACCTTCATTCATTTCTTGTAAAATGTTTAATGAAAATTGATTTGCCATAAACAGAATAAAAGGACGATTAGTTTTAAATCGTCCTTGTTATGTTGGCATGTGTATTTTGGACTTGTCAAAATATTTAATGTATGATTTCCGTTACAACTATATCAAAAAAAAATATGATGAAAACTAACTAAGTTATTATTTACTGATACCGATTCCTTGTGTTATGAAATACAAACAAAGGATGTGTATGCAGACTTTTACAAGGATAAAGAACTTTTTGATAATTGTGATTATGATCCAAAAAGTAAGTTTCATTTTAATGATAATAAAAAAGGTTATTGGCAAGATGAAAGATGAAACTTGTGGAATACCAATTGTTGAATTAGTTGGACTACGAAGTAAACAATATTCGTAGATGTTAGATAATGAGGTTAGTACAAAACAATGCAAGGGTGTTAAAAAGTGTGTTGTTAAAAAATATATATCGCATGATAATTACAAAAAGATTTTGTTTACGGCAACAGAAGCTCATCATGAGATGAAAGTTATTAGATCGCAAAAGCATAACGTAAGCTGCTATGTAATAAATAAAAGAGTTTATCAGCTTATGATGATAAAAGATACATAATAGATAATGGACAAGGTACATTAGCATACAAGTAAAATACTATATGGTAAATAAAACGATATGCAGAGCGATGATGAAGATTACTGTCCGATTCCGTCTGACCTTGCTTAATGAATTGCAAATGTTTTAATTATTAACAAAAAAAAATAGATACTGGTTTTTTTTGGTAAAGTTCTTCCTAAGCGAAGGTCAATGAAGCAGTTTGTATAGTTGTGAGGGGGTCTGGCAGCAAGTATGCCACCGTCATTTGGCGTTGCATCTTTGTGTTAAGGGCAACTGGAGACAACTGATAACGGCTGATTGTTTGTCGCGAGGGAGGAACTGGCCCTATATCCCTAGTATCTATACTACTGATAAATACTTGATTTGCGTGATTTGATTACCATTAAAGGTCCACATAGTTATTTATAGAAAATGATAAATACTTGTTTTGCGTGTTTTGATTACCGTTAAAGGTCCACATAGTTATTTATAGAAAATGATAAATACTTGATTTGCGTGATTTGATTACCGTTAAAGGTCCACATAGTTATTTATAAAAAATGATAAATACTTGATTTGCGTGTTTTGATTACCGTTAAAGGGCCACATAGTTATTTATAGAAAATGATAAATACTTGATTTGCGTGATTTGATTACCGTTAAAGGTCCACATAGTTATTTATAGAAAATGATAAATACTTGATTTGCGTGTTTTGATTACCGTTAAAGGACCACATAGTTATTTATAGAAAATGATAAATACTTGACTTGCGTGTTTTGATTACCGTTAAAGGTCCACATAGTTATTTATAGAAAATGATAAATACTTGATTTGCGTGAGTCGATTACCGTTAAAGGTCCGCATAATTATTTATAGAAAATGATAAATACTTGATTTGCGTGATTTGATTTCCGTTAAAGGTCCATATAGTTATTTATAGAAAATGATAAATACTTCATTTGCGTGTTTAGAGAGTTGATACACAAAGGCAAATCTTTAACATAATTCTGATTTAATCGATTTTTCTAAGGAAACCAAATGGCTAATTTTGACCATACCTTACATGGATGATATCGGGGTCAATATCAGTTTTGTTAAATACGTCATCACGACATCCATGATGGCCGCCGTTACCCAAAATAGCACAAATCTTTAAAATATATTTTCAAGAACCGCTGAACAGATTTTGACGGTTGTTTGTCTGAAGTTATCGCTATAACCCGCTACCAAGTTTTTGTTCAGATATAGTTCGTTTGGAAGTCCCCACCAGATGTAGTTCTTTGGGAAGTCTCCACCAGATGTAGTTCTTTGGGAAGTTCCTAGCAGATGTAGTTCTTTGGGAAGTCCCCACCAGATATAGTTCTTTGGGAAGTCCCCACCTGTAGGTTTAACATGTGTATGTAGAGATTTATAGGAAACACTCTTAAATACGTTTATTTTTTTAATTTTTAACGAGTTCACGTCAAAAATAGTTTGTCCATTTTTGACCAAGCTTCACATGGTTGATCCCGAGGTCCGCTTGACTGATTTTGCTTCTTTGTTTTTTTACTTATAGCTACATAATAAAGTTCCCTGTCAGATGCAATGTTTAACATGGCAAGACTGGTCTCATTTCTCAACCTCTCAAAGCTGCGGTTCGAATCCCAATGCGGTTCGACTTGTAAGTACGAAAGTGTCGATTGTGATGGCAATCGCAATTGCGGGAGGTAAACAGTATGGCGGGAGGTAAACAGTATGGCGGGAGGTAAACAGTATGGCAGGAGGTAAACAGTACTGGTTCTAACCAGGAATAAGTGGGTGGTCTGCCTCCACCATAAATAAATAAATCGACCGTCATATATAGCCTAAAATGAGCTGAAAATAGACGTTGAACTCCAAATAAAAAAAATCAAACGTTATACACGGATATATCTAGATGATTATTAAACATGCCGACCAAAAATAGATCACCGTGACTGACCTTGACCTACATTATACACTTCAATGATTCTGCTTTATTTTTAGAATGTTATATGACAAGAACTATAACTCTGTCTTGTATTTGCCTAAATAATATCCCTTTTTTAGTTAGGTTTTCCAGTTAAAATGTTGAATATACAATCATATTCCAAACAACAAACAAACAAAACTAAAGCTTTTTTAAAAACTTGACATACATGTACATCATCATTACCCAACCATAATTGACAAGAACCATAACTATGTCTGCATTTAATTATCCTTCTTTTCCATTTAAGACTTTTGATCAAACCTTTGCATGTACATTCATATTCCAAAAACGTATTGACAAAATACTTTGAAACTTCTTCTTCCGGTTTGCCATACATGTTCATCATCTGTGTTACAAGCATCATAACTCTCACGACTTTTACCAAATCTGTTCCCCTTTTCATTTTAGATTTGTGTTGTGGTCAGCATTAGCAATTCACAATCCGGCATTCGCATCAGTATTAGTGCTTTTTGAGTTATTTGTGGCCATTTTTATCCCATCCGTTATCCAAGATGGCCTCGTGGCCATATTGATCCCATCCGTGATCCAAGATGGCTACCGTCAGAACAACATTACCACTTGATACATGTAGAGTTAAGTATTTTATTGCATTTAAAACTCAGGTAGAATAACGACGACAAACAAAACTCCAAATTGTATTACCGTGTCATGCTTTACTTATATGCAAGCAGGCTTAAATACAAATGATACTGGATAAAAACATATGGGAATTTTAATACAAATATACTTAATACAGAACAGAACAGAACATATTCTTTATTTATGACTTAAACAAATGTTTCTCATCATATAAATGCATATTGCATTTGTTAATATGTGACAGGTCAATGCAATGTTTACATTAAACAATAAAAAAGTACAAACACACAAATCATGCATACTGTACACTCATACAACTCACCCATTCACTCTGACGCCCGAAATGTCTCACACATTCACTCTGGTGCACGTATTTACCCTATTATAATGATTTAACAATAACTAATACATATTTCTTATTTCATTTGAGTGAAACGAATTAGACAGAAAGTAAGTTCCCTTGATGTGATTGCTTCTCATAGAGGGCGCTGAGGTAACCAATTAAATCATTCAGCCTTGGAGAGCAGACTAGGTTAGACATTATAAATGTGAGTTATTTTATAGAAAACCTATTGCAGCATCTCAAAAATGTGGACTTGAAAATATTTCAGGATATATATGTTGTCCTGTTGTGTTGGTGTTCATTGATCATTGAAACGTTTGTAATTCAAATAGAGATCTTATCCTGAGATATACTAGAACTAAACGTATTAATCGGATACACGTTTCCCACAGGGTTTTTCGTTGACGGCCGGGTATCACTTTTACTGTGCTCTATTAAAAGTGCGGATGTGATTAATGGAACTGATGAAATAGGGTGGACAAGTAATATCTTAGGAACGATGGCCCAAATGTTCGAGAATCTGTTGGCTTGACCTCGGTTTGAGTCAGGATTTCAAATTTCTCTGAATTTCTTATAAATGAATATCCAGTCAGACTAGCTTCCAGATCAGAAATAACGGAAAGTATGTACATCTTCTAGTACACAAATAATTTATGAGAAAATGAAATTGGAAGGTTTTCCATAACCGAAGGATAGGTTAGCCGATTTTTGAAAAACTGGGCTTATATCGTTATCAGCATTGATATGTGCCATAAGTCGAACAAAACTGTTTCAGGTAACGGGGATACTGGATTCTTTTTATGATTTTTTATGATTTAAGAATATCTCCCTTGGTTTGGTTATACAGTCATGGACAGTTATTACGTAAAGTAAAGGCTGTATAAAGATTATTTTAGTGATTAAGGCATTGTTTTGTATGAATTAATGTGATGTTTTGTGTCGTATAGATATATATTTATTACGTTGTGTTGTAGTTGTTACTTCTATGAGAAGGGTGAGTGTTAAGGGAAATATATTATAATGTATTTTAATTATTGTAACTATTTCTATGATATACAAAGTGTGTCGGTAAGTGCATATGTTAACCATTGAATCATTAATTGATCAAATGTTATTCTGCTTTCTTTAATTAATGGTTCAATCTCGTGGTCTTGCCAAAAATTGCCTTCTCTTATACTCACGGGATCTTATGTACTCGTTACATTTAGAAACGCAACATTTGTTTATTTTCGATTATTTGTAGACCCTCTGTTATTTTTGTTAAAATCAAGAGTGTATGTTATGTTAGGACACAAGTCTCATTGTCCCAATAGGTTAAAATGTAAACATATGGCGATAAACAGTTGGATATGATTTCTTCTACTTCTTTCAGTTACAACACATTTTACACGAGGGGTTCAGTTCCACTCTAGAAATGCAAAAAACAACCAAGTGTTGCGTTTTCACATGTTCTGAGTGTACATGTTTGGTTTCGAATTTAGGGGTCGGGGTCAAAAACATCGGTGTCACGTGTTCATTCGTACTTACAAGGTGGGGTTGGATTTGTGATGGAATTCGGTATTAAAGAGGGTTAAGGGGATAAATAGGGTAGGTCATGTACAAAGTAAAGAGGTTAAACTTGTCGGCGCCGTGTATACATGTGTATAAAATAGAGATGAATTATGCGTTACAGAAACTTAGAAATGTACATTTATAATATAATTAAAGCGAAATAAATAAAACGTAAATCCATATATGTGGATTCAGAGTTTGATCTAATTCGCTTGATTAAGCGAACATTTGCAATTACCAAATTAGAAAAAAAGAAGAAGAAGAAAAACATGCGTATAATGACAGTCACAGATCAATATCATAACACAATGAAATCAAAGTACCGAAGGTACTGAGAGCATGGTGAACTTTGATTTGTGCATCCATGTAATGGGAGCAAACCGTTAGAAATGTTAAGCAACAAATGCAATTACCAAATTAGAAAAAAAGGAAAAGAAGAAAAAATTCATATAATGACAGTGACAGATCTATATCATAACACAATGAAATAAAAACGACATAAACACTTACTTAACAATATGTACATGGACTGGTATAAAAATTTCTATTTTATGGCTAAGGAAATTATTGCACATAAATACCTTACAAAATGTAATAATTGGTTTAGACTCCTCCACACAGTGAAATGCTACTTTTTTTGAAATGTACACACAATCCTTTTGTCAATGGGTTCTTTATTATACTTTCAGATTGCGTGTATATTTTCCGAATTTATTCAGCAGCTACCGACTTTGGACACAGGGACATGACAGTGGCACATACACATGCAAATAAATAAAAAGAAAAGCAGCGACGTAGAGAATACAGCACCATTTTCTATTTATCAAGGTCCTTTAAATCTACAATAGAAAGAACTATCGGAAATTGTGTTTGATTAACAATCGGCTGGTATGAATTGTAAACTGAACACATTGAACTTATACAAGAGAACGTAATAAAGGTGTTACGATAAAGATAAACCCTCAGATGTTACTAGTTATTTCAATATTTTAATTATTCTCACGAACTTATTACATTCACAATGTATTGCATTCGAAATGCGTCATTTAAATGGAGGAGAAATTTGCGTGTAGTTTTGTTTCTGTATATTGTCAGTTTTGTTTGCACTATGTTCTGGTGGAGTTCTGATCGCTCGTACGTTGTAGGAGAAGAAGATACTCCTACTAAAACTCAAAACAGAATCAAACCAATTCTAAAATTGCCGGATTCACACCACGAAGGAAATAAGGAAAACAAAACAAACGAGCATGCATTTAAGTGGCCAGTTGAAAACAAGGACACATACGTGAAAGGAAAGGTGACGCCATTGTGCAACGGTAGCTTTCAGGGATACGATGGACTGTTTGCAGAACTGTCCGACGTTGTTATAGACCCAACTTTCGGACACGGGAAAAGAGGTGGCGAAAACATATCGAGCGTTTTGAACCAAGCCGAACAAGACGAATATTATACGTTAGATAATGGCTATTTCAAGTTAAGATGCAAAGAGGGTTTCCAGTACCAATTTAGTAGGAAAACCCACTTATTGCAATGGATGGATTCGATGCAAGTAAGTTCGGAAACATTGCCAGGGGTCCGGGTTGTCACCGACTGGACACTCGCAGTGTTGAGATATGAGTATGTGAACTTGTATTTCACTATGACAGATTTCTACAATGCATTTTTGGTAATAAAAATGTTCAGTTTGGATCCTGAGAAAACAACTATACTGTGGCTTGATGGGCATCCGGTAGGTGGATTGGATGTCACCTGGGATACTTTATTTGGAAATGTTACACGTGCGGGTGAAATCACAGAACCGGTGCTATACAAACATATGGTGTGGGGCATAATGTGTTACGACAGTCCCCTAAATCATATCGACCTACCAATGATTCCCTATACTGAAGAATTTAGGGATTTTTTCTTGTCCCGACATGGAGTAAATAGGGATTATAAACTCAATTGCGGACATCTTCGAGTATTGTTTCTTTGGAGGAGGGATTACGTTGCTCACCCACGAAATCCATCGGGTGAGGTCTCAAGAAAAATAAAGAACGAGGATGAACTAATTACGGCGATTCAAGACCTACTGCCTGGGCATACAGTAGACGGGGTTCAAATGGACAAGTTAGCAATGGGTAAACAATTAGAAATAATATCAACCACTGATATACTTATAGGCATGCATGGCGCGGGGCTCACACATACGTTGTTTTTACCCAAACACGCTGGAGTAGTAGAAATATACCCTACATACTGGTCGAATGCAAAGAGTCACTTTCGCACGATGGCGCAATGGAGACATTTACATTATAGCACATGGACTAACTCAGATAGGTCTAAAGAACTACCTCACCACTATACAATAGTTGACGTTAAAAGTGTTGTTAATATGGCTCACGAGATTCACCATAAAATGTGTGAAGAAACCGCAGATAATCGTTGATTTATTGCAATATGTTTAGATACTCGATAATCTGTTGTCACGTGATTACATATTGAATCATAAAAGAAAGTGTGTACTAAAATTTTCATAATCAACCTTAATGCGAATATTTCATTGCTGTAAACCTTCAGGTCTCATAAGACTATTATCTCCCTTGGTCTACAAATGAAGGAGGTAGATAATAGATAAAAAAAAGTCCGCATTTCTACACTTTACGGGATACATTGATTTATCTTTACCAGGTTCTAAATCTACAGCATTTTAGGAAGAGATCACAGAAAAATTCATGTTGATATAAGATGTCTAGCTAATTCTGCCTCATGTTACACATCATGGGTCTAATCACTACGGGGTTGTATTTTTTGTCGAAATGTTGATAGGTGTCACGCAAACATGATTTTTTTTTTTTCTATCTGGTAAATATTTGTTAATTGTGTTTTAAATGGCAGATATTGGATCAATGAAGAATTTAAGCATAAATGCATGCTGTAAAATGTGTTTATCTCTATGCCACGAACAAAAACATTACAATGGGACCCTATGGAAAATTAATTGTGGTGTGAGACGTTTACGCCATAAATGTTTCAAACATCATAACGTTGTGTTTACATTCGTGAGAAATTCCGGAAAACCAGCAATCAACAAGATGACTGGTATCCTGTATATTCCCTTCAACTTCATGCATTTTGCAATTGTTTGGTTGGCTTTTTTTCGACTTTGAGAAACTCAAACTCTGATGGAACTCTGCATACAAAGGTATCACTGCATTATCAATGCATACATTTCGTATAAGTATGTAAGTAAGTAAAATATTTTATTATAGTGACATATGCATATAACAGACAATCATAGTACAGAAGTAAATAAATAGCAACCGGCCCAATGGGCCTATAAGTCCCCTATAGTTAACAGTTTATAATGTAACAATATATACAACTACATGAATGAATTGAAATGACATAATTATACTCTCTACGGCTTGAATAAATATAAGGCATGTATAAGCTTAAATTAGAATGTTATCAATAAACGTTTAGAACTGCGACGACATGTAATATTGAAATTATTATTTATTTATTTTTAAAGGGAATGTAGCGACACAGCGAAGCATCTGTATTATTGAGAGTTCTGAAATACTTGAATAAGGGTGAAAGAATTATCAAAATCGGATGACAAACAAAGAAGATATGATCATTTGAAGTTTCTGTTGAAACGGATATGGAAGCGGCCATTTTGAGAGCTATGACATCACGGTCCTAATGACCATATATGGAATATTAATAAATATGAAAATTTATAAGGGAAAATGACAACAACTGTATGAAAAATATGTATTACTTAATGGCAGTAATGCTTTATATGACCAGTAAAAAAATCATTCATTTGCAGCGAGTTTCTTCGTTTTAAATGATATTTATAAATATTCCATATATGGTAATATGGAACTATGACATCATAGTTCTAAAAATGGAGGCTCCCATGTTCTTTTTAGAACAACCTTTAAAGGGTCATATATTTGTTGTTTATCATCCGATTTTGATAATTCTTTCACCTTTTTCCACGTTTTTCAGAACTCTCGATAGCAGAGCTTGTTTGGCTGTGTCGCTACATTCCCTTTAAACATAAATCAGTATTGATGAATAAATAACAGTTTTCCTCTTTAAATATGATTTAGCAATATATTTTGATACTTTTCTCGGATGGTTATGCAATAATAATGAAAGTTTATCATTAACATGTAAGTTCAAATAAATGTCGTTATATAAAATATCTCCAAATACATCGTTTCCCATATGACTATATGACTATATACATTTCGTTTATTTTAAACCTGTTTTGCTAAATTTATCATTACAACTTCTGCGATGATATTATGATATATTGTAATGTGCTGTTAGTTAATATATTTATGCTGAAAACAAAAAAAAATAAGTACTACATTTTGCACTTCTAGCTTTAAACAATTGAAGTGTTATTTTTCAATGTGAACTATTTTAAAACATTGGCATGACGTGGGGTGTTCTTTTTCACTTCCCATTCATATTCATTTTGTCATTTTTTATCATGCTCATTCAAGGTCTTCATCATGACACCGTATATGCAAACGTGGAAACGTGGCTCCATCGTAAATGGAGTGTCTACTATAAAATGTGCAGCAACTCTGCAGTTCTGCAGCTAAGAAGGTTCTAGGGTCATTCTCCATATTTTTATTTTGATGTAAATGGAGGATGAGCCTCGCACATTCTTTCCTCTTAAGCGCCATATAACCTTCCATGTGTTGGTGCGCCATAAAACCCAATTCAATTCAATAATTGTTCACTTACATAATTTGTGATCCAATGTAAGAATCCGAGATATCTCCCATTTAGTTAAAACAACAACTTTCATATTCAAACATAAAACTATTAGAAACATAGGCAAACATTATTAAATGAATGTTCTGCATTTAAAGGGTTAAAAATAATTGATAGTAACCTTGTCACTATAATGAAATAACGAACCAAAGTTGTAAATGTTAAAATAAACTCCCTTACATGGAACTTAGAACGAATTTATAACTTGTGAAGCGAGTAAATTAAAACATTTTGCATTTTTTTCTGCACATTTCGTCCTGCATATCCTGATAATTATGTTAATATATCCTTATAATTATGTTTATTTATCCTGATAATTATGTTAATATATCCTTATAATTATGTTTATTTATCCTGATAATTATGTTTATTTATCCTGATAATTATGTTAATATATCCTTATAATTATGTTTATTTATCCTGATAATTATGTTAATATATCCTTATAATTATGTTTATTTATCCTGATAATTATGTTTATTTATCCTGATAATTATGTTTATTTATCCTGATAATTATGTTTATTTATCCTGATAATTATGTTAATATATCCTTATAATTATGTTTATTTATCCTGATAATTATGTTAATATATCCTTATAATTATGTTTATTTATCCTGATAATTATGTTTATTTATCCTGATAATTATGTTAATATATCCTTATAATTATGTTTATTTATCCTGATAATTATGTTAATATATCCTTATAATTATGTTTATTTATCCTGATAATTATGTTAATATATCCTTATAATTATGTTTATTTATCCTGATAATTATGTTTATTTATCCTGATAATTATGTTTATTTATCCTGATAATTATGTTTATTTATCCTGATAATTATGTTAATATATCCTTATAATTATGTTTATTTATCCTGATAATTATGTTAATATATCCTTATAATTATGTTTATTTATCCTGATAATTATGTTAATATATCCTTATAATTATGATTATTTATCCTGATAATTATGTTAATATATCCTGATAATTATGTTTATTTATCCTGATAATTATGTTTATTTATCCTGATAATTATGTTAATATATCCTTATAATTATGTTTATTTATCCTGATAATTATGTTAATATATCCTTATAATTATGTTTATTTATCCTGATAATTATGTTAATATATCCTTATAATTATGTTTATTTATCCTGATAATTATGTTAATTACAGTGTTTATGTACTTTTACTGTTATTATCTCCAACATCCAGATGTCCCATTGCCCCTAACGGATCGATATAACTCCATCCGATGATATTTTCTGGTCACTGCGGCTTAAACAGGAACTGGAGTCGAGCTGGACAATGAATGACAAGAGAACATTCTCAAAATGTTCTTCAGTTTCAAATGAAATGTGCACGTGCACTATATAAGCCGCATATTAAGCTCGGATAAATTGTTATTTATGAAAATGATTTGACTGGAAAATACGACGACTCTGTGTATTCATATGGGTCTCGTATTTCAAGCATGTTATCAAATAAAGATAGCTCACAAAACAATAATTCGTTTTAGCCTTAAAGAATTATATATGAATTAATATTAAAGGTTTCTATAGCAAAAACTAGTCGAGTAATCGAGTTTTCTAACCAAACTATGCCAACTATATTAAATCGATTGTTTTATGAGACATAGTTTAGGTGCATATGTATATTGAATATGCACCTGAAACACATTATGATAGTTCTACTCGAATTTCATTCAAGGTTTTCTTCATGACACCGCATATGTAAATGTGGAAACGCGGCTCCATCGTAAATGGAATGTCTACAATAAAATTTGCAGCAACTCTGCAGTTCTGCAGGTTAGAAGGTTCTAGGCCCATTCCCCGTATATTTTATCTAGATGTAAATTGAGGATGAGCCTTGCATGTTCATCGCTGTTTGGCGCCTTTAACCTTTCTTGTGTTGGTGCGCCGTAAAACCCCAATTCAATGCAATTCAATTCTACTCGTATTTGATTGACACGCATTATTCTTCCAGTATATATATGCATTAAAAACCATCCAGGTAGATAGGACTTTCACTGACATATTAGATCTGGGCGGAAAAGTCAATATTAGTGTTTGATATATTGACAACTGTATACGCATGCACGTGTAATTATTTGCACTGTCAATATCTTACTGTTTCCTTACATACTTGTTGTCCTCTAGAAAACTCTGGAACTTCTTCCTAGCGTTTCTTCCAGTATTCTCCCTACATAGGAACTACTGAAATTGTTATGCTGTCATAACATCTAAATCATTGTATAATATATGTGTATACCTCCTGTTGCTATAGTTGTGTGTAGCCTGAGTGAAATAAAGTATTTGAATTTGAATTTATTTGTGACAGTGAATAGACCGATACATGTTCGTTGATGCATGAGCATACAGTTGGTTCCTGGTTCCCGGTTCCCAGTTCCCGGTTCCTTATTCGAATCAAATCGGGAACCAGGAACTGGGAACTAGGAACTGGTTCCTCGTTCCCGATTCGAACTCAATGATAAATGGAATACTATCGATTAAAGAACCAGCTCCCGGTTCCCGATTCGGCTCGAATAGGACTGGCTTCTCTGTGTGTTAAATAAAGCCTGCTGAAATTATGTGGAAATCGTAAAGTTGCATATTAATATAATTTAGGAGTTATAACTATGAAAAAGATAAAACCTACTTTTTTCATTTTGTCGATTGTATAACATAGTATGCGGTTTTCCATAAAACTGTGATATTTGCATTGCAAAATAAAAATGGAATCGTTCAGTTCCTTATTTGATTCGAATCGGGAACCGGGAACTAGGAACCGGTTCCCTGTTCCGATTCGGCTCGAATAGGATACTGTCTTCTGTGTGTGTTCAAACCCGTTGAAACTATGTGGAAATTGTAAAATGTCATATTAATAGATATTTAGGAGTTATAACTTTGAAGAATAAAAAATTCTACTTTTTTTTCATTTGCCGATTTTATAACCTAGCATGCGGTTTTCCACGAAATTGTGATATTTGCATTGCAAAATCAAAGTGGAATCGTTCAGTTCGTTATTGGATTCGAATCGGGAACCGGGAACTAGGAACCAGTTCGAAATTATGTGGAAATCGGAAAGGTTCACATTAGTAGATACCTTTTTCATTTTAGCTATTTTATAACAGCGCATGTTGATTTCCATGAAACTGGGATATGTGCAATATGAAAATCAAGGTAATAGTTTTCAATTTCTCAGTGCGTTTGAATCGGGAACGAGGAACCGGGAACCAGGAACCAGTTCCTAGTTCCCAGTTCCTGGTTGCCGATTCGATTCGAGTAAGGAACCAGGAACCAACTTTATGCTCATCGTTCATGCATTATTATATTTTCATAGATGGAATTAAAATGTTCTCATGTTTAATGATGTTGGTAGTGGTTAATATTTGCTTTTTATCACATATTATTAATTGCCCGCTGAAGTTGTTAGCTGTGTCGTCTCATTTACCTGTTCGATTTATGTACGCATGATACAACCTGGAGCGATTTATATTGGTTGGTCACACGCTATATTTTGTTAGCTGGAAGTATCTTATTATTATAAATTCATTTGGATCTAAGTCAAAAACTTGTTATTTACCAACTTATAATAGTCTAAATGATTAACATTATAGATCTACAAATCAGTTTGTATTTTTTTAAACCCATTTTAAAGAGATACAACACGACCAGTTTGATATCCAACGTTGTTTGTGACATCGTACTTAGTCACATGGCATTTTTGCGCTAATCTGTGTCTTGTATGTCCATCTTAATTATATTTTTCGAGTTCGACTAATGTCATGTGGTAAAAATTATCTTAAACTCGTCTCCATTACATATGGAACTCGTTATGAATTAAATCGGCATTGAGTATTTTAATAAAACTAAAGATATAATTTAGTCAAAGATTATTAGGGGTATATATTGATAAAAACCTGTCATGGGACGTCCATGTTGATAATCTTTGTACTTCTTTAACAAACAAAACTAATCTTTTGTGCAAAATCAAGAAATTTCTCACACATGAAACAAGAATTATGTATTACAATGCATACGAGGGTGCTTCAAAAAGTTCTGTCACTAGGCATATGTCCTTTGAACTGGATATTACACTGAGATAAAGTAGTGTATTTACAGTACTACCGGGTTCGCTCTCTTAAACTCCATAACAAAAATGAAAAATTTCCGGTTATTTATTACCCTGAATTATCTCCCCCTACCACACCTTTTGGATACTGGCATCTCTGAAAATGTCCTTGTTACAAAACGTTGTAAAAAATATTTGAATAATTCTATGCTTTTAAATTTTCTTGTATGCCATTTGTTGTTATTCGCCTATAATCCAGGAAAATGATTGTCGAGAATTCGGAAAGGTCTTGCTGTAAACCATGAGTGAATGCATATCCCTTAATTCTAGCGGAAATAACACTGATTTTCTTCATTTTGTTTACGAAAATGTTATAATATCTTTTAAATGACGCAATTATTCTCATAGTATTAATATGTTTTCATATTGTTTTACAAATCCTAGTCCTTCAGTGTTTAAATTTCATATTCTACACACTATTGTAGAATTTTGCACAATGTTTAGTGAAATTATTGATCATCCAAAAACGCTATTTTAGAAGACTGCCCTTCCATTTAATATCCATTTATCATTAAATTAATTTTACATGTTAGCTTAAAATGTTAATTTCTAAGACAATGCCTTTTCATCTACCATGCTTAAATTCTGAATCTTGTAATGCACAGATATAACTGGTAATGTATGAGAAATTTCAAAGGTCTTCGACAAGTACTTAAAGAGAAACAGGCATTTAAAAAAGTAACAGTTAACATACCTGAAAAAAACTCAGGACGAAAATGCCTCAGTATGTATAAGTGATGTATATTAAATGTTCCATAACTTTCGTTACCATCAATGGAATGGTATTGAAACCCTCTTTCATTTGGTACCCAACATCACCACTCACAACGAGCACATAATTGTTAAAACGCGTTAGTGACAGAACTTATTGAATGACCCTCGTATATACAACCAATTTTGAATTATGGTGACACTATTTGGGGAAATTGCTCTAGCAACAATATTAATAGAATCCAAAAAATCCAAAAGAGAGCTGCTCGGATCATCCTTAATAAGCCATATGATGCATCTTCAAAACCCTTATTTAAAGAGCTTAAATGGTTAAATGTCCATGATCGAATACAATTTCATAAAGCAGTGCAGGTTTCCAAATGCGTCAATAATCTTGCTCCAGACTAACTTACATCTTTGTTTCAAAAGGTTCATTCCTCTTATAAATTAAGGACTTGTTCAAATGGTGATCTAATCGTCCCGAAACATAGGCTAAGTATACACAAACAAAGTATTCGTTATTCTGGTGCTGTCATATGGAACTCGATCGCACCTCCAATGCGACAAGCCAAACATATCAAAGAATTTAAAAAGAAATACTATTCCTATCTTTTAGGTAATACTAGTTAATTTTAATTTGCTTGCATTTGGTTAAGTACTTTAAAATAACTTTAAAAGATTTATATATATATAGGAAATTTTGATTTTACAACAGGAAACTCTTCAGAATTGTATAATATTGTATGTATATAACCATGTGTGTGTGTTACATGTTTCTTCATTTGATGGCCTCAAGGGAGAACAATTGTTGTAAATTGATTGAGTTACCATCATTAAATAAAGCATTTATTATTATTATTATTATTATTATAAACATCGGACAGGGAAAGTAGCATTCAATGGCGACAGTCAACCACAAAACACAAAAACAAACACTCAAACAGACAAACGAGAAGGCAAAAGTAATACAAAATGCGAAAGACATCACAAACGGGTTAGGTATACCAGGTTAGATATGATATAACACTGACTTGTCTAACTTCATAAATATATACAGATAAACGAGTGCTATACAGTTCAACCAACCTTAAGCTGCATCTAGCTGAGTATTGACGAGTATTGACGAGTATTAAGCTGAGTACTGACGAGTACTGACGAGTATTAAGCTGAGTACTGACGAGTACTGACGAGTATTAAGCTGAGTACTGATGAGTACTGACGAGTATTAAGCTGAGTACTGACGAGTACTGACGAGTATTAAGCTGAGTACTGACGAGTACTGACGAGTACTGACGAGTATTAAGCTGAGTACTGACGAGTACTGACGAATATTAAGCTGAGTACTGATGAGTACTGACGAGTATTAAGCTGACTACTGACGAGTACTGACGAGTATTCAGCTGTGTACTGACGAGTACTGACGAGTATTAAGCTGAGTACTGACGAGTACTGACGAGTACTAAAACGAGTACTGACGAGTATTAAGTCGATTACTGACCAGTACTATACGTTCGGCCAATAGAAGGTCATCGTGACTGACCATTAACGACCTTGACACATTTATTTTTAAACTTCGTTTATTCTGGTTTCATTACCTCCGTTGTTGTCACCTTTGAATTACATGCTATAATTACATAGCAAGGACTCAGAGCGAATCTATTGTATAATGTTGTTTATTTATATATCGTTACAATAATTTCGCATTGAGCCCGTGATATGATTGCTTTTAATAAAAAACAACATAATACAACAACAGTGCTTTCTTCAATGATGTTGCTAGCTATTATATTATAACAGTGGTAGAACGTCCGCACCTAGAATCGAATGGTCGTGGGTTCGCTCCCCGCTATGACCATATGTGTTGTTTCCCTGTGCAAGACACTTTATCTGCATTTGCTTAGTACTGGTTCTACACAGGAAAAACTGTGTCCTGTGTCTCCACTACGAACAAAATCGACCATCATAAATAGCCTGAAATGTACCGAACAATACTAAATACCGTCCAACCAGCCAGCCAGCCAGCCAGCAGTCAGCCGGCCGTTATTGGGCTTGTCAATGGTATTTGAGATAAGAACTGTATAAAGTTTTATGTACTTTGGTCAATACTTTACCAAGCTCTGAGCTTGGTGAAAAAATGAGTCAGACTTATTGGATATGTGTTACGACCTTTCTTGTAGGAATATATGGTGCCAACAGGAATGAACATTCCAGACCCATCCTTCATTTACATCTAAATACACATATGCACAACGGGCCTACACCTTCTCACCTGCAGAACTGCAGAATTGCTGCAAACTGTGTTGTACAAACTCTATGCCCCGTTTCATAAAACTTTAACCTGCAATCTCACCAAGCTCATAACTGGCCATAACTAACTTGAAAGATATTTACTACTGTATGAGTTTGGTAAAGATCGAAAACAACATGAAGGTGCTATAGTGTTGACAAGGCAAACGTATGCATTGTTGCAAATTCAAGGGCATATAACTCAACTATAAGTTGTTGAATTTGGCTGGTTCAAGAACTCGTCTAAGATGTTATGGGTATTTAACTACTGCATAAGTCTGGTAAAGACCCCCACACACACAACCCGCACAAAATATTGGGGGACCCTGTCCAACAGGCTCCAATGCGTATGTGCTAATTATTCACCACATGTAAGCATGCAAGAAATACTTTCCTTGTGAAGATCATATACACTGTATGCCTTCTGTTATTACTATAGGCTATTTGCATTAATAGAGCATTAATAGATACACCATGCCCAATTGATACATTTCTTATACTTTAAGTATTTGTTCTCCATTCTTATCTTCTATTGTATATAATTAAATGTATATGTTGTAAGGTGCATTGAGGGATGGTCCTCCGCGATCCTCGCGCACCTTCATAAACATGGTACAAGTAGCTGACTTGATTGACGTGCATCATATGTTAAATGATAATGCTAGTATTATGGGTAACTGGGTATCATGACGTGGTAGCATTGATGTGACTGACGTGGTAGCATTGATGTGACAGACGTGGTAGCATGGATGTGACAGACGTGGTAGCATTGATGTGACTGGGTATCGAGACGTGGTAGCATTGATGTGACTGGGTATCATGACGTGGTAGCATTGGTGCGACTGACGTGGTAGCATTGATGTGACTGGGTTACGAGACGTGGTAGCATTAATGTGACTGGGTATCGAGACGTGTTAGCATTGATGTGACTGGGTATCATGAAGTGGTAGCATTGATGTGACTGGGTATCATGACGTGGAAGCATTGGTGTGACTGGGTATCATGAAGTGGTAGCATTGATGTGACTGACGTGGTAGCATTAATGTGACTGGGTATCAAGACGTGGTAGCATTGATGTGACTGGGTATCATGATGTGGTAGCATTGATGTGACTGGGTATCATGACGTGGCAGCATTGATGTGACTGGGTATCATGAATTGGTAGCATTGGTGTGACTGGGTATCATGAAGTGGTAGCATTGATGTGACTGGGTATCATGATGTGGTAGCATTGAGGTGACTGGGTATCATGACGTGGTAGCATTGATGTGACTGGGTATCATGAATTGGTAGCATTGATGTGACTGGGTATCATGACGTGGTAGCATTGATGTGACTGGGTATCATGACGTGGTAGCATTGATGTGACTGGGTATCATGAAGTGGTAGCATTGATGTGACTGGGTATCATGAAGTGGTAGCATTGATGTGACAGACGTGGTAGCATTGATGTCACTGGGTATCATTAAGTGGTAGCATTGATGTGACAAACGTGGTAGCATTGATGTGACTGACGTGGTAGCATTGATGTGACAGACGTGGTAGCATTGGTGTGACTGGGTATCATGAAGTGGTAGCATTGATGTGACTGGGTATCATGAATTGGTAGCATTGATGTGACTGGGTATCATGACGTGGTAGCATTGATGTGACTGGGTATCATGACGTGGTAGCATTGATGTGACTGGGTATCATGAAGTGGTAGCATTGATGTGACTGGGTATCATGAAGTGGTAGCATTGATGTGACAGACGTGGTAGCATTGATGTCACTGGGTATCATTAAGTGGTAGCATTGATGTGACAAACGTGGTAGCATTGATGTGACTGACGTGGTAGCATTGATGTGACAGACGTGGTAGCATTGGTGTGACAGGGTATCATGACATGGTAACATTGATGTGACTGGGTATCATGAAGTGGTAGCATTGATGTGACTGACGTGGTAGCATGGATGTGACAGATGTGGTAGCATTGATGTGACTGGTTATCGAGACGTGGTAGCATTGATGTGACTGGGTATCATGACGTGGTAGCATTGGTGTGACTGACGTGGTAGCATTGGTGTGACTGGGTATCGAGACGTGGTAGCATTGATGTGACTGGGTATCGAGACGTGGTAGCATTGATGTGTCTGGGTATCATGATGTGGTAGCATTGGTGTGACTGGGTATCATGATGTGGTAGCATTGATGTGACTGACGTGGTAGCATGGATGTGACAGATGTGGTAGCATTGATGTGACTGGGTATCGAGACGTGGTAGCATTGATGTGACTGGGTATCATGACGTGGTAGCATTGGTGTGACTGACGTGGTAGCATTGGTGTGACTGAGTATCATGACGTGGTAGCATTGATGTGACTGGGTATCATGATGTGGTAGCATTGGTGTGACTGGGTATCATGACGTGGTAGCATTGATGTGACTGGGTATCATGACGTGGTAGCATTGGTGTGACTGACGTGGTAGCATTGGTGTGACTGGGTATCGAGACGTGGTAGCATTGATGTGACTGGGTATCGAGACGTGGTAGCATTGATGTGTCTGGGTATCATGATGTGGTAGCATTGGTGTGACTGGGTATCGAGACGTGGTAGCATTGATGTGACTGGGTATCGAGACGTGGTAGCATTGATGTGACTGGGTATCATGATGTGGTAGCATTGGTGTGACTGGGTATCATGATAAGGTAGCATTGATTTGACTGAGTATCAAGGCGTCTGGGTATCATGATGTGGTAGCATTGATGTGACTGGGTATCATGACGTGGTAGCATTGGTGTGACTGGGTATCATGACGTGGTAGCATTGGTGTGACTGGGTATCATGACGTGGTAGCATTAGTGTGACTGGGTATCATGACGTGGTAGCATTGATGTGACTGGGTATCATGACGTGGTAGCATTGATTTGACTGACGTGGTAGCATTGATGTGACTGACGTGGTAGCATTAGTGTGTCTGGGTATCATGATGTGGTAGCATTGGTGTGACTGGTTATCATGATAAGGTAGCATTGATTTGACTGAGTATCAAGGCGTCTGGGTATCATGATGTGGTAGCATTGATGTGACTGGGTATCATGACGTGGTAGCATTGGTGTGACTGGGTATCATGATGTGGTAACATTGATGTGACTGGGTATCATGACGTGGTAGCATTGATTTGACTGACGTGGTAGCATTGATGTGACTGACGTGGTAGCATTAGTGTGACTGGGTATCATGACGTGGTAGCATTGGTGTGACTGGGTATCATGACGTGGTAGCATTGATTTGACTGACGTGGTAGCATTGATGTGACTGACGTGGTAGCATTAGTGTGACTGGGTATCATGACGTGGTAGCATTGGTGTGACTGGGTATCATGATGTGGTAGCATTGGTGTGACTGGGTATCATGATGTGGTAGCATTGATGTGACTGACGTGGTAGCATTAGTGTGACTGGGTATCATGATGTGGTAGCATTGGTGTGACTGGGTATCATGACGTGGTAGCATTGATGTGACTGACGTGGTAGCATTGATGTGACTGACGTGGTAGCATTAGTGTGACTGGGTATCATGACGTGGTAGCATTGGTGTGACTGGGTATCATGATGTGGTAGCATTGGTGTGACTGGGTATCATGATGTGGTAGCATTGATGTGACTGACGTGGTAGCATTAGTGTGACTGGGTATCATGATGTGGTAGCATTGGTGTGACTGGGTATCATGACGTGGTAGCATTGGTGTGACTGGGTATCATGATGTGGTAACATTGATGTGACTGGGTATCATGACGTGGTAGCATTGGTGTGACTGGGTATCATGACGTGGTAGCATTAGTGTGACTGGGTATCATGACGTGGTAGCATTGGTGTGACTGGGTATCATGATGTGGTAGCATTGGTGTGACTGGGTATCATGACGTGGTAGCATTGATGTGACTGGGTATCATGACGTGGTAGCATTAGTGTGACTGGGTATCATGACGTGGTAGCATTAGTGTGACTGGGTATCATGACGTGGTAGCATTAGTGTGACTGGGTATCATGACGTGGTAGCATTGGTGTGACTGGGTATCATGATGTGGTAGCATTGGTGTGACTGGGTATCATGACGTGGTAGCATTGATTTGACTGACGTGGTAGCATTGATGTGACTGACGTGGTAGCATTAGTGTGACTGGGTATCATGATGCGGTAGCATTGGTGTGACTGACGTGGTAGCATTGATGTGACTGACGTGGTAGCATTAGTGTGACTGGGTATCATGACGTGGTAGCATTGGTGTGACTGGGTATCATGACATGGTAACATTGATGTGACTGGGTATCATGACGTTGTAGCATTGATGTGACTGGGTATCATGACGTGGTAGCATTGGTGTGACTGGGTATCATGACGTGGTAGCATTGGTGTGACTGGGTATCATGACGTGGTAGCATTGATGTGACTGGGTATCATGATGTGGTAGCATTGATGTGACTGGGTCTCATGACGTGGTAGCATTGGTGTGACTGGGTATCATGACGTGGTAGCATTGATGTGACTGACGTGGTAGCATTAGTGTGACTGGGTATCATGACATGGTAACATTGATGTGACTGGGTATCATGATGTGGTAGCATTGATGTAACTGACGTGGTAGCATTAGTGTGACTGGGTATCATGAAGTGGTAGCATTGGTGTGACTGGGTATCATGACATGGTAACATTGGTGTGACTGGGTATCATGATGTGGTAGCATTGATGTGACTGGGTATCATGACGTGGTAGCATTGATGTGACTGGGTATCATGACGTGGTAACATTAATGTGACTGGGTATCATGACGTTGTAGCATTGATGTGACTGGGTATCATGACGCGGTAGCATTGATGTGACTGGGTATCATGATGTGGTAGCATTGGTGTGACTGGGTATCATGACGTGGTAACATTGATTTGACTGACGTGGTAGCATTAGTGTGACTGGGTATCATGACGTGGTAGCATTGGTGTGACTGGGTATCATGACGTGGTAGCATTGATGTGACTGGGTATCATGACATGGTAACATTGATGTGACTGGGTATCATGACGTTGTAGCATTGATGTGACTGGGTATCATGACGCGGTAGCATTGATGTGACTGGGTATCATGATGTGGTAGCATTGGTGTGACTGGGTATCATGACGTGGTAACATTGATTTGACTAACGTGGTAGCATTAGTGTGATTGGGTATCATGACGTGGTAGCATTGGTGTGACTGGGTATCATGACGTGGTAGCATTGGTGTGACTGGGTATCATGACGTGGTAACATTGATTTGACTAACGTGGTAGCATTAGTGTGATTGGGTATCATGACGTGGTAGCATTGGTGTGACTGGGTATCATGAAGTGGTAGCATTGGTGTGACTGGGTATCATCACGTGGTAGCATTGGTGTGACTGGGTATCATCACGTGGTAGCATTGGTGTGACTGGGTATCATGAAGTGGTAGCATTGGTGTGACTGGGTATCATGAAGTGGTAGCATTGGTGTGACTGGGTATCATGAAGTGGTAGCATTGATGTGACTGGGTATCATGACGTGGTAGCATTGGTGTGACTGGGTATCATGATGTGGTAGCATTGATGTGACTGGGTATCATCACGTGGTAGCATTGGTGTGACTGGGTATCATCACGTGGTAGCATTGGTGTGACTGGGTATCATGATGTGGTAGCATTGATGTGACTGGGTATCATGACGTGGTAGCATTGGTGTGACTGGGTATCATCACGTGGTAGCATTGGTGTGACTGAGTATCATGACGTGGTAACATTGATTTGACTAACGTGGTAGCATTAGTGTGATTGGGTATCATGACGTGGTAGCATTGGTGTGACTGGGTATCATGATGTGGTAGCATTGATGTGACTGAGTATCATGACGTGGTTACATTGATTTGACTAACGTGGTAGCATTAGTGTGATTGGGTATCATGACGTGGTAGCATTGGTGTGACTGGGTATCATGATGTGGTAGCATTGATGTGACTGGGTATCATGACGTGGTAGCATTGGTGTGACTGGGTATCATGACGTGGTAGCATTTATGTGACAGACGTGGTAGCATTGATGTGACTGGGTATCATGATGCGGTAGCATTGATTTGACTGACGTGGTAGCATTGGTGTGACTGGGTATCATGACGTGGTAGCATTTATGTGACAGACGTGGTAGCATTGATGTGACTGGGTATCATGATGTGGTAGCATTGATGTGACAGACGTGGTAGCATTGGTGTGACTGGGTATCATGACGTGGTAACATTGATGTGACTGGGTATCATGACGTGGTAGCATTGGTGTGACTGGGTATCATGATGTGGTAGCATTGATGTGACAGGGTATCATGATGTGGTAGCATTGATTTGACTGACGTGGTAGCATTGATGTGACTGACGTGGTAGCATTGGTGTGACTGGGTATCATGACGTGGTATCATGACGTGGTAGCATTGGTGTGACTGGGTATCATGATGTGGTAGCATTGATTTGACTGACGTGGTAGCATTGATGTGACTGACGTGGTAGCATTGATGTGACTGACGTGGTAGCTGGGTATCATGACGTGGTAACATTGGTGTGACTGGGTATCATGATGTGGTAGCATTGATGTGACTGGGTATCATGACGTGGTAGCATTGATATGACTGGCTATCATGACGTGGTAGCATTGATGTGACTGGGTATCATGACGTGGTAGCATTGATGTGACTGGGTATCATGACGTGGTAGCATTGATGTGACTGGGTATCATGACGTGGTAACATTGATGTGACTGGGTATCATGACGTGGTAGCATTGGTGTGACTGGGTATCATGACGTGGTAGCATTGGTGTGACTGGGTATCATGATGTGGTAGCATTGATGTGACTGGGTATCATGATGTGGTAGCATTGATGTGACTGGGTATCATGACGTGGTAGCATTGGTGTGACTGGGTATCATGATGTGGTAGCATTGGTGTGACTGGGTATCATGACGTGGTAGCATTGATGTGACTGGGTATCATGACGTGGTAGCATTGGTGTGACTGGGTATCATGACGTGGTAGCATTGGTGTGACTGGGTATCATGATGTGGTAGCATTGATGTGACTGGGTATCATGACGTGGTAGCATTGGTGTGACTGGGTATCATGACGTGGTAACATTGGTGTGACTGGGTATCATGAAATGAAAACATTGATGTGACATGGTATCATGACGTGGTAGCATTGGTGTGACAGGGTATCATCACGTGGGGTAGCATTGATGTGACTGGGCATCATGAAGTGGTAGCATTGATGTGACAAGGTATCATGACGTGGTAGCATTGATGTGACTGACGTGGTAGCATTAGTGTGACAGGGTATCATCACGTGGTAGCATTGGTGTGACTGGGTATCATGATGTGGTAGCATTGGTGTGACTGGGTATCATGATGTGGTAGCATTAGTGTGACTGGGTATCATGATGTGGTAGCATTGGTGTGACAGGGTATCATCACGTGGTAGCATTAGTGTGACAGGGTATCATCACGTGGTAGCATTGGTGTGACTGGGTATCATGATGTGGTAGCATTGGTGTGACTGGGTATCATGATGTGGTAGCATTGATGTGACTGCATATCATGACGTGGTAGCATTGATGTGACTGGATATCATGACGTGGTAGCATTGGTGTGACTGGGTATCATGACGTGGTAGCATTGGTGTGACTGCATATCATGACGTGGTAGCATTGATGTGACTGGATATCATGACGTGGTAGCATTGGTGTGACTGGGTATCATGACGTGGTAGCATTGGTGTGACTGGGTATCATGACGTGGTAGCATTGATGTGACTGGGTATCATGACGTGGTAACATTGATGTGACTGGATATCATGACGTGGTAGCATTGGTGTGACTGGGTATCATGACGTGGTAGCATTGGTGTGACTGGGTATCATGACGTGGTAGCATTGATGTGACTGGATATCATGACGTGGTAGCATTGGTGTGACTGGGTATCATGACGTGGTAACATTGGTGTGACTGGGTATCATGACGTGGTAGCATTGATGTGACTGCATATCATGACGTGGTAGCATTGATGTGACTGGGTATCATGACGTGGTAGCATTGGTGTGACTGGGTATCATGACGTGGTAGCATTGGTGTGACTGGGTATCATGAAATGAAAACATTGATGTGACATGGTATCATGACGTGGTAGCATTGGTGTGACAGGGTATCATCACGTGGGGTAGCATTGATGTGACTGGGCATCATGAAGTGGTAGCATTGATGTGACAAGGTATCATGACGTGGTAGCATTGATGTGACTGACGTGGTAGCATTAGTGTGACAGGGTATCATGATGTGGTAGCATTGGTGTGACAGGGTATCATCACGTGGTAGCATTAGTGTGACAGGGTATCATCACGTGGTAGCATTAGTGTGACAGGGTATCATCACGTGGTAGCATTGGTGTGACTGGGTATCATGACGTGGTAGCATTGGTGTGACTGGGTATCATGATGTGGTAGCATTGGTGTGACTGGGTATCATGATGTGGTAGCATTGGTGTGACTGGGTATCATCACGTGGTAGCATTGGTGTGACTGGGTATCATCACGTGGTAGCATTGGTGTGACTGGGTATCATCACGTGGTAGCATTGGTGTGACTGGGTATCATCACGTGGTAGCATTGGTGTGACTGGGTATCATGATGTGGTAGCATTGGTGTGACTGGGTATCATGACGTGGTAGCATTGATGTGACTGGGTATCATGACGTGGTAGCATTGGTGTGACTGGGTATCATGACGTGGTAGCATTGGTGTGACTGGGTATCATGACGTGGTAGCATTGGTGTGACTGGGTATCATGATGTGGTAGCATTGGTGTGACTGGGTATCATGATGTGGTAGCATTGGTGTGACTGGGTATCATGATGTGGTAGCATTGGTGTGACTGGGTATCATGATGTGGTAGCATTGATGTGACTGGGTATCATGATGTGGTAGCATTGGTGTGACTGGGTATCATGATGTGGTAGCATTGATGTGACTGGGTATCATGATGTGGTAGCATTGATGTGACTGGGTATCATGATGTGGTAGCATTGGTGTGACTGGGTATCATGACGTGGTAGCATTGATGTGACTGGGTATCATGATGTGGTAGCATTGGTGTGACTGGGTATCATGATGTGGTAGCATTGATGTGACTGGGTATCATGATGTGGTAGCATTGGTGTGACTGGGTATCATGATGTGGTAGCATTGGTGTGACTGGGTATCATGATGTGGTAGCATTGATGTGACTGACGTGGTAGCATTGATTTGACTGATGTGGTAGCATTGGTGTGACTGGGTATCATGACGTGGTAGCATTGATTTGACTGATGTGGTAGCATTGATGTGACAAGGTATCATGACGTGGTAGCATTGGTGTGACTGACGTGGTAGCATTGGTGTGACTGCGTATCATCACGTGGTAGCATTGATGTGACAAGGTATCATGACGTGGTAGCATTGGTGTGACTGACGTGGTAGCATTGATTTGACTGATGTGGTAGCATTGGTGTGACTGGGTATCATGACGTGGTAGCATTGATGTGACTAATGTGGTAGCATCGATGTGACTTGGTATCATGACGTGGTAGCATTGATGTGACTAATGTGGTAGCATCGATGTGACTGACGTGGTAGCATTGGTGTGACTGACGTGGTAGCATTGATTTGACTGACGTGGTAGCATTGATGTGACTGACGTGGTAGCATTGATTTGACTGACGTGGTAGCATTGGTGTGACTGACGTGGTAGCATTGATTTGACTGACGTGGTAGCATTGGTGTGACTGGGTATCATGACGTGGTAGCATTGGTGTGACTGGGTATCATGATGTGGTAGCATTGATGTGACTAACGTGGTAGCATCGATGTGACTGACGTGATAGCATTGATGTGACTGACGTGGTAGCATTGGTGTGACAGGGTATCATCACGTGGTAGCATTCACGTGACTGACGTGGTAGCATTGGTGTGACAGGGTATCATCACGTGGTAGCATTCATGTGACTGACGTGGTAACATTGATGTGACTGGGTATCATGATGTGGTAGCATTGATGTGACAGGGTATTATGAAGTGGTAGCATTGGTGTGACTGGGTATCATTACGTGATAGCATTGAGTTCACTTCTACAAGTTGACACCGTTGTGATATAACTGACTGAAACATTGTTCAAAGCTACGTTAAACCCATACGAAAAATTCTTTATTATTATACGCCCAACTGAGAAGAGAAAAAAACGGTACGTTTTATGGTGTGGTTGTCCGTCCGTAAACATTTACGCATTCCGAGTGATAACTTCAAAACCATAACACCCACACTCATGTAACTTCATAAGGGTATTTCCCTTGCTAAGAGAAAGAACACTTTTTGGTGGTCTTCCTCGCACCTCCCGCCTAGCGGCAGCCTGCTGGTGACAAGATACAACCAAGCAAGGCTGCCTCCTGACCTCTCCGCTGAGTGCACAATACAAAGTTCCCGTGGTGTCTGCCAGGTTTACACGATCTGAGAACGCCATATTATGCACCCCTGACGGGTACGGAGAGGCCCGCCGTGGTCTTCTACAGCTGTTCTTCTCTTCTCACTTCGTCTGCCTACTGGATGCCGCCCCGCCGCTGGTCGCCGCTGGTGCTCCCTGCGTCGGTGGTCTTCGCTGAAAGTCCGAGTAGTGTAAATACGTCCTCTCCCATCAAGTGTCGAAGTCGAATAGAAATGAATGACCAACGAGCTGAGACAGACTCTATCTTTTTTGTAGCATGGTTAAAAATTAGTAACACTGTGACGTCATAGTGACCGTACTCTAAATTCCAATATCTGGTAGTGGTAGTACGGTATAGCCACGCCCCTTTATTTACCCTAAATTAAACTATTTAATGCTCTGAATTCATCAAAGGAAATGTCACCGATCATGCTACAAGGGATGATATGGTAGTAATATAAACTATATATGTAAATCAACAAATGCCATGCAAGAGAGACTGTAAGTATGTAACGTGAAGTGATATGCAGAACCAAAACATCATTTCATTGGAATTATTTTGAAATCGGACCAGTGGTTTCAGACAAGAAGATTTTTAAAGTTTTCTGATACAGTTATATAGGCAAACTGCCCCGCCCCAAGGCGAGATTTTTAAAGTTTTCCATATAGAAATGTAGCAAAAATAAGCCCCGTTCCCTGGCATCATTCTGTGAAATTATTTTGAAAACCATCAAATGGTTTCAGACAAGAAGATTTTAAACGTTTTTCCATACAGTTACATAGGGAAACTGCCCCGCCCCCTGTAGACTATGGGCTACTCAAATGTTCGGTACCATCTCAGCTGGCAAATTTTAAATGCTACCACCTTTTAGATATATCTTAGTAAAAAAGAAATAGCCAGGATAGTTTTTCTGAAACGGTAGCTTAACACATTATTTTTGGGCAAAAACATGAAAATTTGAACAAAAATCGCTAAAAACTGGAATAATTTTTTAAATATTATTATCATTGCAATATTAGGGAGCTGACGCTTCTGAAAGTTTTCTGTTATATTCATATAAATTAAAATAATATTTGAAATGAACAAAATGTATACAGCTTGCCATATTTGGGGAGAAATCAGCAAAAAAAAGCCTACAAATCGCTGATATTTGGAATAATTATTTTAAAAAATATTGACACTTCCAATTAAAAAAATAGAAGTAGTTAAAGTTTTTTCAGTCATCTAAAGATGTCCTGAGATATAGGTAAAATTCTAAAGGATCAGAGATTTGGAAAAACTGGGAAATTTTGGGCCAAAAGTTGCAAATTTGAACCAAAATCACTAAAAACGGGATTATTTTTAAAAATAGTTCTCATTACAATATAAGGAGATTGAAAGTCCTTAAAGTTATCTGTTATATACATGTTCATGAAAACAAATATTTGGAATGAATAAAACATATAAATCTTGAAATTTTTGGGGGAAATCAACACAAAATGAATTAAAGTCGCTGATTTTTGGAATAGTTATGAAATTTTAAATTATGATTAAAATATAGCAAAACAGAAGTCGTTTGTTGTATTTCTTTAAATGTAAAGATGTCATGAGCTACAGAAAAGACAGTCTTAAAGAATCAGAGATTTGAAAAGGCTCAGAATATCGAAATGTAAACCAAAACCGCCGAAAACTGGACTATTTAAAATACAATGTTATTGCAATATAAAGTAGTTGAATGTTCTTTAAACATTCTATTATATTAATCTACTTGAGAAAAATGTTTGGAATAAACAAAGTTTATACATCTTGACATTTTTGGAGAAGCATGAAATAAAATATTTTTGGATATTTATTTATTACAAAACAAAGTAGTTTTCAAAAATGTAAATAAATATGTATTAAGGTACAAACAAAAAAATCCGAAGTAACTTGAAAACTGCAAATAAAATTTACGAAAATGTTAATATTCATTTAAAAAATAATTTCTTTTGAAATGAAAGGGAGCTGAAGTTTTTTAACCTTTTCTTATTATGTTCGTGTATATGGGGAACAAATGGGCGAACACACAAAAAAACAAAAAATAGGTTTAAAAAAAAAGAATTGCATGAATATCATGTATTTGTAATGCATAGATTGAAGATATTTTTAAACAATTTTGATAATTAAACTCAAACTCACAAATTGCATATGTAAATGCCCTTGAATAGTATCAACACATATTTTAGAACGTTCAGAGGTTACCGTTTCGCCTGTGGATTTGACGTTTTCGTAGATCAGTCTATTCAGTGTAGAATGCGGCAATGTTTCCGGGATCTGTATGTGTCCGGGATGTTTACGGAGCAAAATGAAATCGTAAGTGCAACTGAATGAAATCGCAAGTATTGGAAGCGAAAAAGAAGCAAATCAGATTGTCCACACTGTCACTTCAAATGATTTTTTTATCACTTTGCATTTGAATGATTATATCAGAAAATTAAATTATGATGAAGGTTGTCAAGCCGAAACGTTAACAATTGAATTGGGGTTTTAAGGCGCACCAACACATGACAAGGTTATATGGCGCCTAAAAGGCATGAACATGCCAGGCTCATCTTCCATGTACATCGAGATAAAATATGAAAAATGGGCATAGAACCGTCTTACCCTGAACTGCAGAGTTGCTGCAAATTCTATCGTAGAAACTCCATTTACGCTGGAGCCACGTTATTGTTTTTCTGCCACTGCTCTTTTGATGCGAGCGAGATAGCACCTGAAACAATGCAGGGATCATGATGAAGACCTTTAATGAACATGAACAAAAAATGATAAAATGAACATGAATTTGGGGGGGGGGGGGGGTTCTACCCCTCTGCCTATCCCTCCAAAGGGATCTGCAGTGGCCCTATTCTTTGCCCCGTGACCAAACGGGGCCCCCCGAGAATCACACGGGGCCGAAACGTTAACAAGTATGTGTTGTTAATTGTTTTAACTATCATTAAGGATTATATCAATATCGAGGCCAGGCTAGAGGGCGTGAGCGGTAGCTAGCATATTTCACTACCGTTCATGAACAGTCTCAATCAAACCGAGACTGCAATAGTTTGTATGTGTCGTGTTCGGCCGTTTCCAAAGGTCCATTATCATACTCTTTCACAGTGAACACTATTGACTCTTGAGTAGTTATTGCTTTTGATAAAAACAGCAACATTTATTTCAGCTTGATAACTCTCAGATTTTCATTAATTATACAAACAATTGTTTGCATTCCTATCAGTTCACAGGCCCACAGTCATGTTTATTTACTTATCTGCAGCTTTTTTACGCTTACGTAAAACCTTGCTAGTTATTAACTGTTATCCAGTTGATAATATCCAGTTGATAATTATTCCAGGGTCTCATTACAACGGCTTGCTGTCATTACAACGGCTTGTTGTATGCCCATCCTACTGCGTTGTGGATTGGATTGGAAAATCTCACCATCAGTTTTTACTATAGACTGTGTGCCCATTTAGACAACCAGCTGTTTAAATAATATTTAACTACCGGTTTCAAAACATGTCTTTCAGGATGCTCTGTAGGACCATAATTTTCCCAGATCACATTTTTCACACGTGTGAAGAATAGGATCCTATTCGTCACAGATGTGAAGAATGGGATCTCATTTTTCACACAACACAGTCATATATTTCACATTTCCTGTGAAATTTGTGATCGATGAAGGTTTTTGATGTGACATGAAATCGCATTCTTCACATTTCAATATTAATGTGCAATTTTACCAAAGATGTGCATTTTTACATCTGAATCGCATTTTTCACATATTGCTGGGTTATGAACTCCGAAATGTATTTACCGTAAGTCGTATGCTATTAGGTTCGTTTCCATAGAAACTGATCCATCAAAAAGGGTTAACGTATATTAACTTGGGATTTGTTGCGGTAGCGCAGTTAGTAGCGTGGTTGAATTTGTTGTTGCTAGGCGCTGTCGCCGTAGCGGTGCGGGTTCGATCCCGGCTAGTGCCAAACTAAATTGTCATTTATGTTCATTATGGTATGGTACATGTCCATGTGTTAGCATTTCGTGTCTGGGCTGTAACTTTGTAACGAAATGAGGAATTTTAAAATAACTTGGCACAAATATTCACATATGAAGGCGATGTGCAGAGCGCATGCTTCGACCGCCTCGGGTCAATGTCAAGATCTCACATTGGTGTTAAAAGACATTTGATTTTATTTCGTGTCCGCTCCATACCTCCTAAATCCCTGAAAGGATTTTCATGAAACTCGGGCATGTATGTCCATCATCTCATCGCGGCGTGGCCGAGTGGTTAGCGCGTTGGACTTGCGATCGGAGGGTCGTAGTTTTGAACCCCACTCGGAACACGTCCATGATAAAATTGGTCGGAAGCAAGGGAAATAATTAAATAATTATTCTATACATGTATATCAAACAATTATCACTATAACAGAGACCAAAATCCCTGTTGTAGAAGCCAAAATCCATAATCAATGAATACGGGTCTCATTCCGTACTCAAGAGCACCATGTGTAAGAATGGTCGTAGGCAAAACATGTTATCCTCTATAAATATAGACAATTATTATTATCGAGAAAACGTGCAGAACCCATGTTCCAGGCGTGTCGGCTCAAGGTCACGGTCACGGTTGAAGGTCAAATATCCTAGCCCAGGATTTGGCGAATATTTCGTGTCCGCTCCTAAAGCCCTTGAAGAATTTTCATAAAACTAGGTTCAAATCTTCACCTCATCGAGGCGACGTGCAGAACCCACGTTACAGGTGAGTTAGCTCAAGTTAAAGGTTGCGGTTGCAGGTCAAAGATTCGAGCCCAGGATTTCGTCTCCGATCCATATCTCCTAAACCACTTGTAGGATTTTCATGAAACTTGGTTCAAATCTTCACATCATCATGCATGAGGAAGTTATGTAGCAGACACGTGAAAACGGACCAACAGGACAGACTCACGGAATCAAGCAATCCTACATGTTTGACCGCATAGTTTAGCCAAGATGTCCCTATTTAAAGCGGTCACATTGGCCAACAAGGAAAGAGATGTTGCTATACATGTATCAAGTACAATATATTTTTGTAAACATACATGTCCCTACTGGTCGTGGACAACATGTATACAAAGTTTGAGAATCACAGCACAATCGTTCTTACGTGATAGAAAATGTATTCTTGGCCAAGGTCATCTTGATACTGACCTAATTATTAAAAAGGGTTATCTACTGGTCATGTCCAAACTGCATACCAAAACTACGGATCCCAGGCGCAACTGTTCTTGAGTTATTGATTTGTCCCAGGTAAAGCGACCTTGAACTTTGACCTACTGACCTCAAAATCAGTAGGGATCAACTACTGGTCATAATTAACCTCCATACCAAGTGTTTGAGGAGCGTAGACCCAACCATTCTCTATCGTTCCATTGTCCAAAGTCACCGCGACCTTGGCATTTAACTTCAAAATCAATACGCGTGGCCAAGGCGCATACCAATTAAGGATACTATGTCTAACTGTCCTCAAGAGCGCAAAGGCGATATGCACAACTAGGTTTGGTACCAATCACTTGTGTGAATCTGGCCAGGGGTTATGGAGACAGACAGACGGACGGACGGACGAACGGACAGACGTCGAAAGCAAAACAATAATAATTACATATCTGCCCCTCAAGATGATGATGATGATGATGATGATGATGCTGATGATGATGATGATGATGATGATGATGCCATAAATACGTGCAACACTAAAAGGCACGGACAGAATCTGTGAAAAATGTGATTTTCTTGTTAACCCCCTTTTTGGACAAACACATATGTCACATTTGAAAATGTGAAGAATAGGATCTTATTCTTCACAAGTGTGTGAAAAATGTGATCTGGGAAGATTATGGTCCTACAATGCTCTGTCCTTAGAGGTATCTAGCTTTTACTTTTCTATCAGCATTCATAACTTATACTCAAACTACTTTGTAAATCAGTTGTTTTCGTTTAAGAACGATTTCCTACTCCCAGGAATTGAAGCAAAGACTGCTGTGCTAGTCTTTCAAACCTCTTTGCAACATTGCCTTTGTATATACCCTTTGTTAACTTGCATAACGTGTAACACCCGTTAGCTGCTGTATATTTAAGGACTATTGATCTGCCATCTTATATAAAAACAACCTCCAAAATAGATGGGGTATGGTCAAGTGAAAATTTCAACCAAATGCATACTTTAGGAATGAGCAGTGTCAACCATAAAGTACATGACAGTAATTTAATATTATTTACGTGAACATAATATCAGAAAGAATACTTATATGGCTGAAATTGTGCCCTGTATATCCGATAAATATGACGCAATTTTAATGACGCAATTGTATTCAAAGTTTTTTTGTGTGTTTTTGTTTTTAATGTCAAATAAATTGTTCCATTTATCCAGCGAGAGCAGACGAGACATCAGTTCTAAATAAAACAAGCCAGGTTATCACATCATCAAAATTTCGAACTGCACCATTGTAAAAAGGCAAAGATATTCTTTCAATGGCATGTGGTTTCGAAATAATCTCAATGTTATAGTATGATGACATTGACGGACATTTTCTGTAAAGATTTTATAACCGGCAACTATATTTGTTTATGTGTTAAACAGAACTGAGTGACTATTTTGCATAGAAACATTGACAAACAAAACCATTTGATTATTAGCATGTCTATATTCGAACAAAAATGGTCCAAACCAAATAACAAATCTAATAAACTGTTCATCTGAACGTTTCACCTTACCACATGTTTCAGTTTACAATGTAAGTGCACGCTTTTCATGTGTATCATTTGTGTATTGAAGCACATGGGATATAAAGAATATTTTTCTTTTTTTAGCAGTGGTGTACTTTTACAATTATGCTATACATATTTTCAGTGTGAAGATGAATTTAACAATAGTATATAATTCAATGATGGAATCGAGGGCTGATAATCACATAGGCTTTTGCATATGTTAAATAAATAACTAGAAGGGTGTTCCACAGAACACTTTTATAGGCTGCCATGTGCTTATTTAACGTTATGAGCTAGGTCAGGTTGCATGTAAAGGTTTAATGGAAAGGGGCATAGCTTTGCCGAAATGAAAGACAAAGTTATTAGACATGTGTAACGACTTTCCTTGGGGTGAGATGAAGATGTTCATGAAGTCATGAAGTTTCATGAACATAGGTTAAATACTTTTTAAGTTATGACCAAGTTCAGGTTGCCTGTCTGCCATGCTACAGACGTGACACAAAGACAAATAAAATGGAACTTTGAACTGTAACTTTTCTGAAAATCATGTTTTAATGTTAGCTCAATCTTTTTAATTAAAAACTTAAAAATGTACTTTATTATCTCCCTTTATAGCAAAACCTTTATTACAGAGAAGTCACACGTTTGTATTATTTCGTATATAGAATGTAAAAAACTATATTAGCATGTAATTTGCTTAAAAGGGATAAATACATTCTAATTTGTTTGGTTATCTTTACCTTCTTTCGATAGAATGTGCGTTTAATGATTAAAATGGTCAAATGTTTGCTTCCATATGTTTTTAAACGTGTTTAAGGGTTGAACTATTGAACTGTTATATGTTTACATGACTTACGTAACCATTTTGAATGCAATCAAACACACACACAAAAAAATCGTGGAGTTAATCCATGCCATACATCCATGTTTATATCAATTTAGAACATTTTCTTAAAAATTACCTCTCTTTATAAAACAATAGTTTTACACACTTAAGCTACCGAACTAAAAAATACTATCCTGGTTTAAAAGAAGCGTAAGACATTGACCTTTCCGAAAATGCATTTACAATTTGCCAGCTTGAGTGGTACCAATATGTCAAAATTTGGGTAGCAGCACACGGCCTATGGTGGCCATGTTTTTTGACGAATCAATCTTGGTGAGGGTCACTCAAGAATGGTTATCGAGAGTGCTTTCGGTAACCGATGGGAGAACCCTGAACGCACCCAATGAGACCTCAGGTACATAGAGGTATGACAAATTAAATGTAAGTTGAAGACGATATTTTATTGTTTTATAAATAGAAAGTAGTGAATTCGTTGATGCTGCTGCTGCTGCTGCTGCTGCTGCTGTTATTGTTGTTGTTGTTGTTGTTGTTTTTCACACCAGCTGGGTCAAATTCTGGTTGCACATCGGATACATGACAAATACCAACTAGAAAACAGATGTTCGCGAGAATAACAGTATCCTCTTAGTAATTCTCTGCATATTACAATCAGGATCGTAGTTATTGGGAAGGCACCAACGGACAAACACATAAGAAAATATTATCTTTTATTAAATTGTATGGCAAATATTGGGCGCGGCTCCAAATAGCGGGCTGCCGGCAACACATACATATTAAATGGCAGCCCTAAACATGTAAAAGAAAAGAGGGCATGGCCCATAAGCCTGATACCCTTAAAGAAGCCTCAATAGGCTTAAACAAGAGATGAAGGCCCAAAAGGCTCAAACAAAAGCGGGCATGGCCCAACGGCCGTATACCCTTAGTGAAGCATCAAAGGGCTTTAATAAATTGTTTATTCAAAACTCTAATGCTAATGTAAAATGTTTCTTCATTTAATCACTTAAACGTTATTTCTTTTGTAATGTTTACAATAATGTGCACGACCGAACTAGGCATGATGCACCATCAATAAGCCCCAACAGGCTTTAATTGTCATGCTGTAATCCCGACCCTGGGGAACAGTGGTCAGTATTACATTGAAATGGGTGAGGTGGGTGGGGAAAAATCAGTTTTATACTCAAATGAAAAAGTACCTGACCTCATGTGTGCTTCAGCAAGATAAAGGTGTGAAAGCACCAATTATTTTCCCCATAGACACCAATGTTAAAGTGTCACATATTAATGATTTGCTGCAAATTCAACTCAAGTATGGATAATGCAGCAGTGTAATGTTCATATAGAAAACTATTTTTCCACTTGAAAAATCACCAGAAAACGTGGGGTCACAAGACATGTAAGAAAGTTCTTGTTTGTTTACTAAACAGGTCAAGGGTACAGCTGTTTTTATTGATCGACTGTTTTCATTGCTCACAAAGTGTAAGCATAGAGTCGAAATTTCGAAAATGTTCATCAGTGATCCAGTAAAACCTATTACTACGCTTCTTATACATATAACCACAAAATCGAATAGAAATGGCCAGTTTTCCCCTACTTATAATGCCCATTTCCATCGAAAAAGGAGGGATTACTTTTTATTATAGGAACTACATTCGACTACACCTCGGAGGTTTACATGTAATTGGTGATGGTAAACCTACAGTGGATTAAACAACCCATATACTAGTTGTTCAACGGGTAGGTCTTGTAACTCTGTATTGAACATATTTCCATTGAATTACACAAACGTTTCATGATATTACATAAACATAAGACTATCAACAGATGCACAGTATCTGGCATGAGATAACATCAAAATAATTAATTATGTTGATGTTATCTCATGTCAACAACTACGCATCTGCATAATCTTTGGCTAAATTTTGCGAACATGTAACGTCTGGCAGATATATCTCGCTGTCGTGTAATTATACAAGGGATGTTTGTTGCTTCTGATGGAGAAGTACCATTACGTGGTCCGAGTATTAACTTTCAAACCCCACCCAACCCCTTCTCCAAGAAGCGAAAACGGGGTTGGTTGGGGTGTGAAATAAAACATTAATTTCGGCTTAAAAAGTTTGCATATTGTAAAATTAAAACATTTAATAGGTAATTTTAAACAGATTATTTCACTTTTTCAGTAATTTTTTTTTTAACTTGTTTTATTGTCGAAATATCCATTATACAATTCTGCTAACGTAAGCTTTCCCATCACTTAATGGAATTAAAGACCCAACTGGGGTATATAAGGGAGGTAATGGCTGGGGGTGGTTTCCCTTGTATATTTGAACATGTTTCATGTCAGGGACACTTTTTCTTCAAAAAATCATAAAAAACAGTTATAGTTATCTTTCAAAAAATATATGCTTAAAGTTTAATTGATTTTCTTTCATTATTATGAAAATAGTGTTATATGGTTCTTTCTGATTTCCATAATTAAATAAAATCATCAAACCAAAATTTCGAATTTCAAATTCATGGGAGGAGCTAAGTATTCATGAGATCATGTGACTCCATTGTTTGTTAACAAATGAGCAAGAAACACATGGTAGTATGCTATTGCTGTATAGGTTAGTAAAATGTGTATAATAAACATGCTTAGCACTTACTTTGGATGTTTTTAATTTGTGAAATTCTCCAAATACATGTATATTTGTGTTGCAGCATTTTATATCCATTTTTTAAACACTTATTAATGTTTTCACCAATCGAAGTTTGCATCATTTTTAAAATGTTAGTATTATACTGTTTGTGTTTTGTTGCTCAAATACTGATGTATACACATATCCTTTTTTTGAATGAGCTGTGCAACAGTACATATATTAAAATTATATCACAATTGCGTTGTATTACCAACAAAGACCGGTATACGGCTCTCCTGGTAGGTTAGGATAGCGAGACCTTACTAAGTTGCTTACACATTCTGTCATTATCTCTCTTAGAATTCTAACAACACTCTCATCTACATGGTCCCTTTTCATTAATCTAGCCTTTCTAACAAGATACTCAGTTTTGCGCCAAGCATTTCTTCTGTCACCCTTCTTTAAATTCTATTTTTGGCATTAGGTCTTGACCCACTTCCAAGCCATGATTGTTCATATGTAATCACACATGATTACATGGAGAACAAAAGCAATGGTACAAAAGAAACATCTACATTTGTCATCAAATCTGTTTCTGTAACATGGTTAATTGATAAAACTTGAGCATCATGTTCCTGCTTTCTTCAATTGAATTAATTGGTAGCTCATGTTGCACATTGTCATTATTGTGTTGTTCTTCTGGTGATTCAGATTTTGACAGTTTTTGTTCATAAATTCCAATTGTAATGGTTGAAATTAAAGAGCTTCAGCTGTAAGTTTTTGCTCTTCGATTACTAATAATGTTTTGGATGTATCCATCACACACAAAATAAAAAATATAACACGTTTTCATCAACTTCTAAAACATATCACTTCACCGCATTTTATTAAAATGCCTGCCAAGATCAATATGGTGGAGTTCAATTTATATAGGTTGATCAACTATTTCTTTTATCATTTTGAGCATTTAAATAACATAAAATAAACATATTTAGAGATGACTTGCGAGCAATTAGATTACGCATATGTGTCTTTAGAATGTTTGATGAGAAATGAATAAAACAAATGGGAAAATGCAAATGCAGAAATGGATCCTCTACCTTACTTGTAATGGAATTGTCCAATTATGATACAGGCTAATTGGGCCAGTAGAACATGATCCATACAATGCAACCTTATCACAGATGTTGACATATTTATACTCATTATGTCTGGTATGTGTGGATCAGTGTTGCTGTATACAGATTACACATTCATTAAACGTATACTAATGGATGACAATTTGTCAAGGAAAAAAATAAAATAAAAGTGCTCAAAAGAAAAACAGATCAATTTGGCTGAATTATGTGTTTTAGAATAATAAAACTAATGAATATCATAAATACAGTTATTGTGTACATGTTTAGTGTATGAGACATACAAGTCTACAAGATTTAATTACTTGGAAGAGAAAATTATGTCGTATCTGTTTAAAACTCATGGGAATTACTAACAATCAACAGGTCAACAATGTGTTTTCTGTCGTCTGCTGCAGTCCCAATTTATTTTTAGCTAACACTGTATTGCTCACTGATACACACACACAGCAGAGTTAATTTACATCCGAAGGTCTGATCGGATGTTGGGTCTTTAAGGCAGGGCCACGTAATGATAATGAATAGCAGGTATCTCGCTTTTTTACATATACATATTGAATACATTACTCTCACAAACACACATTTTTTTACTACATATATACAATTTCAATATCTAGATTTCATTCATTTAATAATTGTTATTTCGTAATACTTTTCGTGTTACACAAACATGAAGTATTAAAAGTCCAGGCTTAAGTAACTGGCTTTACTGCAGAATTTTACAAGTTTTTTTGGCGAGATATTTGACACTTTGTCGTAAGGTCTATAAATGGTGGTTTTAATAGAGGCGAACTATCCATCTCTTAGAAACAAGTGGTTATTATTTGTATACCAAGGAAATTAAGATAGGCAACAGCTGGCGACCAATCTCACTTTTAAATGTTGCATATAAATTAGCTTCAGCATGTATAGCGCTATGGTGTACGATCAGGGTCAAAAGCGCCTGTTCAGGTGTATCTGTAAAATTTAGCTGTAAAAAATACAGACGCATCTATCAAATACAGATGCATCTGCAAAATGTACAGATGCATCTGTGTTTTGTTACAAATGCATCTGTAGCATCTGTATTTTCAGATGTATGTGCACAATGCAGACGTATCTGGTAAATAAAGGGTCATTCAAATAACCAATCAGAGACAGTGTTACAAATAACAAACTAACTGATTTACAGGTGCATCTTTAAATTGTAGGTGCATCTATATTTTCACAGATGCATCTACATTTATTTAACAGTCGCAAACACTTGTTCAGGTGCGTCTGTAAAATTTTGCAGGTGCGTCTGTAAAAAATACAGACACAGCTGTACAATACAGACGCATCTGCAAAATGTACAGGTGCATCTGTAAATATACAGCCGTATCATACTATGAATGACTATAAGCATCACAAACCAAATAATCTTACAAGGAAGACAACTACTATTATGTCAAACAACATTTGAACATGTATGTGCTCCGGATTGTCCTACATGTGGTCCGGGATGTCCCTAAAATGTGGTCTGGTCTGTCTGGTCTGTCTGGTCCGGGATGTCCCTAAATGTGGTCTGGTATGTGTGGTCCGGAATGTCCCTAAATGTGGTCTGGTCTGTCTGGTCCGGCATGTCCCTAAATGTGGTCTGGTCTGTCTGGTCCGGGATGTCCCTAAATATGGTCTGGTCTGTCTGGTCCGGGATGTCCCTAAATGTGGTCTGGTCTGTCTGGTCCGCTAAATGTGGTCTGGTCTGTCTGGTCCGAGATGTCCCTAAATTTGGTCTGGTCTGTCTGGTCCGGGATGTCCCTAAATGTGGTCTGGTCTGTCTGGTCCGGGATGTCCCTAATTCTTCCATTTCAGTTTTCAAAGTAATATTGCCATTTCCAGAACAAATGTTGTTTTTTTGCCATATCAATGAAAAAGGCAAGGCAGGAACTATGTTTCAAAGTTTCATAAAGATATCTGTAGTACTGCTTATTTTACTGAGGATGAGCATGGCATGTTCATTCCTGTTAAACGCTAAATAACCTTGTATGTGTTGGCGATGTTTAATGTTGGCGAGCATTAAACTCAATAAAACTCAATTGAGTCAATATCAGTAAACGTTACATTATACAAGTTACAGCTGACGCAGCTTTAATTTATCTTCTTATTTCTTTTAAAGTGAAACAATAAAATATGGGTAGGAAGTAGCACAGACCTAATAACTCATTGGCATGTTCGGTGCTATTTAAACGTTCTTTTCCCTGGATTTATTTATTGAAATGTTTAATGCAGTCCTAAAAGAGCATGCCCCAAAAAGAAAGAAACGCGTTAAAAAAGTAAATCAACCAAATTGGATGAAAACTAATATTCTTGATGCAATTAAAAGAAGAGATTATTTCCACAAAATAAAAGACTCGGTAAATTACAAGATATGGAGGCAGAAAGTTAAAAGTATCATTGTTCAAGCTAAACAACAATATTACAGTGAAACAATACATTCAAATAAGCGAAATCCTAAACAACTATGGAATAGTTTACATGAGTTATCTGGATTTAAAAATCAAGTTCAGTCCAATTATATAAATGATGACGACGGAAATCCTATAATTGATCCGTATTTGGCAGCAAATACATTTAATACACACTTTTTCTACAGTTTTTGAAAAGTATCAAGCAAATAACGCGCCCGTCACAAATTACACTAATGTCCCACTAGAAAATCTCATCGACGACAAAATGCGAACGTCTCCGAAATTTAATATTCCACTGGTACCTCTGTCCTTTGTTGAAAGTCAACTTAAATCTCTTGATACTACCAAGTCTACCGGTTCCGACGAAATGAGTGCCAGATTTTTGAAAATGTCTGCTACTGTAATCGCCCCCATTCTTACGAAAATATTTAACACCAGTATACTCACTACTATCTACCCACAATTATTCAAAAGAGCAAAAGTAATCCCAGTGCATAAAACGGGTCCTAAAAACGACAAGGCCAATTATAGGCCAATATCAATACTTCCTGTTATTTCTTTAATATTTGAACGTCATGTTAGTATACATTTGAGACGGCATCTTGAAGAAAATAGGTTGTTTTATTCACGACAATCTGGCTTTAGTGCAAATCACTCGTGTCAAACTGCCCTTATACGAATATTAGATGACTGGATTGCAGCCATTGACAACAATGAAATTGTTGGTACTATATTTCTTGATCTGTCAAAGGCGTTTGATTTAGTTGATCATACTATATTGCTGCAAAAGTTAAAAATTTACAAAATAGATAGTTCTGCACTTTCCTGGTTTCATCATATCTGAATAACAGACACCAGCAAGTTCAGGTTTCTGGTATAACTTCAGAATCTTCACCCATTGTATCGGGTGTACCCCAAGGATCTGTATTAGGTCCCTTATTATTTTAAATCTACATCAATGACCTGCCATTATCTATGGAAAACACAGTCACGGATATTTTTGCAGACGATACAACGCTTTCAACTACTAATTCATCTCTTGTCGATGCTGCAAATTCACTCAATAATGACCTTATCAACGTCAACGCCTGGTGCGATACTAATCGCATGTCTATCAATGCATCAAAAACAAAAATAATGTATCTCTCATCTAAGAACAAAATACATCATATTTATCATAATGCCCCTTCTATTCAGTTCAAAGATGAAACTATAAATTGTAGTTACGAAGAAAAAATACTCGGTGTTACAATTGACAATACCCTCTCTTGGAATACCCAAATTGATAAAGTTCTGAAAAAATGTAATTCATTGTTATACCTGTTATCTCGCATAAAGATTTACCTTTCTATACCTATGCGCAAATTATTTTTCAATTCTTATATCTTACCCCATCTTGATTACTGTTGTGTGATATTGGGAAATTGTAATACTTCTCTCGAAGATAAACTTGTAAGGTTCCAAAAAAGAGCTGCACGACTTATCCTAGATAAAGATTTCGATACTCCTTCCGTGGAACTTTTTACCGAACTCAGTTGGATGACATTTCCCGAAAGAGTTATATTTCAAAAAGCAATCATTATGTTTAAAACAGTTAATGATCAGGCCCCTGCTTATCTTAAAGACGCATTTACTCTAACTTCAAATGTCCATATGCGGAATCTAAGATCATCATCAAATCTTCAGCTATATTCCCCCAGACCCAATAGTGAGTTATTCAGAAAGTCATTTGCTTATTCAGGCTCTAAAGTGTGGAACTCTCTTCCCCACCATATACAAAATGCCCAATCTGTAAATCAATTCAAAACATTGTATTTACAGTGGATTCACCATCCGATATATTAGTAAATGCATTTTTACTTGTAAATATTGTATATATTGTATTGTTGAGGGCCTCATGGTAGATTGACTAGTTTCAAATGAGTTCTCTCGTTAAATAAAGTCTTTATTATTATTATTATTATTATTATTATTATAATGTCGCCCTGTACCATTCGATTAGCAGTAGCATATTCAACATTCCCAATATGCGTTTCTTTTTTCTGTCAGTATATATATTTTTTAAATATCTTATTGTGTTTTATGTAGATTTGATATGCTAAAGGTCTATGAGGTCGTCAGCCAACTTTGCAAAAATGCAATGATGCCCAGCTCTTGCCACGTGGAGGCCACCTCTATGAAGAGCCAAATTTTGAATTTTGAATCAATATAAAACCCTTAAAGTATTACAAAAAATAACCATGAAATAAATAGAACCATCACTGAAGGTGACGAATACCCCTTCTTTTATATAGCCAATGCATGCTAAATATTGGCGATTTAATTTGAAAAACATGATCATATAAAAGACTCCAAAAGGTTTAAATTAGTGATTTTTTTCAAAACAGATCACTATTTCAAAGTGCAATAAATTCACAAGTTTTCATTCATTTGTTATAGTCTCGTTTATAAAATAAAAAGTAGAATAAAACCCAACCTACCAAAACGATTTTTTTAAAACAATGTTACAGTAAACACAGCCTTACACAGGTATAATTGTATTTGATCTTTAGAGTTTTTTTGGCATTTAAAGGAATATAATGCCTAAAATTTTACAGATGCACCTCAACAGGTGCTTTTGACCCTGATCGTACACCACAGGCCTAGGAGCTGATGTCAGAACACAGGTAAATATTTATTGTAGTTGATGAGGAAGGCCTAGGGCTTGATGTCAGAACACAGGTAAATACATATAGTAGTAGACGAAGCACGCCTGGGCGTTGATTTCAGAATACAGGTAAAAAGTGCAGGCCTAGGGTTTGATGTCAGCACACAGGTAAATAATTCCAACCTCATTAGCATATATATGTAAGTTGTTTAAAAACACATGTCTCAACCACTACTCATAATGATATGTCAATATTTGTCATTGTTTTGTTAAATAAATTTGTTGATTATATTTTAAAGATATGTATTGCTGGTTTTGATTTTTTGTTTCGATTTTCTTTTAGACCCGTAACAATAGTCATATAATTGATATTTCTCCGTCTTATAATGTCTTTTTTAATCGAACTGCTGGCACTATAATGATTATCGGGAGATGTCTTACACAGTAATTGCCTGTTTTTATGGAGTTAATACACGCGTAAACATTACCGAATCACGCACACATTTAACAAAATCCGGACTTATTCAAACTGTACGGATTCGACGAGCATCATCTCTCTTTGACCGAAATATGGTCCGGAAACTATTACATTTGTCAGAGTTAGGTTTAGAATTAGGATTTGTGTTAGGTTTATGATTAACATATATAAGTGAAAAACTATCTGCATGTATGCTCCTCCCATCAGAGTTGCTCCTCCCCAACATTAACGATTGGCTGCTTCCATCAGAGTTGCTCCACCTCGACATTAGCAATTGCCTCTTGCCCGACATTAACGACTGGCTCCTCCCATCAGATTTGCTCCTCTCCGATATGAACGATTGGCAAAACAATGACTTTAATCCATGCCATAGAATACATACCTTGGTTTACTATAGCGAATTCTCAAGATAGCATTTAGTTTTGTGTACATATATTCTTGCTTTACAGTTTGTTGTGTACGGAGGCTACTTCGCTTTTATGACATTGGTGTTCCTGATTGTTGCCGGCATGCAGTTGTATAGAAGTTGCAGACGAAACGGAACTGTACAATTTGATAGAATCAACGAAGAAGTAGAAGACTCCGAAACGTTACAGGACATAATAAATAGAAACACGGCACCATCAGAACACATCGAGGAATGAACGCGAAACTATTGTAACTTGTTATAAATGTAATTACAATAGTTTCTCGTTTATTCCTAGATCAAAGCAAAACTATTACAACTTGTTCTTTATATACATGTAATTACAAAAAAGGCCGTTTGGGGTTTAACCCAGGTTCTAAGGTGCACCACACCTCACACTTACCCTACTGTCAACCCAATAAAACGGGACAGTGTAAATAAAGAAATCCCCGACATGAACTATTCTCTAACCAACAAGGCAGCATTAATAGGCAATATAAGTAAAACACAAAGATGCTCGTGTACATATAAATACAAAAAAAACAATAGCTTAGAAAGCCACAAAGAAGGTACTCAATGACTTGGCAGAAGACAGCGCAACAAGAGAATAAACCATTAATGGCAAGACAAGACTAGACAAACATCCAACGTCACCGTCCTTTTGGGCTTTCGGTAGACGTCATCATAGGGTCCGCAGCCTGTTCGGTCAAAGTTTATCTGCAGTTCTTAAGCACAGTATTTTCTTTCGTTATTAGCTCTACTGGCCAAGGGCCAGCAGAGCTAATGGGATGGCGAGTTGTCCGTCGTCCGTCCGTCCGTCCGTCCGTCCGTCGTTAACTTTTGTCTTGTTACAACTCTAGGGCCTTCATTTGTCATCTGAACTTTACCAAACTTTAACAGGTTGTTATTATCAATAAAAGCTCGGACAAGTTTGAAAACCAGCCAGATCGGAATAATTTCACCGGAGTTATTGCCCTTGTTTTGCTGAAAAATGCCATATTAAGCCTTATGAACACTCTAGCACCTTCATTTTTACTTGATCTTTACCAAACGTGCACAGATTGTTAATATCAATGAAAGCTCGGACAAGTTTGAAAAACAGCCAAATCGGATCAGTAACACCAGAGTTATGGCCCTTGTTTTTTCTGAAAATTGCTATTTTCTGCCTTTTGAACGCTCTAGCACCTTCATTTATTATTTGATCGCTACCAAACTTGCACAGATTGTTAATACTAATTATAGCTTAGACAAGTTTGAAAATCAGTTGAATTGAGTTAGTAAAACTAGAGTTATGGCCCTTTTTTTCCTGAAAAATGCCATTTTCTGCCTTGTGAACACTCTAGCACCTTCATTTATTATTTGATCTTAACCAATCTTGCATAGATTGTTAATATCAATAAAAGCTCAAACAATTTTGAAAAACAGCTAAATCGGATTAGTAACACTGGAGTTATGGCCCTTGTTTTTCTGAAAAATGCTATTTTCTGCCTTGTGAACACTCTAGGGCCTTCAATATTAATCGGATCTTTACTTAACTTTGCCAGTGTCTTTATGTTAATAAAAGCTCAAATAAGTTTGAAAACCGGCAAGATCGAAATATTTTCAATGGAGTTATGGCCCTTGTTTTGCTGAAAAATGCCATATTAAGCCTTGTGAACACTCTAGCACCTTCATTTATTATTTGATCTTTACCACACTTGCACATATTGTTCATATCAATGAAAGTCCGGACAAGTTCGAAAACCAGCTAGATCGGACTTTTAACAGCAGAGTTATTGCCCTTGATTTAGTTAAAAATGCTATATTTTGCCTCGTTAAGACGATAAGGGCTTCATTGTTCATCCGATCTTTACCAAACTTTTTTTTTTTTTTTTTTTTTTTTTAGCTCTATGTTGAACCAGTCGGACCAGTAACAGAGGAGTTATGGCTCTTGATTTAGTTAAAAATGCCATAGTTTGCCTCGTTAATACGGTAGGCCCTTCATTTTTCATCTGATCTTTACCAAACTTTACCAGATTCTTTAGTTATGGCCCTTGATTTAGTTGATAAGCTGTATTTTTCCCAAAACTATCAAAAAAACATAAATGGCAGTCTCTCGCTTCATTGATGTTATAAGAGCCATGTTAGCCAGAAGAGCGTCCACAGGCCATCTTGGGCCTCTTGTATTATTCTTTCAATTTGATGATATTTGGATTCGGTGGCCATCTTAGTCACATATCAAAATCAAACAAAGCAGAAACGCGATTTTTTTCCTCACTTTTCCATACAATTTGCCTGAGATCTTAGCTTAAGAAATAACATATTTCAAGCGGGTTTATATATACAGGTATCGGTGGTACATTGACAAATACTTTTTTCTTACTTTAATTTCGAATAGGTGTTTCCACTACTCCAGACTTTAAAAGCTCTGAGTACTGTTTAATCACCCTTAGGATATTTTGTCAGCTTTTTAATTTAGTCCTTTGACTGTTTCATGTGATACGCAGGCTTTATAACCTCTAGTCCTAACTAAATTCCGTTTTGTTCATTTCGCCCATTGTTTTCTCGTTTAACATGTTTAAGGCAAAGCATTTTGTTAGAAACTGTAACCATACGCCTCTGGCCATGGAATGGTTTGGAAATACCACATTGAAGGCTCCATGTTCACCGGCATATGCATACCATCTTCGTGTCGACTCAAAACGTCATGCTATTGACATTTTAAATATTGAGTTCTGCTCAACCCGGGGCTAGGGAGCGTGAACGGTAACTAGTATTTCCCACTACCATTCACAAACATTCTCAATCAAACCGAGACTGCAATATTTATCGTGTTCGGCGATTTCTAAATTTCTTCTGTCATTCTCTTTTTATATTGTCCCAGGTCAATACCTGGTGGGCGAGACGTGCAATGCATCGATACCAAGGGCCGCAGGCCAACGGTTTGAATGTGTTTCAAAACCCAAACACCAGGTTTTGATAACGCACAATATAAACCAAAGAATATACAGCTTCATCCTATTTAAATGTGTTGTTGGAAGTAGCGTTGCATTCCATTGTATCTGACTTTCAAAATAACATCTCAACGATTAACTTGTTTTCTGGTGTTTAAAAAGACGTGTTAACGGTTGACGTACCTGACGTCAGAGGTATTGCATAAGAATGTTAAGACCTCCCCAATAACCAGTCAGCGTTGAGTATTTTAATAAACCGAAATAGATATCTATTTATATAACCTGGATATCTAACGATTACTGGCAATTCATTTGTGTCTCTTCCCACGCTGCCCATGGAATTTTCTTTGTATATACAGTATATGAGATAGGAATTAAAAATTAAAAAGAAACACCTGAGATAACAGACATGTTAGTTTATTCTTACAACAGTTGTACATAAACTAACACTATTCATTTAACGATTATATTATGCATCTGCAGAGCCGAAGAAATCGGCCTCTCCTGTCATGCAGTTTCTGTATACCTGCAGTGCCGTTCTGGCGTCAATCTCACCTATTTGCAATAAAGAAAAGAAGAATATTGCAATTGCGTTTAGAAGACAAGATCTGCTTATGGTAACTATACATGCCTATGGTAACTATACATGCCTATTACATAACTACTTTATACAATCATCATGTCTACAATGTTAAACTGTTCAATGGCATTTTGCATTCGCTGCTCCCCACCTCCCGCCCCAACCCATCTCCTAACAACCACCACCAACAACAACACATCTTCTTTCCTTCTAATGACATTGAAGATGAATACCATTTTGTTTTGATTTGTCCTGTATATGTTAATATAAGAAGAAAATACATTAAAAAGTACTATTATAAACGTCGAAGTGTTTTAAAATTCATAGAGCTAATGAAAACAAGTAATAAGAAAGAGTTGTTTAATTTATCTTGGTTTATAAAAGAAGCATTTGATTCTCGTAATGATTTTTTGTTTTATCAAAACTAGGTTTATCCTCGAATGAAAAACTATTATCAATTAATTATTTATGTTACTGCTTTTGTGATAATGAGAACAAAATTGTTTTTTTTTGTTTTTTTTAATTTAATATTTAATTTAATTTGCGTAAGTTAAAGTTCAGTGTCATTTCCACATTTTTATTCAATTATTTAATATTTCAAATTATTCAATAATACAATTTATTTGAAACTAGTGTGCAAAATTATGTTTTTGTTGTTTGTTTGTTTTGTTTATTCTGTCACGTATAAATGTTTGCATATTGTATATGATGATAAACTTGTATAGTTTAAATCAATAAAAAAAAATATATATATATGTCTGTCCTTTAAAAGTAACAGGCCAAGGTATGCGTATGCTCGCATATACAATTAATCAATTTAATTGAATTGGATTTTATAGTCGCAACAACAGCAAAGGTCAAATGGCGAATTTCCAGTTTCTATTGGTTGACGAGACCCCTAGTGCACCTCCGGGCATTTGTCGTGCACGGGCGGGCACCTGGGTAGAACCACCGACGTCCCGCAAGCCAGCCGGATAGCTTCCTAAAAAAGAGCCGGAATCAATCCCGTTACTGTATTGATGAGATGCAGTAGTTACGTGTTTCTGGATGACTGTTTTTGTGAATACTAAATTGCCTATTTCACTTGTATACCTACGTTTGGACCCTAAGAGTCATTGATGTATAAGGTTCTTACATGAAGCTAAAAATAAAAATGCATCTATTGGTTAATTCTTTAATCAAGAAACGTACATTATTTTGATGGTTTGAGCCAACAAAAGCTAAAGGCTATACTATGTGTATAGCACACTTCTAAATAGTCCGTGCGATTCGAGGCCTTTCTTAACAAAGGAGCTTCATAAGCTTAAACTTGTTTTACATCGATTGGGAAACAAGTTCTTTCAACTGATATTTGTCCCTCTCGATGACTTCCTGGGTAGAAGCAGTGCTAAGCAATGTGGATTAGGTGCCTTTCTCAATGATAAATAACATGGCCACGGCGAGGATCGAACCCAAGACCTCTGGATCTCAAGTCCAACGCTCTACCACTAGACCACATACTACACACAAAGGGAGCTTCAAAAACAGGTATAGACCTGATTATATAAGTACTGATTCGCATTTTTCGGTGTTTATGAGGTTTAAGCGTTGTTAGTAAATTACAAATTTACCATGAATCGCGAATTATCCGGCGTTGAGGTGGTAACGCGCTTTATGGTAAATTTGCATTTTGTTTAAAATATGCGAATCAATTAGTATATTTACATTATTGTTGCTGTCGCTTATTTACCAACAGTTACGTGACTTGGGTGAATGATAACTATAAGCAAGTACAAGATGGTCAACTACCGTCAATGTAATGTCAGACATGGGAATATCTATTTTCTATTGAGACATTGGATGCGTCCGCAGTAGCTCCGCCTTTGTATTTGGCCATATTAGATGCGTGCGCAGTAGTAACTCCGACTTTATATTGATACACACTGGTTGTGTGCGCAGTAACTCCGCCGTTCTATTGAGACATACTTGATGCGTGCGTAGTAGCTAAGTCTACTTGGAAATTGAAATTTGCTCAAAATTAGTCGCTATTTTTTAAGCAGAAAGTGAAGGTTTTACATATACAGATATGTGATTATATAAGTATATATTCTACACTAAATCCTCCATAACGGGAAGCAATATTAAAACTTCAAATGTTAACACTTTAGGTTCAATATTTCGGCACCTTGACCTTTTTAAAGTAAAACAAATTTTACGAAGTTCAAGCAGTTACCCATTTTGCATGTTGAATATTGAACAAAAGAGTAACAATTTTAAACTATAATTATATGTATAGTAAAGCTAATTATAGTATGGTTTGTTAAACATAGTTACCATTGGCATGCATTGTGTCAATGAAGTTTTCGTAGGCTGTGTAGCCATCGTAGGTCGGGTCCAAGTTATCGTCCACCCAATCTTTGTATGGACCAAAGTTGTTCTGGAATGAGTACACAACTTCTATCGTTTAACACTTTTTTGTAATGGACTGTATTTCCTTTAAATCTGAATAATGTCTTTTATAGTTCAGTCGGGTTAATTAACGGATAAATCAACACAGAGTGTGAAAAATAATGGATTAATCAACATACAATGTGTAAGGAACGGGATAATCAAGATAGAGTGGGAAAGTACTGGGTTAATCCACATAGAGTGGGAAATTAAAGGATAAATCATCGCAGAGTGGGAAATAAATGGATAAATCAGTATTTGGACATATCTGTGACACAGTAATCAACATACAGTGACACAGTAATGGATTAATCAACATATAGTGACAAAGTATTGGACTAATCAAATACAGTAGATGTCAACATAAAGTAGAATTAATAAGGTTTTCATTGATTGCATTTAATTTCGACGCTTGATAATTTTTTCAAGATTGTCGTGTGCCACTTTAAATATAAACTGGTACTAGATAAACACGAAATCACTTACTTAACCTTATCAACCAGCAAATTAAGCACGGAAAAATGTGTTGCTTGCTAAAGGTCAAGGTCAATGCAACCGGAAAGCAAACACCAGACCCCTCAGCCAAATTAGCGACTACTTTTCTTACAATTACACACACAATAGAAACAGGGAGTTATCGATGTGTTATTATTATGAACAATCATACAGACCTGTAATGAATGCAACTGCCCTCCAAGCCAGGGCCACAGTTTTGCGCATGGGATCATACAGGCAATATAATACCCAACATGCATAGAATCAGCGACCAGGTACTCGTACTCCGCATAGGCGCGAGCCTCGCCGTCCAGTACGATTGCAGAGGCATCGTGAATGTGCCACTTCTTGTACAGTTTATCGGCATATCTGAATATTAACATATTTGCTACTAATTATATACGTGTAAGAATGTATTACAATACAGCAATGTCTAAAATAACACGTTTTTTCAGATTCTCATTTCTTTTATATCCATTTATGTATTTAAAACATTCTAAAAAGCACCACCATCACCAACATTATTAGCATCGTCATCATCATCATCATGACCAAAAGCACCAAACAACGTTATGTATTGTTAACGTTTGTAGGTACTGTAGGACAAATGTAAGCAAATATTGGGTACACGGAAACAAATACAGCTAATGTAGAAAAGCCAGAATATAAAAGATATTATGAAAATGAATTATTGACACTAAAATTTAGCAAAGCATGTCCACCATCAAATGGTAGCGTAAAACCTGATTGCGTAGCTTACCCTTTATAATCAGTAGATTTTCCCTAGATATTGTATATAGCTCTGCCTTTATAATCAGTAGATTTTCCCTAGATATTGTATATAGCTCTGCCTTTATAATCAGTAGATTTTCCCTAGATATTGTATATAGCTCTGCCTTTATAATCAGTAGATTTTCCCTAGATATTGTATGTAGCTCTGCTATATAGCTCTGCCTTTATAATCAGTAGATTTTCCCTAGATATTGTATATAGCTCTGCCTTTATAATCAGCAGACGTACAGCTTACCCCTAGTAATAAATAGACGATCCCTAGTAGATTGTATATATTACCCTTTGTACTAAATATACTCTCCCAAGAGATTGTATAGCATACCATTTGTAATAAATTGACTTTCACTAGAGATTGTGTAACTTATTTATCCCCGTATAATTAATAGACTCGCCCAATATATTGTATAGCTTACCATTTGTAATCAATAGACTTTCCCTAGAGTTTGTATAGCTTACCCTTTGTAATCAATAGACTCTCCCAAGAGAAAACCTCTGAGGTGTAGTCCAGCCGTGACAGGTAGCTTTTCCGCTGCATGTGACATAGCTTCAGAAACCTTTTCACACCACACAGCATCTTGAAGCATGTATCCACCTTGAACACAAAGACAATCTATGTAAGTCTTAAACTAATATTAATACACTGAATGTTCTGTATGTTCTTAAATATTCAAAATTCATAGTCTCAATGTTAACAATAATAACTTCTTTGAAGGGGTTGATACACTATTTTCAAACAAGCTTTATTTAAACGGTCTCTGAAAAACTTGAAAAAAGCTGAAAGAATTATCAAAATGCCATGAACATTTAAGGAGATATGACCTATTGACAATTTGCAAAGAACATAAATGGAAGCGTCCATCTTGGAACGATGACGTCATCGCGCCTTTTTACCACATATGGCATATTGACAAAATCTATTTTAAAGCAAAGAAAATCACTGCAAATTGTTTAAAAATATATATACAGATGTAAAATGTACACATTGTATGCTTATTTTTCATTTGCAATGATTTTCTTTGCTTTAAAAGACATTTTGTCAATATGCCACATATGGTAAATTATCGAAGCACCATACATGTTATATTATACCGAATCTGACCAACAAATTAAAATAATACGTTTTTTTCACTCGTCCGAAAGATATAGCGACCGTGGCCCAGTCACTATCACGCAATAGTGACATGATGACGTCACGGTTCCGCTCCCTGGGGTCACAGTTTTACATAGAGATATATAGGAACATCATTCGAAACTATTCTCTGAAAATACAAAAGATAAAGGTCTAATATTTTGTATGTCGCGTACGGTTATGGTGCTACTCAAAGAATGTTCAAATGTTGATCCTGGAGTCAAGTTTGGCCCCGCTCAGGATTGTACTGAACATCCACAGCAGTTGCAGCCAAAGAGAAAACCAATAGTATGGTATTAGCTGATATACAATGTACAAGAAACGTATTTATTTTCATTATTTGTTGATTTGAAGAAAATCAATTCATTATGTAAGGGTTAAATGTGAAAACATGTAAGCATGTCATACTCTGCAGAAATGAGGGCATTCTTTTTTTTAAAAATAAACTCAACAGAATTAATTCAATATAAATCATATGGAATTTATTTTGCTGAAATACTGGGTTCTAAAGTTGGCTGAATGGAAACGTTATTTTCTCCTTATAGATATAAAAATCGAACAGGAAAAGTAGCATTCAAGGACGACAGTCAACCACAATCACACACAGAAACAAAGAACAACTTTAAAGATGAATAAAAGGCCAAATAAGACATCACAAACACAAAAAGATTAGTTTAGTTTGCGTAAAATCACAAAAAAAATATTGTTGTTTTTTCAGCTATAGTTCACTTTTACCAATCAACAGTTACTGTACCAGAGTACCGCATATTTACATTCAAAATAGAAGCAATATCGGAGGAGTTGGGTTATACGTTTGGTATATTTTGTCTTCAAAACAACAATAAGAGATCGCTCACATGCCAAATTATCGGAACCAATAAGATTGCAGATCGTGGCATTTGTTATATACTATTTAATACCGCAACGGTTAGAGAGTCGTCTACTATGTGTCTACTGAACCGAAGTTCAGGGTTCGAGCCTTATATACACGATAAGGCACCTTTTTAAACCATACAATGTTAAGATATTTAAAAAAATATTATACGAAACTACTACGGAATAAATCTGATTGGTTCCGACAATTTGGCATTTGAGTACTCTGATAACGAATATTTTGTTTTACCAAATGCCACTGGATCCAGGTTTCCGAATCGTATTTCCTGAACAAAAGATGTGTTCAATGCCTGTAATCTCACATCATAGCTCTTGCGCCACAAATACTGCGAGAGTGTTTCATTCCCGAGACTATGACTGTCTGAAGCTGTGTTTGAGAGGACAAATCTGGGATTTGGCAAAGCATGGATCCCTGAAAAAGAAATATATACACGTTGTATTAAAGGCACTAACCCGCCAAATAACAGCACAAATACTAAAGAAAATCAAATACCAAAACCCTATCTAGGTGTTCAGATCATAAAATAATGTATATCAGCGGACTAAAAGTATATGTATATTCACGGGTTCTTTAAATACCCGTGATAGAATTTGCATCAAATGAATTACGAGTTGGTAACTCTTAAATCGAGGTTCCACTGAGTTGTGGGGTTTAGTCTGGCTGGTTAAAGTTGTTTATATTGTTTCTAGAGAGTTTGGATTCTAAAAACAAAATATGTAAGTTATAAATGTACCTGTTGTCGGTATGGTTTAGAAACGATGTACATCTGTTGTACTTTAACTTCTTCACTTAGGTTCCTATGTTTGAAGGCAATACCATTTTGGGAAGGATATATTCATCTTAGGTGATTATTTAAATGTGCGTGCGTGCGTGAGATTTTTTTAAAAATAAATATCATCAACTATAGCGTATTTTAAATTTCTTTTCCCGAGGTGGAAAACTTGTATCCTTTTCTGTTTAATTTCTCTTTGATTTACAAAAGCTTTAACAATAACTGAAAACAATGACAACCTTCTCTTATGTAATAAATTAATGCAAACATTCAGACTGAGCTCTAAACCATCAACATAAAGTTATCTTCGCAAACAAATAAGCAAAACTACGGAAAAAATACTCATACTATTTACCTGATATGGCAATAATGCAAAGTGACAATATAAGTGATTCCATTGTAATCGCTGTCGTCTTTCCCTTTGCAAAGCTTGTGTTTGGTGGCCTTTTTATACAGTATCTTCAAGGCCATTGACGTAAATTTCAGGTTTGAATAAACCAAAAGAAACATCGAAATCACGAATTACATACTTAGAAAATGCGTCTTTGTTTCAGACCATTCCTTGTTGATATTATGATTAGTGACCTACTTTCAGTGCACTTCAGTTAGTTTCATTTCATTTTTTATCTGTACTGTACTAGTACTGTGTTTTTCAGTTTATTGTGATAAAGAGTTCGTGGCTTTAACATGTTTCTCTAAACGTTGTGGACAAAAAGTACATTTAAACGCAACATGATAATAGATTTCCATTTGAAACGGGTCGAGGCAATCAGCAACTGTTTGGGTAGTTAAAGGGAATGTAGCGACACAGCCAAACTCTGTTACTGAGAGTTCTGAAAAACTTGGAAAAAGGTGAAAGAATTATCAAAATCGGATGATAAACAAAAAAGATATGATCATTTAAAGGTTGTTCTAAAACAAATATGGGAGCCGCCATTTTTAGAACTATGACATCATAGTTCCATATTACCATATATGGAATATTGATAAATATCATTTAAAACGAAGAAAATCACTGCAAATGAATGATTTTTTTTTTAACGGTGATATAAATCACTATTGCCATTAAGTATTACATATTTTTCATACAGTTGCTGTCATTTTTCCCCTATAAATCAGTAAATTTTCATATTTATAAATATTCCATATATGGTCATTTAGAACCGTGATGTCATAGCTCTCAAAATGGCCGCTTCCATATCCGTTTTAACAAAAACTTCAAATGATCATATCTTCTTTGTTTATCATCCGATTTTGATAATTCTTTCACCCTTATTCAAGTATTTCAGAACTCTCAATAATAAAGATGGTTTGGCTGTGTCGCTACATACCCTTTAATACAAATGCAATTGAAAGCGTCATTATTTGTTTCAGTTTCATAATATATGTGCAAGTTAATTCAACCGAATTTCATGCTCCATTCGATTTAATTAATAATGACCAAGATGATTGATCTGGAAACGGACTCCGCTATAAGGATTGTTTGTTTTTAACATTTTATTTCAAATATCAAGTGTACATACATTTTAGACATGGAATAAAGATGTTATTTTACGATCTGATACAATGCAGGTGTTATTTTTAACAGTACCTCTCTGTTCACTCAGTTGAGAATTTAATCGTACAGGGATTTTTTTATACAATATAACATACCATTAAATTACTGCTAAATAACAACAGATTGATTGAACACATGAAAGGTTATATGGCGCCTAACAGGAATGAACATGTCATGCTCATCCACCATTTACATCAGGATAAAATATGGAGAATGGGCTATAGTAGACAGTCCATTTACAATGCAGTCACGTTTCCACGTTTGCATACGCGGTGTCATGATGAAGACCTTGAATGAGCATGATAGCAAAATGACAAAATGACCATGAAGCGGGATTTGCAGTATTTGCATACGCGGTGTCATGATGAAGACCTTGAATGAGCATGATAACAAAATGACAAAATGAACATGAAGCGGGATTTGCAGTGGTTTGCACACCAAGTGTTTACGTGCACCTACATATTTAGTTTGAAACTATATCACGTGGCAATGGTTTATCTTTGATTTCAAATTACACCTATACATATTTATACCCGTCGCGTAACACATTTTTATTTCTTGTATTTCTGACACAGTTTTGAATGGGTTGTTCCCAACTTCATATACACAAAACAACTGATGACGTTATGTCCCTCTACATCACACATTGTTAATTGCCGAATTTATCACTGAATTATGACCCCTTTTTTTACTTAGCTTTTAAGCAGGGGGTATTCATCACCTCTAGTGATAATTCTTGTTTCAAGATGCTACAGTAACTTTAAGGCAGGTTCAGTTGTTTTCTGATATTTTATTTCCATAGTAAAACGATAACTATATATGCATATTTGTTGTAGGATGGACGCAGGGTGACTGACTACCCTGGACAGAATCAGGACAATTCAAGCATTTAATTACGATTAGTATAACAATATGTACAACTATATTAATATAATTTGCAATACCGCTCACGCCATCTAGCACTGGCTTTAGCGGTATTCTCAGGCTGTCTAAACTTTTTAATACTAAATCCTGAGATTTTTAAAATTTAAGATTTAAAACCCGCGAAGAACATTTTAAATGGAAATTTGAATCGCGCGACTTGATTTCCAGTAATGTTTTGAAAGCACAAATTTAAATTATTGATGTAATTAATACAAGTTGATGCATTGTTTGATAGTTATAGAAAATAATAAATTAGCATAGTAATTCGATTAGAAAAAAAGAGTATGATAATGGACCTTTGGAAACGGCCGAGCACGACACATACGAAATATTGCAGTCTCGGTTTGATTGAGACTGTTCATGAGCGGTAGTGAAATATGCTAGCTACCGCTCACGCCCTCTAGCTACGGGTTGAGCAGAACTAAATATTCATAAAATCAATAGTACACAATTTTAAGCATCCCGAAGAAGGCATGCATACGGCGTTGGACATGGAGTTATTTGCTTCCCCATGTCGTACGGCGTATGGTCCCAGTATCTAATAAAATAAAATGCCCCGAAGAGCGAAATAAACATAATGGAATTTAGTTGGGAGCAGCGGTTATGAAGCCTGCTTATCACAAGTAACAGCCAAAAGACTAAATTAAAAAGCAGACAACATATCCTATAAGTGGTTAAACAATACCCAGAGCCTTTTATCGGCCGGAGTAGTGGAACCACCGAATAAAACTTAAGTAAGAAAAGAAATTGAAAATGTACCACCGATAACTAAATATAAGTATCGGGCTAAGCGATCTCCAAAGATCGAATGAATAACAGTACTGATTGCAAGACTTGGTTTAGTTTCTACCACAACTGTTTTTTTTTATGAACTTGCACTTACTTTCCTACACAGATGCGTGCTAAATAGTAGTATAGATACTGAGGGTACCAGGACAGTTTCCTCCATCGCGACAAACAATCAGCAGTTATCAGTTGTCTTCAGTTGTCCTTACCACAAAGATGCAAACGCTAAATGGCGGTGGCATACTTGCTATCAGACCCCTCACAACTATACAAACTACTTGATTGCCCTCCGCTTAGGAAGAACTTTACCAAAACCCCCAGTATCTATTAATTTAGTATGAATAATATCCCAGCCTCTCCTTTTTGCAAATAACTAATAACATTTAAAAATCATTAAGCAAAGTCAGACGGAACCGGACAGTAGTCTTCATCATCGCTGTGCATATCATGGAATTTACTTATACGCCAATGTATCTTGCCCATTATCTAGTATGTATCTTTTATCATCATAAGCTGACAAACTGTTTTTATTGATTTCGTAGCTGTTCAGCTTGTGTTTGTTAGATCTGATAACTTTCATCTTGTGATGAGCTTCCATCGCTGTGAATAAAATGTTTTTATAATCATCGTGTGCTATTTCTTTTTTAACAACACACTTTTTAACACCCTTACATTTCTTTGCACCATTCTCATTATCTAATATGTATGAATATAGTTTACTTCGTAGTACAACAAATTCATCAATAGGTATGCCACACGTTTCATCTTTCGTCTTGCCAATAACCTTTTTATTATCATTAAAATGAAACTTACTTTCTGAATCATACTCGCAATTATCAAAAAGTTCTTTATCCTTGTAAAAGTCTGCATACACATCTTTTGTTTTTATTTCATAACACAAGGAATCGGTATCAGTAAATAATAACATTGAACATTGACAACCCTTTCTTTGCAACTATGGTTAATCATATTTATCCTAAAGAACTTCAGCTTAACAAAGCTAATATGTCTGATAATAACGCTTCTTTTCTTGATTTAGATCTCTCGATTGAAAATGGTGAAATAATTAGCAAAATCTATGACAAGAGAGATGATTTTAATTAATTATCCCCGTTTGGAGGGGGATGTTCCCCGAGCAACTTATTATGGGGTGTATGTGTCTCAACTTATTCGTTTTTCAAGAGCTTGTACTCGAGTTGAGGACTTTAATATTTGTAATCTTTGTATAATTAAAACGCTACTCAATCAGGGTTACCGTTACCATAAACTTCGTAAAACCTTTGCAAAATTTTGTTATCGTAACCCTGATCTTCTTTCCAAATATAAAAGTAATTTAAGAACTCTTCTGCGACAAGGACTATCACAACCTGACTTCTATGGTGATGTGATTTATAAACTTCGTAAGATTCTTGGTCATGATCACTTTCATACTATCTTTGTTAAACTTGTTAAAAAGTTTATCAAAAGAGGTTATGACCCTATCATTTTGCAACTCACTGCATGCTTGGTGGTGGACCCTTTTACAGTTCGCCACTATGCTTTCCTCTTTAATTGTACGATGACCGGACATGCTGTGGACCCTATGATGACGCCTACCTAAAGCCCATTGGGACGGTGGCGTTTAACCCCCAGTGTCTATGATCTTTCTTGTCGTGCCCTTAATGGTTTTTTCTCTTGTTGCTCTGGCTTCTGCCAAGTCATTGAGTACCTTCATTCTAGGCTATTTTTTTTTTGTATTATATTTACACGAGCATATTTGTGTTTTACTTATATTGCCTACTGATGCTGCCTTGTTGGTTAGAGATTAGATAATGGCGGGGATTTCTTTGTTTACACTGTCCTGTTTTAATGGGATGAGAGTAGGGTAAGTGTGAGGTTTGGTGCACCCTAGAACCGGTTTAAACCCCCAGTGGCCTACTTTGCCACTGACCGTTCCAAGGCGGTAACCCTATTGTCAACCCTTTTGTGTTTGTGATGTCGTTTGCTTTTATTATTACTTTTGCCTTCTTGTTTGTCTGTTTGCGTGTTTGTTTCTGTGTTTTGTGGTTGACTGTCCTCCTTCAATGCTACTTTTTCTGTCCGATCTTTTTATATTTCTTTGATGCATCTTAGATTCTGGTTTAACCCCCAGTGGCCCTGTTTATTCCCAATGACTGTTCCACGACGGTTGCCCTATTGTCAACCCTTTTATGTTTGTGATGTCATATACCTGGCTTTTTATTCATATTTGTAATAGTTTTTTGCTTCTATGTGTGTTTTTGGTTGACTGTGGTCCTTGAATGCTACATATCCTGTTCAACTTTTATATCTACTTTTCTTGACAAGTCAACATAGTATCTTGACTGCCGTTAGTAAAACATGTTTTTTTGTTTCATTCCAAAATGTACGTTCTTCTTTAGCATTCGGTTTTTGAATAAGCGCAATACGTTAATTGCATGTAGTGTAGAAAAGTCTTAAGTACTTATAAATGAAATTTGACGTGTATTGCACATGTTATCAAGAACATCTCCTGAATGTTTTCATAGATCAAAACAAATTAATACCGGAGTTGTCATAAGCATTCGCACAATATCGTTAGACGTGATATTTAACGGAAGAAATACAAGAAGGTAAACGTTTGGAGATGTTTGTAGTGGTTCAGGCACTAGAATTGGAAATAAAACGGGCTTTATATGGGTTGTGTCATTTAGGAAGTCAGTATATAGTTAGAAGTTTATTTTACTTTTCGTCTTTCCCAGTCTTGATAGCAGTACATTAAGTTATATGCGTGGAAACAACATCCTTTTAAGTAGATTCAACTGTAGTATAATGTTTTCATTATCAATGTAAACTGGCATTAGAAATATGTAATGCTCACCATTTTATTCAACTTTGCAAAAATCGTGCATTAGTCTTTGAATATATTTACAGACATGTTTAATGTCATACATTTAACATTGTTTCAACAAATGTGTAAACATACTGTATATTGGCTGAGGACCATATGAAAGACTGACTGTAAGCCTAATATGTTATCCTCGATAAATAAATAAATAAACGAAGAATATTACACCAATAAATATCTTTATATAGGTATAGCTCTGTGAAACATATATTACCTTGATATCATTTTCGGATTTATTAATAATATAGTGTTACCTATTAATATTTTTAATAATAATGTAAACATGTTATTGTGTCATACAAGGCCATTCATTTAACATTAATAACATACGGAAGTTTATGGAGGACTAAATAAAATGTTTAATTTACGATGTGAAATATCACATGACTTTCATTCAAGGTTATTGGAGTATTCTAAAGCTTCTATGATGTTCTATGACGTTCTAAGACAGTATTAATACAGCCTTTTGGGGTTGCTATTTGTTCAGTATTCAGTATTTGAATTTAGCATTTATTTTAGAGTTCAGTATAAAGTGAAGATATTGGATGCTTTGAATTAAAAATATGTTGTGAGAGTATAAATATTGTTGTGCTCGTCTATACTAAAAGTGACAGTGGATTATTTGGACTATTCTGAATAAGTAAACCAGGAAAGACATAAGCTAAAATTGGATTAATGGGACACTTGGCATTTTAGATTAAAGGGTCACTTGCCAATATTATTTGCACTTTATTCTTAAATAGGGTTTTAAAAAAATACTGGATCTACTTTATGTGTATTTTGTAAATGAATATTTTAAACAGTAGCATTTGAATACATTTGTTGATAATATTTTAGAAACAGTTGTTACTGGTTTTGCTTCCTTTCTTGTTACATCTTACCCGTAACACACACCGAAATTTAAAGGGAAAATCTACAAGTTGTTATCAAACATTAAAATTACCCTCTCGATTTATTAATCCAATATAATGTTAACATTAAACCTGCTTGCATATGATTAATAACATTTTGAGTTTTCTTTTTTTTTCTTATTCTACTATAGGTTTTTAATATATTGTTAGTGTAATATAATCAGCAGTTAGTAATGTGCAATGCGTGGGGTAACATTTGGGATTGACGAGTTTTACAGCGTCGTAAGTAAGAAGTTATTGAAAAAATGGCGAGAACTGGTAGCTTGAACAATACCAGTATAGGATAATAAAGATAGGATCTATAACCCTTGCTTTAAATAAAAATGCTCTATAATGCATTAACACTCTTGCACATTTGTTCTGCATCCGATCTTTACCAAACTTGGTCAGAATATTATTAAAATCATGAAAACTAAAAAAAAGGTCGAACATCATTTATATTTGAAAATAAAACTCAGGAGTAATGGTCCTTGATTTAATTAATATTTTATATTTTGTTTTGTCAACACTGTAGCACCTTCATGTAGTTACCGATCTTTATCAAACTTGAATAACTTGACATTTTGCTTGATCAGCCACTGCAAAGAGGCCTTAGTAATCCATTAAACATCTTTATGTTGTTCGATATATAACTATCAGACACAACCCGAATACATCGGCAGATAAATAAGCTCAAACACTAGTTTCAGGTAGCGTTCTCGTGGTAAAGTTATTGCATTTTTGTACACACGTATGTCCCTATATATTTAAATGCAAATAAAACAAGCATGGTCATTTTTCTTTTTATCTCCGTTGCATACAGAGAATTTGCAAATGCTAATGTGTGAACATGAAGTTATTTAAACGATACACCATGTAACTATATATATCAATAAAGAATATACACTAGTTTCGCGTTTATCCTTTGATGTGCTCAGATTTGTGTTCTATTAGTCATGTACTGAAAGGTTAGTTTCGGAATCTTCTATATCTTCTTTCATTATACCAAACTGTACTGTTCCATTTCGTCTCAGAGCACCACCTCTATACAACTGTATACCGGCGACAATCAGGAACACCATTGTCATAAAAGTAAAGTAGCCTCCATACACAACAAACTGTAAATCAAGAATATATGTATACGAACTTAAATGCTCTCTTGATAATTCGCTATGGTAAACCAAGGTAGGCGTTCTTTTGCATGGTTAAAAGTCATTGTTTTGCCAATCGTTACAAATGTCGGGGACGAGCAACTCTGATAGGAGGAGCCAATCGTTAATGTCGGGGAGGAGCAACTCTGATGTGCAGGGCGCATCGTTAATGTCGGGGAGGAGCAACTCTGATGGAAGGCGCCAATCTTTAATGTCGGGGCGGAGCAACTCTGACAGGAGGAGCCAATCCTTAAGGTCATGACGGGAAGGAGCAACTCTGAAGGAAGGAGCTTACATGCAGATTGTTTCACTTATATGCGTTTTAACCATTTTACTTTTAACTTACTGAAACTCTGACCATAATTCTAACTCCATCTCTGGCTAATCTTAACCATAAGTCGGACGCATTCCAAAACAACTGACAACTTTCGATTAAATCAAACGGGCCCCTATGAACTAATTAAGGGGTATATGCAGGACTGTTTTTCAAACAAAGTCTTTTTTTAATTGAGAAATCTGAAAAGGGTGAACTAATTATCATAAAATCGGATAATAAGCAAAGAAGATATGATCATTTGAACTTTTTTTGTTTGTTTTTAAACGGATATAGAACCGCTATTTTGAAAAAGATGACATCATATTAACTGTCCCAAATTAACATAAACTGAATATGCATCAATTTAATATGATAATTTACTGTTTATAGAAAAAAATGGAAACACAACTATACTAAATTGTAATAATACATTGCTAATAGATAATCCGCTGAGGATTTTGCATTAATTTGCAGGGATTTTGATTTTCTTTTCTTTAAATGATATTTATCAATATTGACAATATGGAAATTAAAACTACCTTCCATATCCCTTTTAGAACAACCTTCTTAAGGTCGTATCTCTTTATTATCAGATTTTGATAAATCCCTCATCCTTTTGTTTTCTTCAAAACTCTCAAAAATAAAGCTTATTTGAATATATGTGTACATTCCCCTTACAAACACCTGAACAATCTACCCCACCCCCACCCCAAAAAAACAACAACAACAACAAAGGATGTACATCCCAATTTCAAACTGGACAACATTGCTTCAAAACTTCCCATGCCCATTGATTGTGTAATTTTGAAAGCTTTTCAATCACATGTAATAGTTTCCGGAACATGTTTTGGTCAAAGAAAGTATGCTCAGCACTCACTGTTTAACTTTATTATATTATTTCCGAGATATGTTTTACAAAATTTGTCAGCAATAGTACAATATATAAAAACTTTTCCAAATCACGTACAGTTTTAATAAATTCCGGAAGTTATGTTAAATTTGTGCGGGATTTACATATGCATAAACTCCATTAAAAATGATTCAATCTTAAAAAATACATCAGTTCGATTAAAAACGACTACTGAAGATGTAGACAAATAAATAATACGACTATCGCGTAAGAAGAGAGTGTTTCTCCAAATAATACGACTATCGCGTAAGAAAAAAGTGTTCCTCCAAAAAGAGTTACAGGCACTAACCCGCCATATAACGGCAAAATTACACAACACAACAGTTTAACGAAACGCTATGTAGGTGTTCAGGTCATAACATAATGCATATGTGATAAAGTATATGTACCGATTAAAAGTATAGGTTTATTCACGTGTACTTAAAATACCTGAGATTGAATATGCGTAAAATGAATTATGAGTTGGTAACTCCTAATTCAATTTCCATTTTTGCGTTTTGGCTTGGCTGGATAAAGCCGTTTATACTGTGTATATAGAGTTCAGAATGTCAAAATAGGTAAGTTATATACTCTATAACTTGTCGTCAGTAGGTTTATAAACGGTATACAGCTGTTGTAAACTTTACATGTTAATGGTGGGGTAGAAACTTTAATGCACGTGATAGGATTTGGAATGACATTAAAATAAATAAAATTACTTTCATATATGCTAAATAGTTTGTTATTATTTACATCAAACCCTAGCCCTGCTTCAGCCACTACTATAACTATTTACCTGTGTTCTGTCCCTTAGGTCTGCTTCATCTATTACTATAACTATTTACCTATGTTCTGACATCAACCCCTAGGCCTTTCTCATTCACTACTATAACTATATACCTGTATTCTGAAGAAAAAAAAAGACTTAGGCCTGCCTCATCTACTGCAATAACTATTTTCCTGTGTTCTGACATCAACCACTATGCCTGCCTCATCCACTATTGTAACTATATACCTGTGTTCTGACATCAATCCCTAGGTCTGCTTCATCTACTACAATAAATATTTATCTGTGCTCTGATATCAACCCGTAGGTCTGCTTCATCTGCTACAATAACTATTTACCTATGTTCTGACATCAACCCCTAGGCCTTCCTCATCCACTACTGTAACTATTTACCTGTATTCTGAAAACAAACCCTAGGCCTGCCTCATCTACTGCAATAACTATTTTCCTGTGTTCTGACACCAACCCCTATGCCTGCCTCATTCACTATTGTAACTATATACCTGTGTTCTGACATCAACCCCTAGGTCTGCTTCATCTACTATAATACATATTTTCCTGTGTTCTGACATCAACCTCTAGGCCTGCCTCACCACTACTATAACTATTTACTTGTATTCCGAAATCACACCCTAGGCCTGCCTCGTCCACTACTGTAACTATATACCAGTGTTCTGACATCAACCCCTAGGCCTGCCTAATCCACTACTGTAACAGTATACCTGTGCTCTGACATCAACCCTTTAGTCAGCCTCATCCAGTACTATAAATATTTACCTGTGTTCTGACATCCACCCAAGGCCTGCCTCATGCACTTTTACCTATGTTCTCACATCAACCCCTACGCCTGCCTCATGCACTATTACCTATGTTCTGACATCAACCCCTAGGCCTGCCTCATGCACTATTATCTATGTTCTGACATCAACCCCTACGCCTGCCTCATGCATTATTGCCTATGTTCTGACATCAACCCCTAGGCCTGCCTCATGCAATATTACCTATGTTCTGACATCAACACCTAGGCCTGCCCCTTGCACTATTACCTATGTTCTGACATCAACCCCTAGGCCTGCCTCATCCACTACTATACATATTTACCTGTGTTCTGATATCAACCCCTAGGCCTGCCTCATGCACTACTATAACTATTTACCTGTGTTCTGAAATCAAACCCTAGGCATGCCTTATCCACTACTATAACTATTTACTTATGTTCTGAAATCAAACCCTAGGCCTGCCTAATCCACTACTGTAACAGTATACCTGTGTTCTGACATCAACCCTTTGGTCAGCCTCATCCAGTACTATAAATATTTACCTGTGTTCTGACATCCACCCAAGGCCTGCCTCATGCACTTTTACCTATGTTCTCACATCAACCCCTGGCCTGCCTCATGCACTATTACCTATGTTCTGACATCAACCCCTAGGCCTGCCTCATCCACTATTACCTATGTTCTGACATCAACCCCTACGCCTGCCTCATGCATTATTACCTATGTTCTGACATCAACCCCTAGGCCTGCCTCATGCAATATTACCTATGTTCTGACATCAACACCTAGGCCTGCCCCTTGCACTATTGCCTATGTTCTGACGTCAACCCCTAGGCCTGCCCCATCCACTACTATACATATTTACCTGTGTTCTGATATCAACCCCTAGGCCTGCCTCATGCACTACTATAACTATTTACCTGTGTTCTGAAATCAAACCCTAGGCATGCCTTATCCACTACTATAACTATTTACCTATGTTCTGAAATCAAACCCTAGGCCTGCCTAATCCACTACTGTAACAGTATACCTGTGTTCTGACATCAACCCTTTGGTCAGCCTCATCCAGTACTATAAATATTTACCTGTGTTCTGACATCCACCCAAGGCCTGCCTCATGCACTTTTACCTATGTTCTGACATCAACCCCTAGGCCTGCCTCATGCACTATTACCTATGTTCTGACATCAACACCTAGGCCTGCCTCTTGCACTATTACCTATGTTCTGACATCAACCCTAGGAATGCCTCATCCACTACTATACATATTTACCTGTGTTCTGATATCAACCCCTAGGCCTGCCTCATGCACTATTACCTATGTTCTGACATCAACCAATATGCCTGCCTCATGCACTATTATCTATGTTCTGACATCAACCCCTACGCCTTCCTCATGCACTATTACCTATGTTCTGACATCAACCCGTACGCCTGCCTCATGCACTAATACCTATGTTCTGACATCAACCGCACTATTATCCGTGTTCTGACATCAACCCCTAGGCCTGCCTCATGCACTATTACCTATGAATTGACATTGACCCCTTGGCTTGCCTCATCCACTACTATAAATATTTACCTGTGTTCTGACATCAACCCCTAGGCCTGCCTCATCCACCACTATAGCTGTTAATATTGCCTCTATGACCAATGCTAGAAACGTATTGCAACCGAAAACAAATCCGTATCTCTTATGAGACAACGAGTTCGCTATTTGGGCTCTGTAAAATAAAAATAAAAATATACACTCATTTCATCTTGTTTGTTCTTTTTGTTGGTTTTCGACAAATATTTGCACTTTTCATTAATATTCAATTGTACATGTCGGGACTGTAAAATACATTTGAAATTAACAAATTCCTGTTTTCGAGCTCAGAGTCGACAATGTAATTTTGGCAACAGCGTACAACAATATTAAAAGTGTATATTAGTTCACAAAAGGTAGATTCAAACGTATGCGACACCACAAACATAAAATGGTTGACAACAGGTGTACCGCCTTGGAACGGTCAGTGGCAGAATGGGTAACACAAATTACGTTGTTGACAACAGGGGTACCGCCTTGGAACGGTCAGTGGCAGTGGCAGTGGGTAACACAAATTACGTTGTTGACAACAGGACTACCGCCTTGGAACGGTCAGTGGCAAAATGGGTAACACAAATTACGTTGTTGACAACAGGACTACCGCCTTGGAACGGTCAGTGGCAGTGGCAGTGGGTAACACAAATTACGTTGTTGACAACAGGGGTACCACCTTGGAACGGTCAGTGGCAAAATGGGTAACACAAATTACGTTGTTGACAATAGGGGTACCGCCTTGGAACTGTCTGTGGCAGTGGCAGTGGGTAACACAAATTACGTTGTTGACAACAGGAGTACCGCCTTGGAACGGTCAGTGGCAAAATGGGTAATACAAATTACGTTGTTGACAACAGGGGTACCGCCTTGGAACGGTCAGTGGCAGTGGCAGTGGGTAACACAAATTACGTTGTTGACAACAGGAGTACCGCCTTGGAACGGTCAGTGGCAGAATGGATCACACAAATTACGTTGTTGACAACAGGGGTACCGCCTTGGAACGGTCAGTGGCAGTGGCAGTGGGTAACACAAATTACGTTGTTGACAACAGGAGTACCACCTTGGAACGGTCAGTGGCAAAATGGGTAATACAAATTACGTTGTTGACAACAGGGGTACCACCTTGGAACGGTCAGTGGCAGAATGGGTAATACAAATTACGTTGTTGACAACAGGGATACCACCTTGGAACGGTCAGTGGCAGAATGGGTAATACAAATTACGTTGTTGACCACAGGGGTACCACCTTGGAACGGTCAGTGGCAGAATGGATCACACAAATTACGCCATTTAGAAGTAACACTTCGTTCCAAAACATTTTAATTTTACAAACAGGATAAAGCTGCATATCGTCTTTGTTCTCGTTCGATGTTGAGAGATGAGCATACGATGTAAGACGTGAGAATGTGTTGTAATATTTTTAATATTTTGAAAAAGTGTGTATTATATGCATTAACATTTATGTCAGATAAAAACAACATATTTCCAGCAGTTTAATATTGTCCGAGATCAAGACCTGGTGTTGAGACTTGAAACGTATCGACACTACGGGGGCTACGGCTCTTGTTGTCGATCATCTTCAATTTTAGCCTACCCGATATTGATTAACACGTTATAAATATTTTATTTCTTAATCTAAGGGTCGCTAAACCTTACTCTTACACTGATGTCATCTAAATTCGTTTTACTCATTCTGTCTCTTATCTTAAACATATCTCGGCGTTTGTAACGTGATATAAATACGCTATTATTATAATTATTTGCTTATTGTAAATCTAAATGGGCCCCTTTTGCGGGCATTTTCTTCCAATATCAGTCATATTTAAGTATATTTTTATAATCAGGTGAGCATTTTATTTTCTAGAATTTTTCATTGCAATAGTTATTTAGATTATTTTCTTGAAAATGACATATGTTCTTCGTACTCATGAAGAAGGCGTAAAGCCGAAAACGCCCGAGTATCCGTATAGCTTCTATTAACTATAGCTAACAGTATTTTGGTATTTTTATTATCCTTTCTGGATCCAGTGCTTGTGAAGGTGTTCTGTTCAATGATTTTCTCTACTGTGTGTGTGTGTGTGTGTGTGTGTGTGTGTGTGTGCGTGCGTAAAATGTGAATATGTGTTGTGTACACCAACTTGCGATGACAGAAATATTTGAACATTTTGACTTTCAAAAATCGAGAGGTCCTTGGTTCAATGTGGCAAGGCCAATTTTTAAACGTCAAAATGTTCAAATATCTGTGCGTGTGTGCGTGCGTGCGTGCGTGCGTGCGTCATATTCATATTCAGCTAAATCAACTTTGACAATTAAGTACAGCAACACATATGTCTTCTAATGTTGATTCATATAACATATTAATCAAATGGTTATCTTACGTTGCTATTGTGATCACCACTTGGTATGTAGCTCTGAACACGTCATAGAGAACATAGGCCACCCATATGTTTGTCGTCTTTCCAACTATTACGAGCAAGACGGCGTTCAGGCCACACACACCTGCCATTAAGATTTCGCCTCTGCCTCCTATGGACCAATCAAATGGCACGAAGCCTATTGCAATTACACTGATAAAGCCTGAAACAAAACAATGATCCTGAAGATTTGGTTAATATAACATGTATAAAGGTCATGTCATGCATATAATCATATTGACAGGGTATAGGTCAAATCAAGTTGGTGTTAACTAACGGTCAGAAAAGAATAGATAGGTTAGGTAGGTAGGTTTATCTTTTTTTTTTCTTTTTTTTTCTTTTTTTCTTCTCCTTACTTTGTCAGGTTATATTAGTATCCATCAAGCTAAAAACATTATACTTAAACGCATAAGCTCATATTTGAATTGGTATACACTATAATATAGTATCTGTAATTGCTTTAATTTAAAAAATAATGATAAAAAGGTGAGGAGTCGGAAATCTGAAATAGAGTAGAAAACACCTGTTTGTTATGAAATGGCTATGCAATATAAAGCTAGATAAGATCTCTCTGCACGACGCGTGTAAACACCTGTTTGTTATGAAATGGCTATGCAATATAAAGCTAGATAAGATCTCTCTGCACGACGCGTGTCTCCTATCTTGTCCAGGAATGTGTGACAGTGCACCCAGGACTATGACCTTGACCTATTGATCTGGTCACATGACCTTTGCCATTAGGTGAATATTTGCAAAGTGTATTGAAGAAAGAGTTAACTATTCTAAGTAATTTTATTTTTCTCACAAATAATGACTTTTGAATCTTAACGGAGACCTTGACCATTATATATTAATGTGGCCACGTGACAAATATAGTGTGTTTGGGAGAGAGAGAGAGAGAGAGAGAGAGAGAGAGGGAGAGGGTGCGAGGTGGACGACTTATCACACTGATGAGAGAGAGAGATAGAGAGATAGAGAGAGAGAGAGGAAGAGCGAGAGAGAGAGAGAGGGGTGGAGGCGAGGTGGATGACTTATCACACTGATTCAAATAATGTTAGAGATATACGGTGAAAACTATATGGCCAATACAACCATGTATGTCTCGATAGTAGTTCAGTGGTTGGAGCGTTGGCAAGGTAAGCAAGAGACCTCGGATTTGAGATGTAACACGGAAATAGTACATGAAACTTGAAAAATATTTCTATCTGTATTTCTATATATATATGGTGGTCAAGAAAAAATATCCCTCAAGTTCAATCAGTATGTTCGAGTATCATGGCAAAATGATCCTTGGTGGTGGTGGGGGGCTAGTGGGAATCAAAATAAGAGGGGCAGTATTGAACCCTGCGTATGCCCATGGGGAATAATCAGTTGCCAATATGCCAAGTGTTTATATAAATCATCAAGCATAACGGAACACATGATAATCATGCAGTCAATTAATTTAATACTCCAGTATAGTTGTGTCCTAAACTAACTGAACTTCACAAGTTTTAAAACAAAATTAAGATTGCCCTATCCAAATCAATTCCCATAGGCTGCAACTATAAGAGGGGAGATACATTCAAATCAATTCCCATAGGCTGCAACTATAAGAGGGAAGATACATCCAAATCAATTCCCATAGGCTCCAACTATAAGAGGGAAGTACATCCAAATCAATTTCCATAGGCTCCAGCTATAAGAGGGAAGATACATCCAAATCAATTCCCATAGGCTCCAACTATAAGAGGGAAGATACATCCAAATCAATTCCCATAGGCTCCAACTATAAGAGGGAAGATACATCCAAATCAATTCTCATAGGCTCCAACTATAGGAGGGAAGATACATCCAAATCAATTCTCATAGGCTCCAACTATAAGAGGGAAGATGCATCCAAATCAATTCCCATAGGCTCCAGCTATAAGAGGGAAGATGCATCCAAATCAATTCCCATAGGCTCCAGCTATAAGAGGGAAGATACATCCAAATCAATTCCCATAGGCTCCAGCTATAAGAGGGAAGATACATCCAAATCAATTCCCATAGGCTCCAGCTATAAGAATTGAATTGAATTGGGGTTTTAAGGCGCACCAACACATGAAAAGGTTATATGGCGCCTAAAAGGCATGAACATGCCAGGTTCATCTTCCATGTACATCGAGATAAAAATATGGAAAATGGGCCTAGAACCTTCTCACCCTGAACTGCAGAGTTGCTGCAAATTCTATCGTAGAAACTCCATTTACGCTGGAGCCACGTTATTGTTTTTCTGCCACTGCTCTTAGTGATGTGAGCGAGATGGCACCTGAAACAATGCAGGGGTCATGATGAAGACCTTTAATGAGCATGAATAAAAATGACAAAATGAATATGAATGGGGGGGGGGGGGGTCCTACCCCTCTGCATGTGACGGTGTATTTGCAGTGGTTGTATTCTACCCCGGCAACCACACGGGGACCAGCTATAAGAGGGAAGATACATCCAAATCAATTCCCATAGGCTCCAGCTATAAGAGGGAAGATACATCCAAATCAATTCCCATAGGCTCCAACTATAGGAGTGTCACTGATAAAGAACTTTAAGCAAAGAATTCACACAAACTGTATCCACTGCCAGTAACATTGAACCTAGAACTTAGCAACTCCTCACAAAACACCATACTCCGCGGCATTTTACCATATTTTACAGAGTTTTTCACAAGCAAAGACGAGAGCACACCCCTGCATTGGTTCAAAACGTCAAAACTTAAGAACAGGCAGAATGAATATTACATTTTTTTAAACGCAGTTAAATAGCCGAAATAATTGACGGATACTAATTTTAGCCCAATAAATCATTTAATTAACAGTACTTCTAATTTTTACTTTCTTGAAAAAGACGCCATATACATAACGATTCAGTACAGAAAATATAGTATGTGCTTCCATCCCACACCTTCCCCACCCATTCCCCACTCACACCCCCTTCTGGTTAGGTATAATTTGAATTGGGACAATCTTCTATATAAGCTCTAAGAAACTGGCAGTTTCAAAAACTATTCCTCTCCTGATCTTCACAGCGTGCACGTCGCGGAGAGGGCACAGTCAGCAATCGAAGAGGATTGACCAAGTGGGTCGATCCTTGCCCGCACCGCCCTCGAACGTACCGCAGGGACTGCCGGAACACCGTTTTACTTGCAGTATATTGTCTTGCTGCAAGAACGGCTGATTGCTGATTGACTAAAAGTGAAGATGTCTCCTGCGTTCCCATCACAGCACACATCATCTGACGTCCACAGATCCCGGAAGTCTTGTCCGCGAGCCGGAAGGAGTAATTGACCGTTCGGCCTACATTCGACAACCAAGGGGGAAGGACGTCGGGCGGTGTGTGCGGCGCAGGGGTCATACTGTGATGGGTGTGGCCCTAAACAAGACCGTCACCAGAAAGAAGAGCAGAGGATGTATGACACCGAAGCGGATGTAGGATCTCCACGCCAGCAGCCGACAACCATGCCAGACCAGTCCAGACCACCTCACCGCCGCAGCGAAGACCACACAGAGCGAAAGCGACAACCACCTACACACATACAACAGAAACGACAACCACAGCAGCAGCACCAGATCAACCAACACACTCCACTAGAGAAGTCCAGACTCAATTGTGCCCATAGCGACCACGGTTTCCAGGCGTTTTAGTTGGCGGAGGGACTTTAAACCTCAGAAGTACACACACACACTTCAAAAACTATTTGGGAACAATATTAACGGGACTCACTCATATTTCCATTTAAATTAAACAAAGGGTTAATTTACAGTAAACAATAACGTGTAGGATAAATATACCATTAGATTACTCACTAAGAAAAGTACCAACTCCTTCAACGGCGCCATTATAAATGTGTCTGTTTTCCTTATGTGGTGATACGACCTTCCACAAATTTTGTATGTAGTTGCCGACTTGGAAATTTCCGCAAGATGCAAAAGCCCACCAGACTGACCATAGCAAGACAGTCCTTGACGAATAGGCAGATATTACTTCATTTACAAGGAATCGCAGTCCTGACTTTATTTTCGATGCCACAGAACTGCGTGATCCCTCATTGGACTCAGTTTCTTGAACATTTCTTTCAGATGTTGTACCTTCAGAGCCGCTACCGTGAAATATCTGTGAAAACTCGGCACGCGGTAAAACTATAGTGATAATAAACGCAATGATAACGCTTACAAACGAGAATGTGGTTAACTGATATAGGTCAAGAACACTGAACGACACACACAGCTGACCGAGGAGATAGGCAACGCATTTTGCTATCAAAGAAGCACCTCTCGTAAAACTTGCTACTTTCTTGAATTGAGCACTGGGTACGATAGCAAATAGATAAGAATAATATCCGATGTCACAGGCGGTTGCAAGTCCAAACATCACTTGCATGAGTTTCATTGCAGGAACTCCTTGCGCCCAAAGAAGTAACGCCCATGTTCCAATATAAGCTATCCCGTCTATAATAAGCATAGGCTTGTACCGAAAGAAGTCCGTGAGTATGAATACAGGAACAAGCCAGATGAGATATGAATATGTCCACCATGGATATACTTCATTATCGACTTCTTCTTCGGTGAGATTTTTCCATTTTCCTGTGAGATAGTTTGTGAGGTAGGCCTCAGACGGTCTCAGATCCTTAAAGAATCCGAATAGGCAGACAGCACAAATAACAAGTTTCCAGTGCATCCTGTGTGTCAGACAATGTAGCACACATATACTACATTAGCAAGTGTTTAGTTGGTTAACGTTCACGACTATTAAGGGGTACACCATGTACACCAACATGTAAAGTCGTTTTAAAAATAACAGTTAATCATTCAGTCATTATATGGATGCATGATAGTTAAGATAGTTAATACAAATACAAATGCACATAGACATAGTATTGTGTCATGTACGACACACTGTTAGTACAGTACAGATAGAAGCTATTTAAAATCAATTGGAGTTTGCGTACATAATCTTCACGTAACGGATCAAGGAAAGGAAACAGAGATCCGGACCCCCGAGATTTGAAAAGTGTAAATACAAATTGGCTGAGAGACGTTCTTTTGTTTTGATTGATTTTGGTTGTGATTTGATTGTTTAAAGTCTGGAGCCCCGAATCTGAAATCCTGGATCCGCGCATGCCCTTTATCTTTAATCTAAGATGAAGAAAAATGCTTTTTAACGAAATTAACTTACATATATACTAAAACAATTGATAAAGCAACTCACTGCATCGTTTATAATTTTATAATTTTTGTTTAAATAATTGTTTGTTTATTTACATTGTTTATCTCGTGTAATTCCTATCTATCAAATACACATCATTAGCCAATGTTTGTCAAGTTGCCGTCGTTATCATTTATATATCTAGTTATATCAGTTAACGGGAACATCTATAAGAGTCTACACACTGCCAACTTTGCCACAGTTCTGATATGACACTTATTATATGATATGTATATAAAACAAGCAGTACTGGAGTCTTATATAAAACCTTTCATATAAGAAACATATAAAAGATGAAAAATGTTCTCATAAGAATCATATAAAAAAGTGTGTGTGTTTTCAACATGAAGCTTTATGAATTTCTTCTTATATAAAAAATGTATGAAACTCTGTAAATATCATATGAAAGGTTTCTATTAGAGAATCGTATGTGACTCCTTGAATATAAGTGTCATATGAGAATGCAATCATATGTGTATTATATATGGCAAGCATATGTGAAAGCAATCATATGTGTTTTATATATGGCAATCATATGAGAAGGCAATCATATGTGTATTATATATGACAATCATATGAGAAGGCAATCATATGTGTATTATATATGCCAGTCATATGAGAAGGCAATAATATGTATATTATATATGACAATCATATAAGAAGGCAATCATATGTGTATTATATATGGCACTCATATGAGAAGGCAATCATATGTGTATTATATATGGCAATCATATGAGAAGGCAATCATATGTGTATTTTATATGACAATCATATGAGAAGGCAATCATATGTGTGTTATATATGACAATCATATGACAAGGCAATAATATGTGTATAATATATGACAATCATCTGAGAAGGCAACATATGTGTATTATTTATGGCAATCATATGAGAAAGCAATCATATGTGTATTATATATGGCAATCATATGAGAAAGCAATCATATGTGTATTATATATGGCAATCATATGAGAAGGCAAGCATATGTGTATTATATATGACTATCATATGAGAAGGCAATCATATGTTTATTATATATGACAATCATATGAGAAGGCAATCATATGTTTGTTATATATGACAATCATATGAGAAAACAATCATATGTGTGTTATATATGACAATCATATGAGAAGGCAATCATATGTGTATTATATATGACAATCATATGAGAAGGCAAACATATGTGTATTTTATATGACAATCATACGAGAAGGGCAATCATATGTGTATTATATGAGACAATCATATGCAAAGGCAATCATATGTTTGTTATATATGAATATCATATGAGAAGGCAATCATATGTGTAGTATATATGACAATCATATGAGAAGGCAATCATATGTGTAGAATATATGACAATCATATGAGAAGGCAATCATATTTTGTTATATATGACAATCATGTGACAAGGCAAACAAACGTGTATTATATATGCCAGTCATATGAGAAGGCAATAATATGTGTATTATATATGACAATCATATGAGAAGGCAATCATATGTGTATTATATATGGCAATCATATGAGAAGGCAATCATATGTGTATTATACATGGCAATCATATGAGAAGGCAATCATATGTGTATTTTATATGACAATCATATGAGAAGGCAATCATATGTGTGTTATATATGACAATCATATGACAAGGCAATCATATGTGTATAATATATGACAATCATATGAGAAGGCAACATATGTGTATTATTTATGGCAGTCATATGAGAAAGCAATCATATGTGTATTATATATGGCAATCATATGAGAAAGCAATCATATGTGTATTATATATGGCAATCATATGAGAAGGCAAGAATATGTGTATTATATATGACAATCATATGAGAAGGCAATCATATGTTTATTATATATGACAATCATATGAGAATGCAATCATATGTTTGTTATATATGACAATCATATGAGTAAACAATTATATGTGTGTTATATATGACAATCATATGAGAAGGCAATCATATGTGTATTATATATGACAATCATATGAGAAGGCAATCATATGTCTATTATATATGACAATCATACGAGAAGGGCAATCATATGTGTATTATATGAGACAATCATATGCAAAGGCAATCATATGTTTGTTATATATGAATATCATATGAGAAGGCAATCATATGTGTAGTATATATGACAATCATATGAGAAGGCAATCATATGTGTAGTATATATGACAATCATATGAGAAGGCAATCATATTTTGTTATATATGACAATCATATGACAAGGCAAACATACGTGTATTATATATGGCAATCATATGAGAATGCAATCATATGTGTATTTTATATGACAATTATATCAGAAGGCAATCATATGTGTATTTTATATGACAATAATATGAGAATGCAATCATATGTGTATTATATATGGCAGTCATATGAGAATGCAGTCATATATGTAGTATATATGGCAATCATATGAGAGTGCAATCATATGTGTATTATATATGGCAATCATATGAGAAGGCAATCATATGTTTGTTATATATGACAATCACATCAGAAGGCAATTATATGTGTATTGTATATGACAATCATACGAGAATGCAATCATATGTTTGTTATATATGACAATCATATGAGAAGGCAATCATATGTGTATTATATATGACAATCATATGAGAATGCAATCATATGTGTATTATATTTGGCAGTCATATGAGAATGCAGTCATATGTGTAGTATATATGGCAATCATATGAGAGTGCAATCATATGTGTATTATATATGGCAATCATATGAGAAGGCAATCATATGTTTGTTAAATATGACAATCACATCAGAAGGCAATTATATGTGTATTGTATATGACAATCATACGAGAATGCAATCATATGTTTGTTATATATGACAATCATATGAGAAGGCAATCATATGTGTATTATATATGACAATCATATGAGAATGCAATCATATGTTTGTTATATATGACAATCATATGAGAAGGCGCCTTAATCATATGTTTGTTATATATTACAATCATATGAGACGGCAATTATATGTGTATTATATATGACAATCATATGAGAAGGGCAATCATATGTGTATTATATGAGACAATCAAATGAAAAGGCAATCATATGTTTGTTATATATGAATACCATATGAGAAGGCAATCATATGTGTAGTATATATGACAATCATATGAGAAGGCAATCATATGTGTAGTATATATGGCAATCATATGAGAAGGCAAGCATATGTTTGTTATATATGACAATCATATGACAAGGCAAGCATACGTGTATTATATATGGCAATCAAATGAGAAGGCAATCATATGTTTGTTATATATGACAATCATATGAGAAGACAATCATATGTGTATTATATATGACAATCATATGAGAATGCAATCATATGTTTGTTATATATGACAATCATATGAGAAGGCAATAATATGTTTGTTATATATTACAATCATATGAGACGGCAATCATATGTGTATTATATATGGCAATCATATGAGAATGCAGTCATATGTGTATTATATATGGCAATCATATGAGAATGCAGTCATATGTGTATTATATATGGCAATCATATGAGAAGGCAATCATATGTGTATTATATATGGCAATCATATGAGAAGGCAATCATATGTGTATTATATATGGCAATCATATGAGAAGGCAATCATATGTGTATTATATATGGCAATCATATGACAAGGCAATCATATGTGTATTATATATGGCAATCATATGAGAAGGCGATCATATGTGTATTATATATGGCAATCATATGACAAGGCAATCATATGTGTATTATATATGGCAATCATATGACAAGGCAATCATATGTGTATTATATATGACAATCATATCAGAAAGCAATCATATGTTTGTTATATATGACAATCATATGAAAAGGCAATCATATGTGTATTATATGAGACAATCATATGAGAAGGCAAGCATATGTTTGTTATATATGACAATCATATGACAAGGCTATCATACGTGTATTATATATGGCAATCAAATGAGAAGGCAATCATATGTTTGTTATATATGACAATCATATCAGAAGGCAATCATATGTGTATTTTATATGACAATCATATGAGAAGTCAATCATATGTGTATTATATATGGCAATCATATGAGAATGCAGTCATATGTGTATTATATATGGCAATCATATGAGAATGCAGTCATATGTGTATTATATATGGCAATCATATGAGAAGGCAATCATATGTGTATTATATATGGCAATCATATGAGAAGGCAATCATATGTGTATTATATATGGGAATCATATGAGAAGGCAATCATATGTGTATTATATATGGCAATCATATGACAAGGCAATCATATGTGTATTATATATGGCAATCATATGACAAGGCAATCATATGTGTATTATATATGACAATCATATCAGAAAGCAATCATATGTTTGTTATATATGACAATCACATCAGAAGGCAATTATATGTGTATTATATATGACAATCATATGAGGATGCAATCATATGTTTGTTATATATGATAATCATATGAGAAGGCAATCATATGTGTATTATATATGACAATCATATCAGAAGGCAATCATATGTTTGTTATATATTACAATCATATCAGAAGGCAATTATATGGGTATTATATGTAGTAGCCACCAAATTACATGGGCAATAGTAAGGTAGTAGCCACGGAAGTTCATTGGCACTAGTAAGGTAGTAGCCACCAAAGTGTATGGGCAATAGTAAGGTAGTAGCCACGGAAGTTCATTGGCACTAGTAAGGTAGTAGCCACCAAAGTGTATGGTCATTAGTAAGGTAGTAGCCACCAAAGTGCATGGACACTAGTAAGGAATTAGCAACCAAAGTACATGGGCACTAGTAAGGTAGTAGCCACCAAAGTGCATGGACACTAGTAAGGAATTAGCCACCAAAGTACATGGGCACTAGTAAGGTAGTAGCCACCAAAGTGCATGGACACTAGTAAGGAATTAGCCACCAAAGTACATGGGCACTAGTAAGGTAGTAGCCACCAAAGTACATGGGCACTTGACTAAGTAAGGTAGTAGACACCGAAGTATATGGGCACTGGTAAGTTAGTAGCCACCAAAGCACATGGACACTAGCAAGGCAGTAGCCACTAGGAAGGTATTAGTCACCAAAGTGCATGGGCACTAGTTAGTAAGGTATTACGTAGCCACCAAAGTATATGGACACTGTAAGGTAGTAGCCACCAAAGTACATGGGCACTAGTGAGGTACTTTCAATAAATATAGGAGACGGCGTCAGTGTGGTAAACGCGTCGGTGTTGATTGTGATATACATATTTAATTATTAAAAATACATTTTACTAACTTTGTTGTCATTTCTTTGTAAATAATTTGAATGTTCCTGTTGTGGAGCTTTCTTGAATAAATAAACTTAGACCTTTTTATTAATCACGATGGTGCATTTATAACGAACTCACCGACATATAACCCCGCCTCCAAACTCCTCCCATCTCATTTGAAATTCTGTGGCTATCAAGCTTGTGACTAAAATCAGCTTTTTCCTAATTACCTCCCATTAAAAGGCGGAGCTAAGTGGCGGAACTACTTTCAAAATATCTCTTTACTACGGTATACGATAAATCTCTTTGGAATCTAATGCTTCCCCCATTTTCAATCGGATCAGAAAGAATAAATAAAACAATTTAATCGTATTTGTGTGTTTATATGGCCTAAACGAGATGGCCGAGTTAGTAAGGCAATTTAATTCTAGTGCTATGAACATTATTAATTTGTGCGTTAGGAACATTCTGCAAAATGAGACGTCTAGTGAAGTGTAGGCTTCTGGCGACTATTTGCTGTAACTCTGCGGCAAACATTGCTGCAAGTTTGTGGCGAAGTTGCGGTACACTTTTACCATGCAAATGAGGTCTGAGGCAAAGTTGCAGCAAACAAATATGCAAATGAGGTTATGGTGATGTTCTGGCGATGTTCACCGCAACTTTGCCTCAGACCTCATTTGCATGGTAAAAGTGTGCGGCAACTTTGCAGCAAACTTCATTTGCATAACATGTTTAGCTGTAATCTTCTGGCGATATTTTTGGCGATTTTTGCTGCCACTTTGCCGCAGACCTCATTTACATAGTAAAAGTGTGCGGCAACTTTGCAGCAAACTTCATTTGCATAAAATATTTCTCTGCAATGTTCTGGCGATGCTTGTGGTGATGTTTGCTGCAAAGTTGCGGCAATGTTCGCCAACACATCGCGGCAATCTTTTTCAAAATAAATAATGGACTGAAATTATGAAATAGAACAATGTTTTAAAAAGATATATATTTAGCTCAAAAACATGATTTTCTTTTTACTATTTAACATGGACTGCACCATATTTAAACAAATGGAAAATATTTAAATAAATCGACACTATTTAAAGACATTTTCTAAATGTTTTTATTTTTAACTTAAAAATATTTTCTATAGTTTTTTCTGCATTAGAGATTTTCTTTAAACTTTTTGTACAGTAAGTCTGTTATATATATAGGCAGAAAATGCAAAAATAATGGTAGGTCTCCATAACTGTTAAAAAATAATGTGTAATGCCACCATCATGTCAATCTGTCCAAAAAGTTGAACAAGTCCATGAAATAGCTAAATAAGACATTTTTGAAGTCTAATCATTTATTCATTGGTCACAATTCTGCTAAAATTGTATTAAAGTAAAGAACATTTAATCATAATAACATTTAAAGCTCATCTTTATGTAAAACCTAATTTTTTTTACAAAATCTGTTGAGACCATTACCACAATTTATGCACAAATTAGCCCATAATGATACAATTTCCTTTTTTTTTGTATGTTCCCAATAAGAGAATTTGTTTAAACTTTCTAAGCACATAGTTAACATATATAAAAACAAAATGTGCAATAAAAATGTTAGGTCCCATGCTTGTTTAGATTTTTTTTTGAAACCCTACCCCTGTGCTTAAAGGCCAAGTTTTGTATGAAATTATATAGAAATGGTATATTTTCCTTTTTTGTTATGTTCCTAATAACAGTCTTCCTAGGCACGTATTTGAACATATAGTAAGACAATATATGCAATTAAAGTTATAGGTCACCATGCATATTGAGATTTAATATTGGTTTTTGGAACCCTCCCATTATGCTCAATTTTTTTAATTTTGTTTGAATTTTTACAAAATGATATATTTTTCCTATTTTATGTATGTTTCTAATAGGCATTTATATAAATAAAGACAATAAAAAAAAAAAATTAAAAAATAAAAATTAAAAATAAAAATTAAAAAAAAAGAAAAGACAATAAGTACAACTAGATAATAAGTACAACTAGATATCAAGAGCAACATTCCTGTAAATGTTTAGGAAAATCATCCAATAGTTTTAGAAGATATGTCGCCCAAAATGCTGCGCATGAAAAACTACAGAAAATGCCTTTAAATGCTCTCGATTTAAAGTATATCCTTACGATTTAGATTTTTATATCCTCCACGATTTAAATATATCCATTTATATAATGATTTAACTAAATGGTTTTGATTTTAGTAATTGTTTGTGATCTAAATAATCGACCTTCGTTATACTATAAATGTGCAATATACTTTAAATCAAGAGGATTTATTTAGACAGTGTCAATTTTTTTAAATCATGAGTCCATTATGTTAAATAGTGAAAAAACAACAACATGTTTTTGAGCTAAATAGTTTGTTACAAAAGGCGCCCCATATAGAATAAGTTGGAATAGGTTGTCACTGCATATATTAATTTTGAACAAAACTGACTAAATATGACCACATCATTAAATGGGGTGTTGAGTTAAATATTATGCAGAATTCATACTGTAAATTAAAAGTCTGACATACAAATATATTCTTATCAGTGCTCACGAAAAATATTTTTGACCGGCGGGCCCTGAATTAATATTGACAGGCCCTGAATTAATTATAAAGAAAAAAAGGCAAAAGGAACAAGCCCCAACAAGATTTTGACAAGCCTCCGGCTTGGGGCTATCCTATTTCGTGAGCACTGCTAATCCCTAACTTACAAAGTTGACAAAGCCATACAATAATTAATCCCATCCAGCCCATTTTCATTGAGATGTCGAGAGCTGTCATTTCTGCATTAATCATTTTATGGAGATATCGAGCGCTGTCATTTCTGTATTACACCCATTTTATGGAGATGGCGAGCGCTGTCATTCCTACATTACTCCCATTTTCATGGACATATCAAGTGCTATCATTACTGCATTACTCTCATTTTTATGTAGAAGTTGAGTGCTGTCATTCTTGCATTACTCCCATTTTCATGGAGATGTCGAGTGCTGTCATTCCTGCATTACTCTCATTTTTATGTAGATGTCGAGTGCTGTCATTTCTGCATTACTCCCATTTCCATGGAGATGTCGAGCGCTGTCATTTTTGCATTACTTACATTTTCTTGGAGATGTCGAGCGCTTAATTCCTGCATTACTCCCATTTTCTTGGAGGTGTCGAGTGTTGTCAATTCTGCATTACTCCCATTTTCATTAGATGTCGAGCGCTGTCATTTCTGCATTACTCTCATTTTTAAGTAGATGTCGAGGCAGCTGTCATTTCTACATTACTCCCATTTCATGGAGATGTCGAGTGCTGTTATTTCTGTATTACACCCATTTTATGGAGATGGCGAGCGCTGTCATTCCTGCATTACTCCCATTTTCATGGACATATCGAGTGCTATCATTACTGCATTACTCCCATTTTTATGTAGATGTTGAGTGCTGTCATTCTTGCATTACTCCCATTTTCATGGAGATGTCGAGTGCTGTCATTCCTGCATTACTCCCATTTTCATGGAGATGTCGAGCGTTGTCAATTCTGCATTACTCCCATTTTCATGAGATGTCGAGCGCTGTCATTTCTGCATTACTCTCATTTTTAAGTAGATGTCGAGGCAGCTGTCATTTCTACATTACTCCCATTTTCATGGAGATGTCGAGTGCTGTCATTTTTGCATTACTTACATTTTTATGTAGATGACGAGTACTGTCATTTCTGCATTACTCCCATTTTCATGGAGATGTCGAGCGCTGTCATTTCTGCATTACTCTAATTTTCATGGAAATGTTGAGCGCTGTCATTTCTGCATTACTCCTATTTTCATAGAGATGTCGAGCGCTGTCAAAGTTCTGCATTACTCTCATTTCTGCATTACTCTAATTTTTATGGAGATGTCGATCGCTGCCATTTTTGCATTTCTCCCATTTTCATGGAGATATCGAGTGCTGTTATTCAAGCATTACTCCCATTTTCATGAAGATATCACGTGCTGTCATTCCTGCATTACTCCCATTTTTATGTGGATGTTAAGTGCTGTTATTCCTGCATTACTGCCATTTTCATGGAGATGTCGAGTGCTGTCATCCCTGCATTACTCCCATTTTCATGGAGATGTCGAGCGTTGTCAATTCTGCATTACTCCCATTTTCATGGAGATGTCGAGTGCTGTCATTTCTGCATTACTCTCATTTTTATGTAGATGTCGAGTGCTGTCATTTCTGCATTACTCCCATTTTCATGGAGATGTCGAGCGCTGTCATTTTTGCATTACTTACATTTTCTTAGAGATGTCGAGCGCTTAATTCCTGCATTACTCCCATTTTCTTGGAGGTGTCGAGTGTTGTCTTTCCTGCATTGCTCCCATTTTTATGTAGACATTCCTGCATTACTCCCATTTTATGTAAATGTCGAGTACTGTCATTCCTGCATTACTCCCATTTTCATGGAGATGTCGAGCGCTGTCATTTCTGCATTTCTCTAATTTTCATGGAGATGTCGAGCGCTGTCATCTCTGCATTACTCTCATTTTCATTGAAATGTTGAGAGATGTCATTTCTGCATTACTCTCACTTTCATGGAGATGTCGAGCGCTGTCATTTCTGCATTACTCCTATTTTCACGGAGATGTCGAGCACTGTCATTTCTGCATTACTCCCATTTTCATAGAGATGTCGAGCACTGTCATTTCTGCATTAGTCATTTTTATGGAGATGTCGATCGCTGTCATTTCTCCATTTCTCCCATTTTCATAGAGATGTCGAGCGCTGTCATTTCTGCATTCAGGGCCTCCTCTGGCCATTTTTTTCCTTTCGCAACCAATTTTGCCAAATGAAAAAAGTTGGAGCCACATTGGAGACAATTGGGGGCCATTACTCCCATTTTCATAGAGATGTCGACCGCTGTCAGTTCTGCATTACTCTCATTTCTGCATTACTCTCATTTTTATGGAGATGTCGAGCGCTGTCATTTCTGCATTCAGGGCCTCCTCTGGCCATTTTTTTCCTTTCGCAACCAGTTTCGCCAAATGAAAAAAGTTGGAGCCACATTGGAGACAATTGAGGGCCATTACTCCCATTTTCATAGAGATGTCGACCGCTGTCATTTCTGTATTACTCTCATTCCGCATTACTCTCATTTTTATGGAGATGTCGAGCGCTGTCATTTCTGCATTACTCTAATTTTCATGGAGATGTCGAGCGCTGTCATCTCGGCATTACTCTCATTTTCATGAAAATGTTGAGCGCTGTCATTTCTGCATTACTCTCATTTTCATGGAGATGTCGAGCGCTGTCATTTCTGCATTACTCCTATTTTCACGGAGATGTCGAGCACTGTCATTTCTGCATTACTCCCATTTTCATAGAGATGTCGAGCACTGTCATTTCTGCATTACTGTCATTCTTATGGAGATGTCGATCGCTGTCACTCCAATTTTCATGGAAATGTCAAACATCATCTCTTACTGTAGCAGTCCAATAGGCACTTAGTGCCTGGATAATATCTTAGAATCAGCACCAGATCCTGGACAGACCCACAAACGTAAATATACACATTTACCTCTGGAGGTCAGGTTATGGGTCTGATGGTTAGAGGCTGATTCCGAAAGTTCCAGGTGACTGTTATCTATAGCCAGCTATTACGGGTTTTTGAAGATGAAAAACTTGTTATTTTCCGACATATCAAATAAAAACAGTGAATATAAACTTACAATATACAGGTGTGGAACATCCTCTTCAGAAGATTCACTCAACTCAAACAAAACTCATTCAAATCCATTGTTTTAAATTGTTACATAGGTAGCGCCGTGGTGTAATGGTTAGCATTGCGGCTTAGTAACCCAGGGATCGCGCGTTCCATCCCAGCCAGGACCGAATTTGGGTTAATAACCGAAATATTTCAAAAGTATTTCCTATCTTACCAGTCCTTCTGATGAGACTTAAAACCTAGGTCTGCTCGCTAAAATGCTTAGTGCAATACAGCGAGGATAAATAAACGCTTATACGCACGTAAATTGTTACAATTTCATTGAAAGATACTACACATAACACACCATTGTCTATATAACTACATGGTAACTGGCTATATTTATGCAAAAATACCAGAATTGCATGAACACATGTGTTTCCAATAGTATAACCTCTATACCTGGTAATAATAATCCACCCAGTGAGCTATATTATCCAGGATTTTTTTTCACTCTATCATAAATTGTGTTTCTACATGACTTTACACTTATATTATTGTGATATTAGAATTAATTATCTTTGTCATTAATTAACTTTTAAATACATGTTATTTAAAGTATGTGTGCTTAAATTTCAAGGTAGATATACATTTTTATATTTGTTAAATTTGTAGATAGTTACTTCATAATAATTCACAATGACTTAAACAATTAAATTGACTTGTCATCATGGTCATGTTAATGTAAATTTATACTAATATCATTTTGCACTTGAGAGACAATTTTAATTGTTCTGGTTTTAAATGTTGGAGTTATCATTGTGTTTGGTATTTAAAAATGTTCTTGCAACAAAATAATAAATATTTTTGCTTTTTCTGAAAAAAATCAGGTTCCATTAAAAATGTATACTTAGCTAAATTACTTGTTCAAGTGGTACTTTGACATAAAATGCAAATTTCACTTTAGTAATAAGTAACATAGAAATAATAAAATTCTGTATAAAGTTTAAGTTTTGCGATGATGTTTTGGCGAACAGAGATATAGCAGGTCAGAATGGAAAAGTTTGTCGTGATGTAGTGGCGAATAAAGAAACGGCAAATCTGAATTGAAAAGTTAGTGGCGATGTTTATAACGGCGTGCAGTAAAAAAAAAATCGGAATGGTAAAGTTTTTCGAACAAAAAAAATGCAAGTAAGTTTGTGGTGATGTTATGGCGAACGTTCCAAATAAAAAAATGTTTCCGGCGAACTTCTGGTAAATGTATAGCTTTTTGGCGAGTTTGCGCAAATTCGCCAAAGATTACCATGGTGTCTGCGGCAACATCACCGCTAGTGGCGAACACTGGCGAACAATTAAGAATTGTTCTGGGGAACAAAATGGTTCGCTGCAAGCTTGCAGCAAACTTGCAGCAACCTTGCAGCAAACTTTCTCATTTGGTAAGGGATATGATCTAATGTTCTTTGCAGAAAAGTATAACATTCCTATTATTACTCATTGACTTTGAAAAGGCCTTTGATTCAGTTGTCTGGACATTTATTTTTGAAGTCCTCGGTTATTTTAACTTTGTGCCTTCTTTTACGGAATGGATAAACGTTTCGTGCACAAACACGGAATCGTGTGTTTCAGTAAATGGTCATCTCTCAGAATAGACCATGGGCTACTCAACTTTTCGGTACCAACTCAGCTGGCAAATTTTAAATGCTACCACCTTTTAGATATATCTTAGTAAATAAGAAATAGCCAAGGTAGTGTTTTTGAAACGGTAGCTTAACACATTATTTTTGGGCAAAAACATGCACATTTGAACAAAAATCGCTAAAAACTGGAATAATTTTTTAAATAGTATTATTATTGCAATATTAGGGAGCTGAAGCTTTTGAAAGCTTTCTGTTTCATTCATATAAATTAAAATAATATTTGAAATGAACAAAATGTATACAGCTTGCCATTTGTGCGGGAAATCAGCAAAAAAAGCAAACAAATCGCTGGTTTTTGGAATAATTATTTTAAAAGATATTAACACTTCCAGTTCAACAAAATAGAAGAGTTTAAAGTGTTTTCATTCATCTAAAGATGTCCGGAGATATAGGCAAAATTCTAAAGGATCAGAGATTTGGAAAAACTGGGATATTTTGGGCCAAATGTTGCAAATTTGAACCAAAATCACTAAAAACGGGATTACTTTTAAAAATATTATTCTCATTATAATATAAGGAGATTGAAAGTCCTTTAAGTTATCTGTTATATACATGTTCATGAAAACAAATATTTGGAATGAATAAAACATATAAATCTTGAAATTTTGGGGGAAAATCAACACAAAATGAATTAAGATCGCTGATTTTTGGAATAGTTATGAAATTTTAAATTATGATTAAAATATAGAAAAACAGAAGTCGTTCTAGTATTTCTTTAAATGTAAAGGTGTCATGAGCTACAGAAGAGACAGTCCTAAAGGATCAGAGATTTGAAAATGCCATTTCTTTTGGCCCAGAATATCGAAATTTAAACCAAAACCGCCGAAAACTGGACTATTTATATTAATGTTGATGAGAAAAATGTTTGCAATAAACGAAGTGTATACATCTTGACATTTTTGGAGAATATCTACAAAAATAAAGCATGAAATAAAATATGTAAATATTAATTTATAACAAAACAAAGTAGTTTTCAAAAATGTAAATACATATGTATTAAGGTACAGACAAAAAGTTTCGAAGTAACTTGAAAACTGCAAATAAAATTTACGACAATTTTAATATTTATTAAAAAATAATTTCTTTTGAAATGAAAGGGAGCTGAAGGTTTTTAACATTTTCTTATTATGTTCGTGTATATGGGGAAAAAATGGGCGAACACATAAAAAAAAGAAAATAGGTAAAAAAAAGAATTGCATGAATATCATGTATTTGTAGCATAAATTGAATATATTTTAAACGAGTTTGATAATTAAACGCAAACTCACAAATTGCGTACGTAAATGCCATTGTAGTATTTCTTTTATTAAACTATTTCAAAAAAATATATGCCAATTAACAGAACCGAGAGAAGTGATATTTCGGTTTTGGGTTGAGAAAAATGAAATTCAGAAGTAAACGTAGTTTTAAAGAAAATTCAGCCTGGTAAAAAAGACAATCGTGATATTAACATCTTTAACAGAATACTACGTTTTCATCTGCCGAATGTTGACGCATGTTAACATTCTGAATCTGGTATTAATGCTGCAACTAACTCCATTGCATTCGCACCATGTTACAATACAGGGAAATCTATGCTTTCTGCAAGTACAGTCTAAGTTTCACAAGATACTTTGATAACATTCCGAAATTATAAAAACAGGCCTGATAACAAAGTCCAAGGTGTACCATCCCTATTCTAAAGGTATGTAAGACTTTCCGAGGTCCTTGTTCGCACGTGGTGGTATGCACGCAAATGTTGTACATCAAGAGCTGACCAGTTGAATCCACAACGCTATAGGATGGACATACAACAAGCCGTTGTAATGATACACTGGATTTTTCAAGCTTCCGAAGGCAGCTGATACTTATATGGGTTTTGTATCTGTCTATGGTTAACAGACTGTGACTCATGTAAGTGGCGATAAGCATGCTTTACAACTTGAATTCCTACAGAACTCGTCTAAAAATTGAATAGTATCAACACATATTTTGGAACGTTCGCAGATTACCGTTTCGCCTGTGGATTTCACGTTTTCGTAGATCAGTCTACTCAGTGTAGAATGCGGCAATGTTTCCGGGATCTGTATGTGTCCGGGATGTTTACGGAGCAAAATGAAAATAAGTGCAACTGAATGAAATCGCAAGTATTGGAATGGAATAAGTGCAACTCTTTAAAAGTATTTTCATGGATGGATGAAGATCCATGAAATTTATTGAATCCATGAATATATAATGACAAAGTTTAGCGTTATATCGGTTTTATTTATAATGCCAAATGGAAACGAAAAAGAAGCAAATCAGATTTTCCACACTGTCACTTAATTCTATCACTTTGCATTTAAATGATTATATCAGAAAATTAAATTATGATAAAGGTTGTCAAGCCGAAACGTTAAAAGTATGTGTTGTTAATTGTTTAAATTATCATTAAAACTACAGAGTCTCTATATCAATCGATTTCTTCTTTGTAGGCGTGTCATTATTTGTAACTTCATGTTCACCAACTCATGTCGAAATCGGGTATTTAAGCGAGCAAATATAGCGCGGGAAATCATTTACTGTATATGCATCGACCAGTGCACATCGTACCTATACACAGCTATATTACAGAATTCTTTTTTAGCCTCTTTCGGCGCTCGAACACATGACCTTCTGATTTCAAGTCCGGTGCTCTATCAACTGAACTATAACGCTACTTGAGAAAATAGTATACTAACTACCATTTATTATGAGACAAAATAACTTAACATATTTGAACACAACTCAAGATGGATCAATAAATATGTAGTCCATAGTGTCGCACGTGTAAATTAACATTGCCTGGTGTAATAATGTATGTTGTCAATATGAAACTAATACTTCGCCTCAAAACAACCATATCTCGACTTGTTATTTAGCGCTTGATGAGTTTGTGTGCGCGCGCTTGTTATTACGTAATGCCTATTTAGTGTTAAAAATGATTCAACTACTAATAAATAGCAGTGGTCTAGTGGTTCAGCGTACATCTTTCAAAACTTACAAGTGCAAGGCTGTGGTTCAAATCCCGTTCCGGGTAACTATTTTTTTTATCACATATATTCTGGCGCCGTATATTTATCGATGTTACCTGTACGGAGGCTAAATAAAAATATGAAATTGTACGCATCGATTTCTGCTTATATACCGACTTTTGACGCATTCATTGCGTAGTTATTGCTTTTGATAAAAAACACATATTTCAGCTTGATAACTCTCAGATTTTCATTAATTATACAAACAGTTGTTTGCATTCCTATCAGTTCACAGGCCCACAGTCATGTTTATTTACTTATCGGCAGTTTTTTTACGCTTTCGTAAAACCTTGCTTGTTATTTGATAATTATTCCAGGGTCTCATTACAATGGCTTTTGTCATTACAACGGCTTGTTGTATGCCCATCCTACTGCATTGTGGACTGGATTGGGAAATCTCACCATCAGTTTTCACTATAGACTGTGTGCCCATTTAGACAACATGCTGTTTAAATAATATTTAACTACTGTCTTTCAAAACATGTCTTTCAGGATGCTCTGTCCTATTGCCTTAGCGGTATCTAGATTTTACTTTTCTTTTAGCAGTCATAAATTATACTCAAACTACTGTGTAAATCAGTTGTTTTCGTTTAAGAACGATTTCCTACTCTCAAGAACTGAAGCAAAGACTGCTGTGCTAGTCTGTCAAACCTCTTTGTAACATTGCCTGTGTATCTACCCCGTGTTAACTTGCATCACGTGTAACACCCGTTAGCTGCTGTATATTTAAGGACTATTGATCTGCCATCTTTATATAAAAACAACCTCCAAAATAGATGGGATATGGTCAAGTAAATTTTTCAACCAAATGCATACTTTAGGCATGAGCAATGTCAACAACCATAAAGTACATGACAGTAATTTAATATTATTTACGTGAACATAATATCAGAAAGAATACTTATATGGCTGAAATTGTGCCCTTTATATCCAATAAGTATGACGCAATTTTAATGACGCAATTTTATTCAAAGTTTTTTGTGTGTGTTTTTTTTAATGTCAAATAAATTGTTCCATTTATCCAGCGAGAGCAGACGAGACATCATTTCTAAATAAAACAAGCCAGGTTATCACATCATCCAAATTTCGAACTGCACCATTGTAAAAAGGCAAAGATATTCTTTCAATGGCATGTGGTTTCGAAATAATCTCAATGTTATAGTATGGTGACATTGATGGTTTTTCTCTGTAAAGATTTTATAACCGGCAACTATATTTGTGGATATGTTAAACAGAACTGAGTGACTATTTTGCATAGAAACATTGACGAACAAAACCAGTTGATCATTAGCATGTCTATATTCGAACAAAAATGGTCCAAACCAAACAACAAATCTAACAAACTGTTCATCCGAACGTTTCACCTTACCACCTGTTTCAGTTTACAAAGTAAGTGCACGCTTTTCATGTGTATCATTTGTGTATTGAAGGCACATGGGATTTCTTTTTTTAACAGTGGTGTACTTTTACAATTATGCTATACATATTGTCAGTGTGAAGGTGAATTTAACAATAGTATATAATTCAATTATGGAATCGAGGACTGATAATCACATAGGCTTTTGCATATGTTAAATAAATAACTAGAAGGGTGTTCCACAGAACACTTTTATAGGCTGCCATTTGCTTATTTAACTTTATGAGCTAGGTCAGGTTGCAGGTAAAGGTTTAATGGAAAGGGGCATAACTTTGCCAAAATGAAAGACAAAGTTATTAGACAGGTGTAACGACTTTCCTTTGGGTGAGATGAAAATGTTCATGAAGTTTTATGAACATAGGTTAAATACTTGTTAAGTTATGACCAAGTTCAGGTTGCAAGTTAAAGCGTGACGGACAGACGGACGAATGAAGACAGACTACGGATAAAGCGAACCCTACCTGTATGCCATGCTACTGAGGGGATACAAAGACAAATAAAATTGAACTTTGAATTGTAACATTTCTGTGAATCCTTTTTTTAATGTTAGCTCAATCTTTTTAATTAAAAACTTAAATATGCACTTTATTATCTCCTTTATAGCAACATCTTTATTACAGAGCAGTCAAACGTTTATATTATTTCGTATTGTTTCATATATATAGAATCTAAAAAACTATATTAGCATGTAATTTGCTTAAAAAAGATAAATATATTCTAATTTGTTTGGTTATCTTTACCTTGTTTCGATAATGATGAAAATGGTTAAATGTTTGCTTCCATATGTTTTTATACGATTTTTAGGGTTGAACTATTGAACTGTTATATGTTTACATGACTTACGTAACCATTTCGAATGCAATCAAATACACCAAAAAAAATTTGATAGAGTTAATCAATGCCATACATCTATTTTTATATGTTAAGAACATTTTCTTAAAAATTACCTTCCTTTATAAAACAATAGTTTTACACACTTAAGCTACCGAACTAAAAATACTATCCTGGCTTAAAAGAAGCGTAAGACATTGACCTTTCCGAAAATGCATATTATAATTTGCCATCTTGAGTGGTACCAATATGTCAACATTTGGGTAGCAGCACACGGCCTAGAATATTTTAGTCTTTAGAGAGGTTGCCGACAAGGTGACCCGCTGTCACCGTATATTAGCAGCGTGAATTTGACTCAACATACGACAATCTACATACGATCCTTCAAAGTGAATGTCATTTTACGCGACATACAGCATTCGACATACAACATTCGACATACGACATTCGACATACGACATTCAAAAACATCTTTCAAACTCTGTTTATCATTGCACTCGACATACAACATTCGACATGCGACATACGACATTCAACATATGACATTCGACATACGACATTCAAAAACATCCTTTAAAGTGAATGTCGTTTCACACGACATACAACATTCGACATACGACATTCAAAAACATCCTTCAAAGTGAATGTCATTTCACGCAACATACAACATTCGACATACACCATTTGACATACGACATTCGACATACAAATTTCGACACACGGCAATCAAGATTCAACACTTTACACAACATTCAATATACAACATTTAACATGTGATATACAACATACAACATTTGACATTCAAACCGAATGTCATATGTCAAATGTCATATGCCGAATGTTGTATGTCGCATGAAACGACATTCACCTTGAATGTTGTTTTTGAACGTCTTATGTCGAATGTCGAATGTTGTATGTCGAGTGAAACGACATTCGCTTTGAAGGATATTTTTGAATATAGTATGTCGTATGTCGTATGTCGAATGTCGTATGTCGAATGTTGTATCTCGCGTGAACCGACATTCACCTTGAATGTTGTTTATCGAAAATCGTATGTCGAATGTCATATGTCGAATGTGTATGTCTCGTGAAAACGACATTCACTTTGAAGGATGTTTTGAATGTCGTATGTCGAATGTTGTATGTCGAATGTTGTATGTCGCGTGAAATGACATTCACTTTGAAGGATGTTTTTTAATGTCGTATGTCAAATGTCATATGTCGAATGTTGTATGTGTAGCCGTGCCTTTAATAGTGGTTCAAGGGAGACAACTGCTATAGTTCTCTGTAGTATGTGTACTCATATTTATGTCCCTTATACCACAGGTAGATAGCTGGCTATGTTCACAGTACTGAGTAATAACTGTAAAAATTAATGAGACCATTTATCATGAGATCAATGTATTATTTATATTGTATACGGTTGTCATATATGTCTTGACAAACTGATTATTGTACAAATACAGCTTGGTTGACAGGATTGAGTGAGTGAAAACTAACTTAGGTCACCCCTAACACTGCATGGCATGATAACTCTAACTAACTCAGTCTTTGCCTACCTTCTCTAAGAGAAACACATATTTCAGTACAGAGATGTAATAATATATATTTTAGTAGTTTTCTATAGACTTGTAAAGGTCTGATTGAGGATGTAGTTTTATATATTCTACAGCTATTAGATTCTTGGTAAATATTTGGTTGCAGAACCTAAATATGGATTTGTCTGGTGAGTTCTCGATTGTTTGGTATATTAATGAAATTGCCGCGTTTGTACATGTTGTAGATAATGTATTTCTGTAATGGCTGCAATGTCATCTATGTTGTAATTGTTTGTTAAATGTGATGTTTGTATATATTGCAGGCTTTATATTAGCCGTATATAAAGAACCCTAAATCATGGATTGGAGTTGTTGAATTTATCCCCAAAAGACCATGGTTACAAATGGCGCCCAACGTTTTGGAGGGAAATTTAAGCCAGCCAGATGCCGACTCCGACGACGACTAAAAGTGTCCGATTCCAAAGATCAGGATGGCGGGAGTGCAATGGATGATTCGTTCTAGTGTTTCGTTTATAGCGCTGCAGCAGATCTGATAGGAGGCCTACTTTGGAAATTAAGTCTAGATCTAGCATAATATTTATTTCGCGCGATCGCGAGGAATTCCGGTGTTAAGTTATGAAACGTGTTTACGTTTTGACGGCTCGTGAACTCGTTACAGAGGTCATGATGTTATTCGGCAGTGATCGACGTTGGAGAACCAGGACATAATCGTGTGTGTAACTGGAACATGTGACAATTGTTGCGTGTGTTTTTCATAGAAAAAGGATTGTTATAAAGGATTATAATGGATTGCTGTAAGTAAAACTTTTACTTTATTCGGTGCATTTTATATTCTTTTACAATAACAAAGTAATGTAATATCTAAATATTATAGTTTTCACCAGATAATTGCAGTCACAGAATTTGTGCAAGTAGCATGAATCAATGATTTTTTATTTTTCGAGATAATATCACCAAATTCAGTACATAAATACATCCATTTATTACAATATTAGAACAGCTGAGTTTGTAAAATCTGGATTATAACTTTTTTTTTAAAGATTTTTTTTCTATGTGTATATTTTCAATCACAAATACTCACCTTTATTTCCTTGTCAAAAACTTGTCCAAGCATGAAAAAAGCATTTTTCAGTTAATAATGTTTATTAAATGAATATCCTTTGTCATAGCAACATATTTATACAACATATACATATTTTGCACTTAAAATGACTTCATTTATTAGCTTTACCACACATAGTTGTATACATATATACTGGTAGTCATGTATTATAAACAAAATATCACTATCAGCAGGTATTTCGAATATTGCAACATATTCAAGAATCAAAGTTGTGTCAACAGGTTGTCAGTGTGTGACGACAGGTGTCTGCAATGTGGAAATTGATGAACCCAGTAACTTGAATGTTAACAACTTAACACTCAAGATCAGTACCATACAGTTGATACATACAAACAGTATATAATGCTTAAAAATAAATGATTCATCATCAGAATACTTCATATAAGGCATATGCAACAGAATATATACTCATTTACACTCACAGTTCCAACAATCAATCAAATTCAGTTAAAATACAGTTTGTTTGCAATCTAAACGGTGGGCGCCGTCATTTATATATATATATAGTTTTACTTCAGGTTCAGACCCCCGTACAGTTAAGTCATCATAATTTTACAGAAAACGGGTACTTATCATCGCAAATTATGTCTGAATTTTTTAAATGTATATTAAACTTCAAAATGATATCAAACTTACTTGGATACCTCTTCTCAAACAGAACAAAAAATAAAATTCAGTTTTTATATGGCAGTTTTCTTCTACTTTCACACCTGTTTCTGCGTCAATCTGATGTGGTGCTCCGACATCTAGGGTCCGTGAATGCTGATTGGATGTCATTTTTAAATATCCATTCAAAATAATGGGAATAATAGCCGTAATGGGAAACCCCATTTTCGCGCATTTTTAGGAACAGGAAATCGACATGGCTATTTAAAGACGACATAGATTATGTCCCTTGTTGGTTCTCGCTAGTGCAAGTTTTGGTTATTTTAAGACTGGTCAACACAGTGAGTCTATTTTTAGACTAGGTCAGATTTACAAGTGTCAGTTGTAAGATATTTGGGTCATGTTTCGAGGGATGTTTGGTGATATTCTGGTGTAAACTAAACTATGAGATAGTATGATATGCTTCATTATTAGTGACAATAAACATTATTGAGGCATATAGACCTTATTGTGCAGCAATTTCTGGTATATTCCAGAGTATTTACATGTATACTTATTGAAAGTGTCTTTTCTTGACCAACCAAGTGTCATTCTTAATGAACACTAGTGTGAACACTTAAAAGTGATTATATTTATTTTTGTGCTTTTAAGTTTGTGAACTTAACATACAGTGATAGATTTTCAACACTATTATAGTGTGTGATTTTGAATATTGGTATTGATCAGTGAACTCTTTTTAGAGCAGAGATAGTTATTTGGTATTCTTTTCAAAAGAATTGATACAATAAGTGCGGATTTTGATATCTTTAGGATGTCATAGAGTTTTTGAATTTACAGTTGGAACCGGAGATATTTTGGGTACCGGTAGTATACACATTAAAGTGTCATTAGTGTTTTGGGTTTGAGATATAGATATTTGAGTTTTTGAGTGTATAATAATTATCTGGTTACCACGTAGAAGTTGGTGTACTAGTTAATTTATAAGGGTGTTTTCTCACTGACTTTTCTTCTGGTCTGTTTAATCATCCCTTCACACATTCACTCTTTTCTTTAAAATCTATTCACATTCACTTGCACTTTACCGAGGAGAAAGCGATGGAAGAAAAAGGTATTTATAGTTATATTTGTGCATAATATTTATATATTATATGTGTATTTATATGTGCCAGCTTGCGTTTAGACGTGTGATATGATATTTTGAGACTGTTTTCAGGATATTTTTGTGCTTTTGTGAAATTATTTCAGGAAATTGTGTATACAGTGTTTATTATTTCAGGAAATAATATTATGTGTCAATTTATTTCCAGGAATTAATAGTTTGGATCTATTTATTTTCAGGGTAGTTTATAAGTGATTTATCTTTTGATTACTATTTGCAGAGATTTTCACTTAACACTTGTTGATAATTTCAGGAATTTAATCACTGATAGTATTATTTTTCAGCGGTTAGTAATAGTGCATATATAGATGTTATCTGTTGAATAACGGACAATTTATTTCAGAGAATTAATATTTTTGTTCATTTTCAGTGATAGTTTAGATTGTGATTACACAACTTTAGTGTTTTTGATATATAGTGATAGTTGTGTGTTACTGTGATAAAGGGATTAAGGTAGAAAAAAATGATGGCGGCAAAAGCAGATGGAAGTCCTAAGGAAGCTCTGTCAGAGCAGGAGATGATTGACTTATTGATTAAGAGTGGTAGATATGATGCAACACCACGGAAGCCGATTAGTAGTACACCTAAGTCTAGGTTGTACGAGGTGTATGAGACCACCAGTATGAAGGCTAAGGCGAGTGGATATTTGAGTGTTTCTAAGACAGAGGATGCAACTCGTCTTGTTGCGCAATCATCCATTCCTAAGATTCCCTTTTTCTCAGGTGACGACCAGAAGGGGGACGTTACGTACAGCGAGTGGCGCTTTGAGATACGTTGTTTGACAGAGGACCCGGATATAACTCCGAGCATCCTTACTCAAGCCATAAGGAGGTCTCTGCGGGGAACAGCAAGGAGAATGCTCATACCTTTAGGGGAAAAGGCCACCATCACAGATATGTTAAAGAAGTTGGATGCCCTTTTTGGTGATATTTCTACCAACGGCATGATTATGCAGGAATTTTTTAATAGTTTTCAGAAATCGGAGGAATCTGTCACATCTTTTAGTTGCCGTTTGGAAAGTTTGTTACAGATTGCCATTGACAACAAACATCTTGCCAAGGAGGCCACGAATGACCTGATGCGGCATAATTTTTGGACGTCACTCCGATCTGAGCAGCTCAAGAGCCAGACCCGGCATAAGTATGACACCCTGTCAAATTATGACGAGCTTCTGCGGGAGATACGCATGGTGGACAAGGAGATTAGTATCACTCCTTCAGATGCTAAGACCACCGCACCACTCAAGAAGGTGGGTCACCAGCCCGTGACAGCGGAAGCACCTGTGTCTCTGGGGATTGCAGATGTGGAGAGGAAGCTGGAGAAAAGAATGGATGTGTTGGAAAAGAGGCTGGATAGGAAGATAGACGAGAAGATGGACATGATCCTCAATAGGCTGGATCAGAGGGATGACAGGAACAGAGACTTCTCCCAGAACACTTTCAGGGGTCGAGGTCGTGGTCCGTTATGGCAACAATCCACCATACAACCATCCAGGTGGCAGTAACAACAACCACCGTCCGGAAGACAACAGGGGCCAACAGAATGGTTTTGGTAGAGGGAATCAACAGCCAAAAGCTTAACCGTTTCTTTTTATGGCCAACCAGAGGCTGGTGAATATATAGGCCAAGATATATTAGAGAAAATGATAGGTAGCTCTAATGAAAGTGATATTATCTTGCAGGGATCACGGGTCAGAGCCTTGTTGGATACTGGGTCAATGATTTCTACAGTATCCGAGTCTTTTTATCGTTCTTTAACAGATCCACCAGTTCTACACAGTTTGGATACACTGGGTTTAAAGGTTTCCATTGCTGATGGATCACTGTTGAAGTATATTGGTTTTATTGAATGTACTATTTTAGTTCCATATTTATCTGATATTTTATTTGATGTACCTGTTTTAGTTGTACCGGATACACATTTGAATAGTAATTGTCCAGTGCTTATAGGAACCAACGTTATTCGTTTGTGTAAGAATGTTCTTGCACAGGATACAGATAATTCTTCATCTGATGTTCCGGAAGAGTGGAAAGTGGCTATGGACAGCATAAGTTGCAATACATTTACAGTGAAGTCCAGCAACAAGAAAGTACTAAAGGTTGCATCTTATGAAACCATTACAATTAATGGTACAGCTAGACATGTTAGCCATAATGTCAGTACTGTTGTTACAGAGAACTTGCAGGCAGATTCTCCATCCGGATATACAGTCTGTCCGAGAGTGGTTAATCTGGAACACCGCGGTAACTGTACCAAGATTTCAGTTAAAATTTGCAACATGTCTGCTAAATCTATTACATTTCGACCCAAGTCTGATATTTGCCTGATCAGTGAAGTCAAGGTGGTGGATAACCTGGCCTCGGATCTTGGCAGTATGACAGTGACTAAGGAGGGTAATGTTTCACCCCTGGAAGAACTTGGTGTCAGAATTGATACGGCAAATCTCACGGAGGAGCAACTTGCACGTGTCCGTCAGATCTTAGGAACCTGGGACCATATATTTTCGAAAGGAGCTGCCCATATTGGTAAGACTGACCTAGGTTAGCACAAGATCGTGCTAGAAGACGATACTCCTTTCAAAATGCCATACAGGAGGATACCACCAGGCATGTATGAAGAAGTACGTCAGCACATTAGGGATATGCTTGAAGCAGATACCATTAGAGAATCTGACAGCCCATTCTCATCTAATGTGGTACTTGTTAGGAAAAAGGACGGTTCCCTGCGATTTTGTTTAGAATGGAGGCATCTAAACAACAAAACACGGAAGGACGCATATATGTTATATGTTGCCTAGATTTGACGACACTATTGATACCTTGAGCGGATCAAAGTACTTTTCGAAACTAGATCTTCGATCAGGCTACTATCAAGTGGAAATGGAGGAGTCTTCGAAACCGTACACTGCTTTCTCCGTAGGTAATCTCGGATTCTATGAGATGAATCACATGGGAATGGGACTTTCAAACTCACCTGCCACATTTCAAAGGCTTATGGAGAAGTGCATGGGTGACATGCATTTAAGGGACTGTCTCATTTTCCTTGATGATATTTTAGTATTTTCGAAGACATTCAAAGAACACGTTAATCGTCTGGAAGGAGTGTTCTCCAGATTGGAACAACATGGGCTATTGTTAAAACCCAGCAAATGTGAGCTGTTCAAAAGCTCAGTGAACTACTTGGGCCATGTTGTGTCAGAACACGGAATAGCAACTGACCTAGAGAAGACAGCAGCTATCAAGAATTGGAAGCCACCAACCAATATTAAGGAGCTGCGACAATTTCTTGGCTTTGCAGGCTATTACAGGCGGTTCGTGAAGAACTTCTCCCAAGTTGCACAACCCCTAAATGCCTTGCTGGAGGGTCATGGAACGACAAAAGCTGCCAAGAAAGCAAAGAAAAAGATCAAGAAGCAAGCTGTTGTGTGGAAATGGGGAGAGGACCAACAACAAGCATTTGATACTTTGATAGAAAAATTGGAGTTTTTAGCACTGAAATGGGCAATTACAGACAAGTTTCATGACTTCCTCATGGGAACTACATTTCAGGTCGTAACGGACAACAACCCGTTGACCTATGTGCTAACAACAGCCAAGCTTGATGCCACAGGACACCGTTGGATATCAGCATTAAGCAACTTCCAGTTCACCATCATTTATCGTCCTGGAAAGCTTAATGTTGATGCTGATAGTCTGTCAAGACAACCAGAGTTGATCTTTCCTGATCAGGTTAAAGCAATCTGCCATGCAGTTAAAGCATCACTACCCTTGGTGCACTGTGTTTCGGAAGTTGTAGTACCTCAACCGGCCGGTGAGGAAATAACATCGGAGCCTTTTAACCAGATAGACTGGCAGCAGGAACAGAGAAAAGATGCCACCATAGCCAGAGTATTAGACCACCTTGGATGCGGTTCTCGGCCAAGGGAGGAAGACCTCAGGAGAGAAACACGCACTGTACAGAAGTTCCTCCGAGAATGGAATCGCCTTAATGTAGAGGATGACATTCTGTACAGAACCGCCTCCTTTGATGGTCAACAGACAAGACAGTTAGTCATCCCAGAGACTTACAGGCGCATTGCCCTAAAAGGCATCCATGATGATGTTGGACATCAAGGAAAGGAGAAGTCTCTGTGGTTGGCTAGACAACGCTTTTATTGGCCTGGCTTGGAAGGTGATGTTAACAGGAAAGTGGAAACCTGTGGCAGATGTATTCGTCGGAAGACACCCGTTAGGGTGGTAGCAGAACTACACCCTATAATGACTACAAGACCAATGGAATTGGTCTGCATGGACTTTCTTAGTCTGGAGAGGTCAAAATGAGGCTTTGAGCATATTCTGGTCATCACGGATCACTTCACTCGGTATGCTCAAGCTATTCCTTGTCGTAACCAGACGGCCCAGACGACTGCCAGAGCCTTGTATGACAATTTCTTCCGATACAACAGTTTTCCGGAGACACTACACAGTGACCAGGGACGGAATTTTGTCGGAAACGTCATCAAGGAGCTGTGCAAGATCGCCCAGATTAAGAAAACCTGAACTACATCATACCACCCCATGGGTAATGGATCAGCGGAACGGTTCAACCAGACCTTGTTGAAAATGCTTGGGACCTTGGAAGAGGACCAAAAACAGGATTGGAAATCCTACGTAGCGCCAATTGTCCAGGCATACAACGCAACGAAGAGTGATGCAACTGGTTATTCGCCCCACTATCTCATGTTCGGGTGGCATCCTCGTCTCTCAGTAGATGCCTACTTAGGTACTTCAGTAGATGCTGAAGAAGCTGCATCAGAACCAAAGACGTATGGCAAGAAGCTGCTAGACAGGTTGCAGGTTGCGTATGGTGTTGCTGCAAAGGAAGCCAGCAAGAACGCTGCTCAGAACAAGGAGCGATATGATCGTAATGTAAGGAATAGCAAGCTTGAGGATGGTGACAGAGTCCTGGTGAGGAAAGTCTGTCTGTAAGAGAAGCAGAAGTTGGCAGACAAATGGGACAGGGATCCATATTTGGTACTCGCGATGCCAAATAGGGATATCCCTGTATACAGAGTGAAACGCGAGGATGGACAGGGTCCAATACGGGTGCTACACAGAAATATGCTGGTACCGTTTACCTCTATTCCCTCTGAGGTCCCATGCCAGATACCAAACCGTAAGGTTGTGTCTATAAGAAAACCCACCAGGGCCAATCCTCGGAGTACCGACACAGAAAGCTCAAACTCAGATTCTGAACCCGAGCAACATATTCAGAATGGTACTAGACAGAAGAAAGTACGAATTGGACCATATACCACCTCTCTAAGCGAGCGCCATGAAAGTAGCACCCTTGAAGATGCAAACCTCCAATTGGATGAGAGCAACTTTAATGTGAGTCGTGACAGCGTGTGGGATATAGATCCAGATTCATTAGGTCGACCAGCTAGACCACCGGAACATCAACCAGAAGGTCCACCAGCACAACTGGAACATCCGCCAGATGGTCAACTGGAAGTTCAACCAGAGGATCTGCCGGTGCAGCAACCGGAGCCAGTACAACTGGAACATCCACCGGAACGTCCACCAGAACGTCCACCGGAAGATCACCCAGATGGTACACTGGTGCAGCAACCGGAGCCACCGAGACGGTCAACCAGAGAACGGCAACCACCAAACCGATTGGGACAGTGGGTTGTGCAGCAGACAGCCACAACACCGAAACAAGAGATTTATTATGTATAATGTTAATTTTTACCATTTTTCAGTGTATGATGTCAGTATTTGTCGCGACCTGTAATGTCGTGAAGATATGATGTACTTGACATGTGTATTTTAGCGAGATCAATCTCATTTCCCTTTGAGGTTGCTGTCTCAAGTTAACCCATTATGATGTGTTGACGGGACGTAAAACCCCATTAATTGTTCTGTTTTCCATTTCGCAGATACGTATGGAGATGGATACATTTCAGATAATATTGGTTAACAATTTTAGAATTTATTTCAGCATAGTATTTGGATGCTAATCTGTTTGCTTTCAGACTTTGGAGTTGGTCCATTTTTGCTGAATTAATATTATTTGCAAAGATAATAAATGTACCTGGTTAAGTCAGTTATGTTGAATATTTTCAGGTATGCTTATTTGTGTTTATTTTATAACTTTACAGCGCTGGCATCTGTTTAATAAATGTCAGGAGCCATTTCACTGAGCCGGGAAGTATGTAGCCGTGCCTTTAATAGTGGTTCAAGGGAGACAACTGCTATAGTTCTCTGTAGTATGTGTACTCATATTTATGTCCCTTATACCACAGGTAGATAGCTGGCTATGTTCACAGTACTGAGTAATAACTGTAAAAGTTAATGAGACCATTTATCATGAGATCAATGTATTATTTATATTGTATACGGTTGTCATATATGTCTTGACAAACTGATTATTGTACAAATACAGCTTGGTTGACAGGATTGAGTGAGTGAAAACTAACTTAGGTCACCCCTAACACTGCATGGCATGATAACTCTAACTAACTCAGTCTTTGCCTACCTTCTCTAAGAGAAACACCTACTTCAGTACAGAGATGTAATAATATATATTTTAGTAGTTTTCTATAGACTTGTAAAGGTCTGATTGAGAATGTAGCTTTATATATTCTACAGCTATTAGATTCTTGGTAAATATTTGGTTGCAGAACCTAAATATGGATTTGTCTGGTGAGTTCTCGATTGTTTGGTATATTATTGAAATTGCCGCGTTTGTAGATAATGTATTTCTGTAATGGCTGCAATGTCATTTATGTTGTAATTGTTTGTTAAATGTGATGTTTGTATATATTGCAGGCTTTATATTACCCGTATATAAAGAACCCTAAATCATGGATTGGAGTTGTTGAATTTATCCCCATAAGACCATGGTTACATATGTCTCATGAAATGACATTCACTTTAAAGGATGATTTTGAATGTCGTATGTCGAATGTTGTATGTCGCGCGAAATGACATTCACTTTGGAGGATGTTTTTGAATGTCGTATGTCATATGTCAAATGTCGTATATCGAATGTCGTATGTCGAATGTTGTATGTCACGTGAAACGACAAACAGCTTGAAGGATGTTTTGGAATGTCGTATGTCGAATTTCGAATGTCGTATGTCGAATGTTGTATGTCGCGTGAAACGACATTCACTTTGAAGGATGTTTTTGAATGTCGAATGTCGTATTTCGAATGTCGTATGTCGATTGTCGTATGTTGAGCCAACTTCACGCAGCTCCGTATATTTGTATTCTCTGTGCAGAGATAATGGCTGTTCTCACCAGAAATAATCCCAATATAAAAGGTATTAAAGGCGGGTCCACGGAACATTTGATATCACAATACGCAGATGATACATCTTTAATGTTAGCTGGTTCAGAGAATTCACATAGAATTTCCCTTAATGTGTTAAAATGTAATGCAGAAATGTCTGGCCTTGATATTAATATTGATATAACTAAAGTCATATGGATAGGTTCAATGAAAAAACTTTTTTTTCATTGAACCTATCCATATGACTTTAGTTATATCAATATTAATATTAATACTAAAATATGTGAAGACTATGAATTATCATGGGGAAATTAATTTACATTGTTGGGCATAACATTTTCTGTTGATCTCGAAACAATGTTAGACATTAACTACGAAGTAAAGATCTTGGACGTAAAAAACAAATTATTAATAAACTGATCTATAAGAATACTAACACCTATTGGAAAAATTACAGTAATAAAGAGCTTAGCTATGCCCAAAATAAACCATCCAAAATAGTATTGTTATAGGGGGTTGCGGGTGTCCGACCAAAGCTGGCGTTTCAAAATGTCTCGTAAGGGTCGCATGCCTAGTTAGGGAATTCCTCACGGGTGTATGTCTCACACCCAGTGTTTTACGTGTGCCCTTGTTTTGTGAATTTATTTGGTTATGCATTATGCACACTTAGGTTTATATTCAATTTTTATTCATATAGCCAAATAACAGACACTGCAAGTATATTTCTGTCTGTCTATACGCACTGTATATAGGTTAACGATTTTACCAGGAAAACAATATCCTGCCGCAAAAACGTTTTCAGCGCGAGGGCCTTCATCAGTTGCTATAAAATCTCAACCTATTCCTTCTATAGCGTTTTTAGTTCAATATATCATTGATAAAGATTTCAAAATCATTGCCATATGGAATGGATTTTTCGTATATTTGTAACTCACGTGCCAAGGTGGTAGTTACAATTTACTGACTGTATACTCTAATAATGTCACTTTCTTATGCAGATTATTAGCAAGAGAAATAGTTAATGTGTCGTACATACGGAACTAAACCCCGTTTCTATACGTCGGTTTCTGGGTTGGTACCAGATTATATTTTACTTATTTTATAGACGGCTGGACGTTGGGTTGGTACCAAGATATATTTAAATCAGCCCTTAATCATATTAAAGATTGTTTAATGTATGGCTTGACGCTGGGTTGGTACCAGACTATATTTAGTCAGCCGTGTAATCACATTAAATTTAATTTTCTCTTCTTTCTAGTTACTGTTTCTTTTCCTAAAAGTAGCCTATACTAAATAGGCAGACTGAAGTTACGTTATATTTGGCTTGACGCTGGGTTGGTACCAGACTATATTAAGTCAGCCTTTTAATCACATTAAAGTAAATTGCCTCTTCTGTATTGTTATTATTTATTTTCTTAAGAATAACGTATATTAAATAGACAGACTGACGCTGGGTTGGTACCAGACTTTATTAAGACGTTTAGCTGTCTAACCCAATTATCAAGATAATGTTTGAAATCGAGGCGTTATTTTGGAAGTACATATATTACTGTCAATCGGGGTTAGTACCCGTTTATTATAGCTATTCACGGGGTTAGTACCCGATTTTCATTAAACAGAATAGCTTCTAACAGCATCACTTTGTACTTCAAAAATACATGCTTAAACTGGTTTTTACCAGACTGTTCCCAATGAATTATTCAGAAAGAATAAGCATTATGTCAATGAACATTATTTGATAACTGTTTTAGTTGTATTTGCCAAAAAACAGAAGAGTGCCTAAATACTTTAAGAACCAACAATCAGAATGAAAACATTCGACTGTCTTATTTTAACTTTACCAAATCCGAAGCCAGACAAGATTCAAGAATTAAAGAAACTTTTTTTAACTGTTTGTGGGATGGAAAACCTGGTAAGGTCAAAAGATCTACTATTTGTCTTAATTACTCACAAGGTGGTATTCGAATGTTGGATTTGGACATATTCTTTATTTCACTCAGGATGCTTACCTATGATTGCAAGATGTGCATATCGTTTCGACGTCAAAATCGACCTTGTATTGCCGGAGTTACGCCCTTTTTTTGTCAAATGGTGGGTTAAAATAGCTTATGTGTCTACCTCCTCCCACAGTTTTCAACCGATTGTTTCGAAACTTTACAGAATGCTTACCCATGATGTCAGTATGTGCATACTGATTCGTCTTCAAAATCCAACTAGTATTATCGGAGTTACGGCCATTTTTTTCATCGAAATTTACTTTAAAATATATTGTGTGTCTATCTCCTCTTTCAATTTTCAACTAATTGTTCGTAACTTTATCGGATGCTTACCTATGATGTCAAGATGTGCATATATTATATAATCGGCGTCAAAATTCGACGGTGTATTACCTGAGTTACTTCACATTTTACGTTTTCCGCTGATTGTTATCATTGGGGGCATCCGTGTCACTTGGACATATTTCTAGTTGTTTTAATAAACTGAGAACGTTCAATATTTGCCTGTGCGAATGAAGGGGAAATAACATGAACGTCATACAAATGTATAGGTTAACAACAGTTATCTGTTGGAAAGTTAACATACAAAAAACATAAACAAGTTAAAGTACCTAACAGTGCACAAGGGCAACAGTGCACAAAGGCAACCGTGCACAAAGGCAACAGTGCACAAGACAACATTGCACAAAGGCAACAGTGCACAAAGGCAGAGGTGCACAAAGGCAACAGTGCACAAAGGCAACAGTGCACAAAGGCAACAGTGCACAAAGGCAACATTGCACAAAGGCAATAGCGCACAAAGGCAACAGTGTACAAAGGCAAAAGCGCACAAAGGCAACAGTGCATAAAGGCAACAGTGCACAAAGGCAACAACACTGCTGAGTATATAGCAGTACAACAATCATTATAGCATATACCCTTGTTATTATGGCTCCCCCACACAAAGTGTGGTAGGGGAGCCATATTGATTTTGTGCTTTCTGTCTGTTTCTCTGTCTGTTTCTCTGTCTGTGTCACAAACGATGTCCGATCAATAACTAGAGAATGGTTGGACCTAGAGTCCTCAAACTTGGAAGGATGGTTGGTCATGACAAGTAGATGACCCCTATTGATTTTGGGGTCACTAAGTCAAAGGTCAAGGTTGCGGTGACATTGACTATCAAAACGATGTCCGATCAATAACTAGAGAATGGATGGACCTAGAGAGAATGGTTGGACCTAGTGTCCTCAAACTTGGAAGGATGGTTGGTCATGACCAGTAGATGACCCCTATTGATTTTTATTTTTGGTTTTGTTTAATATTTAAAAAAAAAAAATTATGCTCATTATTTATTTATTTTTTTTTTTTTTTTTTTTTTATTTATTTTTTTTTTAATTTTTGCATAAAAAGTTTTAGGGTCGGCCCGTTAAACAAATAGGGTCGGTCGGGTTACCTGAACCACACATATTTTTTATGTGGCCTTACTGATACAGATAGTAGATACAGTCACAGGGATATTTAATATCAAAACGACCTCAGATCAATAGAGGACGGTTGGACCTAGAATCGTCAATTATGCCTGTTCCGGCTAGTGGGGGAGCCATACGTTTTTGTCCCATGGACAATAACAATTTCTAGTATTTACATTTATTTACATCAAGTTTCTTAGTTTAGTACCTCTCAAATGTCTTCCTTAAATTTGATCATATTATGCAGCATCATTGTTCTAATGATATTTTTTTTCAAACACGAAGTGTCGGTTTATTTATATATATATAATTATTTTTTGTTTAACATAACTTGCATAATTTGTTGTAATCGTTTGAGTAGTTCAAAGCAAAGTGATTTTGCATATTACAAATTGTTGGTTATATGTACCAATAATATATGTAAAGCTCGGGTAGAATAAGGAAGAAAATATGAAAATATATCAAAAAAAATATAAAATCAAAATTACGCTAGATTAATAAATCCAGGTGATACTTTGATGCTGGATAACTTCAACATTAACTCGTTTATTTGAAGATACAGGTATGGTTATTATAGTATATATAGTGCCTTTATTAACCTATTACAGTCACTTTGCGATTTATAGTGCCTTCATTAACATTATTACAGTCACTTTGCGATTTATAGTGCCTTTATTTACACTATTACAGTCACTTTGCGATTTATAGTGCCTTTATTAACACTAGTACAGTCACTTTGCGATTTATAGTGCCTTTATTAACACTAGTACAGTCACTTTGCGATTAGTATAGCATTCTGATGATATTTTTTTTTTAAAAAAAAAGAACAAAATTTATATGGTAAGTTTTGTTAATGAGCCCTTTTGGCTTAAACTTCAAAGCTTTTTTTAAGTGTAGATTGTTCGAGACCAAAAGGGTTCATCAGACTTTTATATTGTAGGTAACTAGGTTGATACTGATGTAATATATTTATACCACTGGTACTCGTATGGTAAGCTTGTATGTACACTTTAAGATATATGTCCATTAAAATAAAGTACATAATTCTAATCAATGTCACTAGCTGCCTCATCATCATCAAGCACATCTGGCATTGGCAGGTAGTCTTTTGCTACTTTACTTGTAGGCAGGACTTCGTAAAAAAACTTTTACACTGCAGGTATTACCAATGACTTGCAAAGGTCTAACAAGTCTCTCTTCTTTAGCCTCAATTAGGTCTGAAATGGGTATCTTTTCGCTGTTATTTCTAGGTAATTCCTTTTCAATTGCTGGTCGTCCTCGTACAGAACTTGTGATATTAACCCTTCTAAATTCATCGTCGTATTCATACTTAATTTGTATTTCTTCTGGGAATTCTTTTGAAACTTTCAAAACTTTAACCTTACGCCAGGTTACTTTGTTGCCATCTGTATCAGTTTTGAAGTTTTCGTAATTGCTTTTGGTGTGACTTTTCAAATCATAGAATGAGTCAAATCGCATAGGTATTACTGTGTATGGTTTGTGTCGAGGGGCCATGTGCATGACAGTGTCCCATTGATCAGGTATGAAGACTGATGTGCACTTTTTGGCATGTTCTATTGATGAATGCATAAAATCGCATTCCATCCGTGTATGGCCCGACTCAAGAAACTTCTGTTCAATTGTCTGAACATGCTGATGTTGCACGACTGTGTTCAGTAGCCCTCCTGCTAAATATTGATTACGATTTTGGTCAGAGCAACAGTCTGAGTATAGAATAACTTGTCGGACAATCGATGGCAGTGAACGAATGTGCGTTATTACACAAGTCCCAATTTCTGAGGAACCTCGCTGACCATGAGTTTCATCCCTGATATAACATGTTCCTTGTTTATCAGCTAATGAAAGTACAGTCATATTATAGCAGTCTAGCTATCTTTTATAGTATACTTGACTGACATTTGAGCATGTTGTTGAAAGGACAGCCTCTAGGTCGAATGTAGCTATGAAAATGGATTTATCTGATTTTGCTCGAAATTTGTCCTGTTCTTTTTCAACTCTTAATTTTTCTTTCCGCTCAGTATGTGCTTTATAGGCATTTTCATCTTCAATAGTTGCTATGTTTGTCTTTTTCTTTTCATTGTATGTATTTCATGTCTGGCAAGAATATTTCTTTGGACTGTAAAATGAAATAGGTTTGAGATCTTTTCTTCATTGACGGCTTCTGAATTGGTCATATAACATTTGTAATGATCTTCATTTCCTAGTAATTGTTGACAAAGTTTTTCTCTTAAATCATTTGTAGAATCTATTGTGTTGAGATGAAAGAGGACAGCATTAAAGTGTTTCCATCTGGCGTAACAGGTATTTTCTCCAATGAGTTGCTTGTCAATAACTTGGACAATCTCATTTCCGCATGCTTCTTCAGAATGGTGTGTAGGCTATGATGCTCACTGCTTTGTGCTAAGGATGTCTGTAATTGACTATCTAGATGTTCCATTGTGTTTGCTTTAGTGGATTTATGTTTAGGCTGCTTCTTCATTTCTTTCCTCGTCATTGTTAAATTCCTGGCCTTCATTCTGAAAATGTCTTTCTTTTCAAACATATCACTTTTCCCTCTTCCCCCTTTAATGCCGAATCCTTTTTCTCACCCATTTTCTGCCCTTCCGTTTTCCAGCTAAAATGACATTGTCGTCACTTGACAAACTGTCTTCTGAAGGTGTATAAGTTTTATCTTCACAGCTATCGTCGTAGTCAGATGTATCTGGTGATAAGTTTTCTTTTTCCGTAACTACTTCTGTGCGCGCGACAGTGGGGCGTCATCTGAATCGGCACTTGTTGAACTGTTTGTGTCGTTTTGTTTTAATTGATCTGTTTTAATTGATCTGCCTTCCTCCTGGCCTAATATGCCCTCAGAGCGAACCGTGGTTTACCCATCTTGTGAATAGTTTCTTCTTTAGTCTGCAAAATAAATCAAATCACATGATGTGATGTGTACATAAACTTATATTATTTTTACATAAAACAATTAAACATCCTGACAGCTTTACAATTTTATAAATTTAGTATAGTTATATCAATAGCCAAAAATCCATTTATTTGCATTCAGGTATTTTAATATTATAACTTTCATAATTATTAAGTACATACCCGGTTGTAAGCCTTGTATCTTCAGTGGGGTAGCATAAAACTCTTCATCTGACCACTGTGTGTTGTCCATTGTAGATGGCCACAATCCTGTAATGTATACATTTCATGCCAATGTATTATTTATTATAACAACAGTTACTGTGGTCAATTGTAAAGCGTTATGCAATCTAATTTATTTAATATTTTAAATGCGAGTTTTCTGTTAAGCCAAAAGGGCTCATCAGATAATTAACGTGATCCCATCTTCTGCATAATAATTTAATTAAGAAATTCAGTGTATCTTTGCATACAACTATTGTTATTTTGTGATATTTAAATAAAATAAGGCTTATAAAAGTTATACAAGTTTGAAACAAAACATGTAAATTTCAACTTCAGGGGCCGAAAGGGCTCATCAACAAAAGCAGCATGAGGGATACTCTGTAAAATACTGAATAGGTTATTTATGTTGAACACATGTTTAAATCTAGTAGTATGCATTTATAGATAATATAAAAAAGACACTTACCGTGCAATATCCTTAACAATATCTTCATAAAATGTTTTTTTAAAAATCTGCCTTGCTACAAATAAATGTAAATCATTTTATGTCGGATTATCTCTGGAATGCAGCTGAAAACAATTACTAATTTCACCATATTGTATATCTTAAGCCTCTTGGAAAGAGGATAGCTAATTAACACACTTACTGATAACATTTTTACCACTGGAGAGTATAATATGAAAAGGGCTTATCAGCACTAAATAATGATGATGAGCCCTTCTGGCATAAGCTAGTATGCTTATGAGACCTTTTGGCAGAGGAAATATGCCACTGTTGGTGCTAGGCCTTAATGCTAAACAAGCTATTTTGAAATATTTTTTAAGAATATATCCACAATATTAATTTTATATAAAAATTACATCTAGACTGATTCAATTATGTGTAAAAGTCAATTTTGACCAAAAGTTTTGTTGAGCCCTTTTGGCGTTTAACTGACGATATGGCCTTGATTAAAGGTCTATGATGTTGCCTTTCTTATTACAAATAGAGGATGCTAACACCAATAACTATGTGTAATATTTTAATTGACGATTAATAAATGGATTTTTAATCAACCCCATAATTTTAAAAGTGTTTTTTTCACAAAACTGTAAAAAATGTTGATGAGCCCTTTTGGCGTTTAACTGACGAAATATGGTTCATAGAATTGTATTCGTGACAATACAATTATTGGAATATATAATGAATATATAATGCATTTCTGATAGGAGGTGACATTCATATGCTCTCATCCCCGCCACCTCCCCCAATCCCCCCACCCCACGCGCCATCTAATGGTAAAGCGAGCATAACTGGTAGTCCTGAAAGTTGTGCGTGTAGGTCTAACACGCCCATAGATTTTTGCATTGTATGAATTAAAATTTAAATACCATGTTGTCATTAAATAGGCCCAATTTAAAAAAAGAATAACTTACATTATCATCAAAAATGGCACACATGCTGCAAAAATATCCACAGAAAAGTGGGGGTTATGTATCTTTTAAGAAAGAACTTGCCTCATGAATGAATGCTCCCTTATGGAGAGAAATACAGGTATTCGGCGCGTAATTTGGTCACTTCTACCCACCACCCCCTCTACTACCCCACCCCACAAAAAACGCGTTTGTATTAATCCTATTGGCGAGTAGGGAACCATTTCAAAGTTGGCAGCGCGCGGGTGAACGTGACAGTTGTTCGAAATATTCAGCCCTTGCGACTACCAGATGTCGGATTGAGCTTTCTGATGACATGTATGTGTAATTATAAGTAATTTCTGATTGAACAAATGTATGTTAATGCAGGCTGAAAGATGTATAGTTGTGTTTTAGAGGTGAATGACGGTGACAATGGGGTGGGTCATATCTCCAACCAGTAAGGTGTTTCTTCACTTTGCGACTTACTGGATCCACAATTCCATTGAGTTTAGTGAATTTAGTTACTGTATCTATGGAGAGCTATCCCTCTTGCAAAATTTGAGTGCTTGCTTGAGCAAATCGTCCAAGTTTTGACCATGTATTCGACCGTAAACAAAGTGGACACCTTTATAGTTATTACAATATAATATTGTTGGGAAAAGTGTTATATTTGTTATATATAACTCGTTGTGTCCTCAAAGTTGGAAGTTTAAATCGCACATAAATCCACTGTTTGGTTACACACTTTTATTTTCTACGTTTATAACACTATTTCTATTTATAAAACTAATGATAATTTCAAACACAATTTTAACAATGATAATGAATAATAATAAAATCCAATCTAAGTCCTAAATAACATCCAAAATCCTAACTAAAAACTGACTTTAACCTAGATGCTGCATCCCAGTGAACTTTCACCAGTTAACTTCTGCCATCAAGAGGCATAAATCATTTAGCAGGCATGCCTGTGCTATGTAAATGATACTAAGCATGCACCGAGGAACCTATATCTGATACATTGAATACAAAACTAATCAAAATAATACAGTATCTAATCAAACTAATACAGTATGTAAAACTCATAACACAAATCATAACAAAAATCATAACAATATATGGAAAAAAAAAATTAAAAAAGTTGTAAAATGTTATTAAATGACTTGGATGATGTCGTGTTTTTTTTTTGTGTGTTTTTTTTGTTCCTTCACGTACGCTTAAGTGTGAACTCAGTGATCGATTGCGAGATACATGGGCTGAACGATTATCCCGCCTGTTACGAGACTGACTGTCTCTTTGCATCGATGACGACTACTGGTCCCGACTACGACGAGCGTTATGGCGAGATGCGTCTCGGGTAACATGCAAGCCATTTTCGGGTCTGGGTGGCTTGTGGGGATAAACTTTAGCCGATGGTGCTGGAAATATAGACCGATTTGATTTCCAGCAGCAGACGAAATAAAATTATCACACTCAGTGTTGTTTGCACTTTTAAGCTCAGTTTCCACGTGATAAATCGAGGATGGACTAATGAATTAGTAAACAAATGAATTTTACCGAAATCAGGATTCTGTTCATTTCGGTGCAGTATTTCAGCTTCAAATCGCAATCAATTCACAAACGTAAAGCACCGATCCGTAAATAAATCTATATTTTATCTGTAAAATGCATTTGTATACTACGGGGACCAAGACAAACGACGAGCAAATTGAAACTGCACTTTGGTGACTTTGAACTCAGATATCTCAGCGAATTTGCAAGGGATCGTTGGAAGAAAGATATTGGATAGACAATTCATTTCTACACACGATAGTATATAGTGTGCGTGTAACTGAGATGTTTTGAACGTCTGCTTGACGTCTGCTTGACCTCTGAAAAAGAACACCAACATTTCCCATTCATCTCCTTTACAGACAATTTTAATAACAGAAGGCAAATATTAAAAGATACAATTTCCTGTGTTTCGTACTATGTGCTCTTACTTGCTCTCGAAATGTACAGATTCGCCAGGAGTGATGCGGTTAGTGTCTAATCATTCGTGTTTTCGAACTGCTGAATATGTACAGGAAAGGAACAGATTTCTCCCTACTGCACTTGTTAAGAACCATAATACTCAGAACATGAATATTCTCTTTAATTCAGAAGACATACATAGCCTACTGTAATGAAACTGGCTAAATTTTGTAAAATAATTAGGGCTTTCCACCTTCCAGTGGAAAGACCTATTGTTGTTGTTCGGCAACATTTTGACTTTATTCTTCTGTCCGCCACTTTTCATAGTAAGACTGGTCGCACGGCCTCTAAAGTTTACACAGTGATAGAGCTCATTCTGGAATAGTGCCGCGAAGCTTTTGGGGTCATGACGTCATCCAAGATGGCCGCCAGTGACGTCATGATGAAAATCTTGTTAGCGCTAGATCTCAGACATTTAAGGTCGGATTTGAATGAAACTGTCACAGATTGTAAAGGTCATGGTCTAGTTGTGCAAGAAGGTCATGCGGGGTCATGGCGTCATAACGTGATGGCGTCAGAGACGCCAGACGCTTAAAAACTGCAAAGATTCGTCAAAAATACGATTAAAGGCATGACCATTTTGAAACTTTACCACAATCATATTGTTATCATCTTCTATCGATCGTGTGAAAAAGGTGTTGATGACGTCATCAAATATGGCGGCCTTAGTGGTTTAATTTTAAACAGGCTAAAATAGAAACTTCTAAGTATATTTCGAAAACCGAACCAGCTAGCGCCAACAATGCCCTCATATATGTGCCACTATGTGACCTTGACCAAGTCTGGAAAAATAAGGTCAACTGGTCAAAGGTCATAGGTAGGCGATAGGTGTAAACACCAATAACCACCTTTATCTCAGTAACGGTTGAAATTGTTATCAAGAACATATGTACCATTTGTAAGGCCTTTCAATTTCCATTTCAAAAATAAAGTCCACTCAAAACGCAACGTTGGTAAATGGTTGCCATAGGAACCAAAATACGACGACGTCAATGACGTAAAATTTGAAAAATTGACGTAGACACGTAAAATGTGTCAGTTTTGTAGAACTTATGATTGCAAATACGAACGTGAAGTTTATTTTTAGCTGACGTCATTAATGACGTCACAGTAACGTTGAAACGAAAGAAGATTAAAATCGCTTCTGCTCAAGAACTACCTGTCCTTTCTTGGTGAATCTTTGTCAAAATAATGTACTTATCTTGTAGTTGTGCATTGCAATTTTTTGGGTCGCGGCGTCATTCAATATGGCCGCCAGTGAATATCTAAGAAATACCTTGTTCACGCTTCTCTTCCTAAAGATTGCCAGTCTGATAATGATGAAACTTCGCCAAATAATGTGCGTAGCGGTGGGACATGGGGCAGACGAATGTATACACGTGAAGACGATACATAGCTCAGACCTAAATATTCAGTGTCGGGCGTAACGCAGTTCCCATCTTGCACGCACATACAGATACGCGAAACCATTATTAGGGCTTTCCACCTACCAGTGGAAAGACCTATTGTTGTTGTTCGGCAACATTTTGACTTTATTCTTCTGTCCGCCACTTTTCATAGTAAGACTGGTCGCACGGCCTCTAAAGTTACCACAGTGATAGAGCTCATTCTGGAATAGTGCCGCGAAGCTTTTGGGGTCATGACGTCATCCAAGATGGCCGCCAGTGACGTCATGATGAAAATCTTGTTAGCGCTAGATCTCAGACATTTATGGTCGGATTTGAATGAAACTGTCACAGATTGTGAAGGTCATGGTCTAGTTGTGCAAGAAGGTCATGCGGGGTCATGGCGTCATAACGTGATGGCGTCAGAGACGCCAGACGCTTAAAAACTGCAAAAAATCGTCACAAAATACGATTAAAGGCATGACCATTTTGAAACTTTACCACAATCATATTGTTATCATCTTCTATCGATCGTGTGAAAAAGGTGTTGATGACGTCATCAAATATGGCGGCCTTAGTGGTTTAATTTTAAACAGGCTAAAATAGAAACTTCTAAGTATATTTCGAAAACCGAACCAGCTAGCGCCAACAATGCCCTCATATATGTGCCACTATGTGACCTTGACCAAGTCTGGAAAAATAAGGTCAACTGGTCAAAGGTCAAGGTCATAGGTAGACGATAGGTGTAAACACCAATAACCACCTTTATCTCAGTAACGGTTGAAATTGTTATCAAGAACATATGTACCATTTGTAAGTCCTTTCAATTTCCTTTTCAAAAATAAAGTCCACTCAAAACGCAACGTTGATAAATGGTTGCCATAGGAACCAAAATACGACGACGTCAATGACGTAAAATTTGAAAAATTGACGTAGACACGTAAAATGTGTCAGTTTTGTAGAACTTATGATTGCAAATACGAACGTGAAGTTTATTTTTAGCTGACGTCATCAATGACGTCACAGTAACGTTGAAACGAAAGAAGATTAAAATCGCTTCTGCTCAAGAACTACCTGTCCTTTCTTGGTGAATCTTTGTCAAAATAATGTACTTATCTTGTAGTTGTGCATTGCAATTTTTTGGGTCGCGGCGTCATTCAATATGGCCGCCAGTAAATATCTAAGAAATACCTTGTTCACGCTTCTCTTCCAAAAGATTGCCAGTCTGATAATGATGAAACTTCGCCAAATAATGTGCGTAGCGGTGGGACATGGGGCAGACGAATGTATACACGTGAAGACGATACATAGCTCAGACCTAAATATTCAGTGTCGGGCGTAACGCAGTTCCCATCTTGCACGCACATACAGATACGCGAAACCAGTATTAGGGCTTTCCACCTTCCAGTGGAAAGACCTATTGTTGTTGTTCGGCAACATTTTGACTTTATTCTTCTGTCCGCCACTTTTCATAGTAAGACTGGTCGCACGGCCTCTAAAGTTTACACAGTGATAGAGCTCATTCTGGAATAGTGCCGCGAAGCTTTTGGGGTCATGACGTCATCCAAGATGGCCGCCAGTGACGTCATGATGAAAATCTTGTTAGCGCTAGATCTCAGACATTTAAGGTCGGATTTGAATGAAACTGTCACAGATTGTAAAGGTCATGGTCTAGTTGTGCAAGAAGGTCATGCGGGGTCATGGCGTCATAACGTGATGGCGTCAGAGACGCCAGACGCTTAAAAACTGCAAAGATTCGTCAAAAATACGATTAAAGGCATGACCATTTTGAAACTTTACCACAATCATATTGTTATCATCTTCTATCGATCGTGTGAAAAAGGTGTTGATGACGTCATCAAATATGGCGGCCTTAGTGGTTTAATTTTAAACAGGCTAAAATAGAAACTTCTAAGTATATTTCGAAAACCGAACCAGCTAGCGCCAACAATGCCCTCATATATGTGCCACTATGTGACCTTGACCAAGTCTGGAAAAATAAGGTCAACTGGTCAAAGGTCATAGGTAGGCGATAGGTGTAAACACCAATAACCACCTTTATCTCAGTAACGGTTGAAATTGTTATCAAGAACATATGTACCATTTGTAAGGCCTTTCAATTTCCATTTCAAAAATAAAGTCCACTCAAAACGCAACGTTGGTAAATGGTTGCCATAGGAACCAAAATACGACGACGTCAATGACGTAAAATTTGAAAAATTGACGTAGACACGTAAAATGTGTCAGTTTTGTAGAACTTATGATTGCAAATACGAACGTGAAGTTTATTTTTAGCTGACGTCATTAATGACGTCACAGTAACGTTGAAACGAAAGAAGATTAAAATCGCTTCTGCTCAAGAACTACCTGTCCTTTCTTGGTGAATCTTTGTCAAAATAATGTACTTATCTTGTAGTTGTGCATTGCAATTTTTTGGGTCGCGGCGTCATTCAATATGGCCGCCAGTGAATATCTAAGAAATACCTTGTTCACGCTTCTCTTCCTAAAGATTGCCAGTCTGATAATGATGAAACTTCGCCAAATAATGTGCGTAGCGGTGGGACATGGGGCAGACGAATGTATACACGTGAAGACGATACATAGCTCAGACCTAAATATTCAGTGTCGGGCGTAACGCAGTTCCCATCTTGCACGCACATACAGATACGCGAAACCATTATTAGGGCTTTCCACCTTCCAGTGGAAAGACCTATTGTTGTTGTTCGGCAACATTTTGACTTTATTCTTCTGTCCGCCACTTTTCATAGTAAGACTGGTCGCACGGCCTCTAAAGTTACCACAGTGATAGAGCTCATTCTGGAATAGTGCCGCGAAGCTTTTGGGGTCATGACGTCATCCAAGATGGCCGCCAGTGACGTCATGATGAAAATCTTGTTAGCGCTAGATCTCAGACATTTATGGTCGGATTTGAATGAAACTGTCACAGATTGTGAAGGTCATGGTCTAGTTGTGCAAGAAGGTCATGCGGGGTCATGGCGTCATAACGTGATGGCGTCAGAGACGCCAGACGCTTAAAAACTGCAAAAAATCGTCACAAAATACGATTAAAGGCATGACCATTTTGAAACTTTACCACAATCATATTGTTATCATCTTCTATCGATCGTGTGAAAAAGGTGTTGATGACGTCATCAAATATGGCGGCCTTAGTGGTTTAATTTTAAACAGGCTAAAATAGAAACTTCTAAGTATATTTCGAAAACCGAACCAGCTAGCGCCAACAATGCCCTCATATATGTGCCACTATGTGACCTTGACCAAGTCTGGAAAAATAAGGTCAACTGGTCAAAGGTCAAGGTCATAGGTAGGCGATAGGTGTAAACACCAATAACCACCTTTATCTCAGTAACGGTTGAAATTGTTATCAAGAACATATGTACCATTTGTAAGTCCTTTCAATTTCCTTTTCAAAAATAAAGTCCACTCAAAACGCAACGTTGGTAAATGGTTGCCATAGGAACCAAAATACGACGACGTCAATGACGTAAAATTTGAAAAATTGACGTAGACACGTAAAATGTGTCAGTTTTGTAGAACTTATGATTGCAAATACGAACGTGAAGTTTATTTTTAGCTGACGTCATCAATGACGTCACAGTAACGTTGAAACGAAAGAAGATTAAAATCGCTTCTGCTCAAGAACTACCTGTCCTTTCTTGGTGAATCTTTGTCAAAATAATGTACTTATCTTGTAGTTGTGCATTGCAATTTTTTGGGTCGCGGCGTCATTCAATATGGCCGCCAGTAAATATCTAAGAAATACCTTGTTCACGCTTCTCTTCCTAAAGATTGCCAGTCTGATAATGATGAAACTTCGCCAAATAATGTGCGTAGCGGTGGGACATGGGGCAGACGAATGTATACACGTGAAGACGATACATAGCTCAGACCTAAATATTCAGTGTCGGGCGTAACGCAGTTCCCATCTTGCACGCACATACAGATACGCGAAACCAGTATTAGGGCTTTCCACCTTCCAGTGGAAAGACCTATTGTTGTTGTTCGGCAACATTTTGACTTTATTCTTCTGTCCGCCACTTTTCATAGTAAGACTGGTCGCACGGCCTCTAAAGTTTACACAGTGATAGAGCTCATTCTGGAATAGTGCCGCGAAGCTTTTGGGGTCATGACGTCATCCAAGATGGCCGCCAGTGACGTCATGATGAAAATCTTGTTAGCGCTAGATCTCAGACATTTAAGGTCGGATTTGAATGAAACTGTCACAGATTGTAAAGGTCATGGTCTAGTTGTGCAAGAAGGTCATGCGGGGTCATGGCGTCATAACGTGATGGCGTCAGAGACGCCAGACGCTTAAAAACTGCAAAGATTCGTCAAAAATACGATTAAAGGCATGACCATTTTGAAACTTTACCACAATCATATTGTTATCATCTTCTATCGATCGTGTGAAAAAGGTGTTGATGACGTCATCAAATATGGCGGCCTTAGTGGTTTAATTTTAAACAGGCTAAAATAGAAACTTCTAAGTATATTTCGAAAACCGAACCAGCTAGCGCCAACAATGCCCTCATATATGTGCCACTATGTGACCTTGACCAAGTCTGGAAAAATAAGGTCAACTGGTCAAAGGTCATAGGTAGGCGATAGGTGTAAACACCAATAACCACCTTTATCTCAGTAACGGTTGAAATTGTTATCAAGAACATATGTACCATTTGTAAGGCCTTTCAATTTCCATTTCAAAAATAAAGTCCACTCAAAACGCAACGTTGGTAAATGGTTGCCATAGGAACCAAAATACGACGACGTCAATGACGTAAAATTTGAAAAATTGACGTAGACACGTAAAATGTGTCAGTTTTGTAGAACTTATGATTGCAAATACGAACGTGAAGTTTATTTTTAGCTGACGTCATTAATGACGTCACAGTAACGTTGAAACGAAAGAAGATTAAAATCGCTTCTGCTCAAGAACTACCTGTCCTTTCTTGGTGAATCTTTGTCAAAATAATGTACTTATCTTGTAGTTGTGCATTGCAATTTTTTGGGTCGCGGCGTCATTCAATATGGCCGCCAGTGAATATCTAAGAAATACCTTGTTCACGCTTCTCTTCCTAAAGATTGCCAGTCTGATAATGATGAAACTTCGCCAAATAATGTGCGTAGCGGTGGGACATGGGGCAGACGAATGTATACACGTGAAGACGATACATAGCTCAGACCTAAATATTCAGTGTCGGGCGTAACGCAGTTCCCATCTTGCACGCACATACAGATACGCGAAACCATTATTAGGGCTTTCCACCTTCCAGTGGAAAGACCTATTGTTGTTGTTCGGCAACATTTTGACTTTATTCTTCTGTCCGCCACTTTTCATAGTAAGACTGGTCGCACGGCCTCTAAAGTTACCACAGTGATAGAGCTCATTCTGGAATAGTGCCGCGAAGCTTTTGGGGTCATGACGTCATCCAAGATGGCCGCCAGTGACGTCATGATGAAAATCTTGTTAGCGCTAGATCTCAGACATTTATGGTCGGATTTGAATGAAACTGTCACAGATTGTGAAGGTCATGGTCTAGTTGTGCAAGAAGGTCATGCGGGGTCATGGCGTCATAACGTGATGGCGTCAGAGACGCCAGACGCTTAAAAACTGCAAAAAATCGTCACAAAATACGATTAAAGGCATGACCATTTTGAAACTTTACCACAATCATATTGTTATCATCTTCTATCGATCGTGTGAAAAAGGTGTTGATGACGTCATCAAATATGGCGGCCTTAGTGGTTTAATTTTAAACAGGCTAAAATAGAAACTTCTAAGTATATTTCGAAAACCGAACCAGCTAGCGCCAACAATGCCCTCATATATGTGCCACTATGTGACCTTGACCAAGTCTGGAAAAATAAGGTCAACTGGTCAAAGGTCAAGGTCATAGGTAGGCGATAGGTGTAAACACCAATAACCACCTTTATCTCAGTAACGGTTGAAATTGTTATCAAGAACATATGTACCATTTGTAAGTCCTTTCAATTTCCTTTTCAAAAATAAAGTCCACTCAAAACGCAACGTTGGTAAATGGTTGCCATAGGAACCAAAATACGACGACGTCAATGACGTAAAATTTGAAAAATTGACGTAGACACGTAAAATGTGTCAGTTTTGTAGAACTTATGATTGCAAATACGAACGTGAAGTTTATTTTTAGCTGACGTCATCAATGACGTCACAGTAACGTTGAAACGAAAGAAGATTAAAATCGCTTCTGCTCAAGAACTACCTGTCCTTTCTTGGTGAATCTTTGTCAAAATAATGTACTTATCTTGTAGTTGTGCATTGCAATTTTTTGGGTCGCGGCGTCATTCAATATGGCCGCCAGTAAATATCTAAGAAAAACCTTGTTCACGCTTCTCTTCCTAAAGATTGCCAGTCTGATAATGATGAAACTTCGCCAAATAATGTGCGTAGCGGTGGGACATGGGGCAGACGAATGTATACACGTGAAGACGATACATAGCTCAGACCTAAATATTCAGTGTCGGGCGTAACGCAGTTCCCATCTTGCACGCACATACAGATACGCGAAACCAGTATTAGGGCTTTCCACCTTCCAGTGGAAAGACCTATTGTTGTTGTTCGGCAACATTTTGACTTTATTCTTCTGTCCGCCACTTTTCATAGTAAGACTGGTCGCACGGCCTCTAAAGTTTACACAGTGATAGAGCTCATTCTGGAATAGTGCCGCGAAGCTTTTGGGGTCATGACGTCATCCAAGATGGCCGCCAGTGACGTCATGATGAAAATCTTGTTAGCGCTAGATCTCAGACATTTAAGGTCGGATTTGAATGAAACTGTCACAGATTGTAAAGGTCATGGTCTAGTTGTGCAAGAAGGTCATGCGGGGTCATGGCGTCATAACGTGATGGCGTCAGAGACGCCAGACGCTTAAAAACTGCAAAGATTCGTCAAAAATACGATTAAAGGCATGACCATTTTGAAACTTTACCACAATCATATTGTTATCATCTTCTATCGATCGTGTGAAAAAGGTGTTGATGACGTCATCAAATATGGCGGCCTTAGTGGTTTAATTTTAAACAGGCTAAAATAGAAACTTCTAAGTATATTTCGAAAACCGAACCAGCTAGCGCCAACAATGCCCTCATATATGTGCCACTATGTGACCTTGACCAAGTCTGGAAAAATAAGGTCAACTGGTCAAAGGTCATAGGTAGGCGATAGGTGTAAACACCAATAACCACCTTTATCTCAGTAACGGTTGAAATTGTTATCAAGAACATATGTACCATTTGTAAGGCCTTTCAATTTCCATTTCAAAAATAAAGTCCACTCAAAACGCAACGTTGGTAAATGGTTGCCATAGGAACCAAAATACGACGACGTCAATGACGTAAAATTTGAAAAATTGACGTAGACACGTAAAATGTGTCAGTTTTGTAGAACTTATGATTGCAAATACGAACGTGAAGTTTATTTTTAGCTGACGTCATTAATGACGTCACAGTAACGTTGAAACGAAAGAAGATTAAAATCGCTTCTGCTCAAGAACTACCTGTCCTTTCTTGGTGAATCTTTGTCAAAATAATGTACTTATCTTGTAGTTGTGCATTGCAATTTTTTGGGTCGCGGCGTCATTCAATATGGCCGCCAGTGAATATCTAAGAAATACCTTGTTCACGCTTCTCTTCCTAAAGATTGCCAGTCTGATAATGATGAAACTTCGCCAAATAATGTGCGTAGCGGTGGGACATGGGGCAGACGAATGTATACACGTGAAGACGATACATAGCTCAGACCTAAATATTCAGTGTCGGGCGTAACGCAGTTCCCATCTTGCACGCACATACAGATACGCGAAACCATTATTAGGGCTTTCCACCTTCCAGTGGAAAGACCTATTGTTGTTGTTCGGCAACATTTTGACTTTATTCTTCTGTCCGCCACTTTTCATAGTAAGACTGGTCGCACGGCCTCTAAAGTTACCACAGTGATAGAGCTCATTCTGGAATAGTGCCGCGAAGCTTTTGGGGTCATGACGTCATCCAAGATGGCCGCCAGTGACGTCATGATGAAAATCTTGTTAGCGCTAGATCTCAGACATTTATGGTCGGATTTGAATGAAACTGTCACAGATTGTGAAGGTCATGGTCTAGTTGTGCAAGAAGGTCATGCGGGGTCATGGCGTCATAACGTGATGGCGTCAGAGACGCCAGACGCTTAAAAACTGCAAAAAATCGTCACAAAATACGATTAAAGGCATGACCATTTTGAAACTTTACCACAATCATATTGTTATCATCTTCTATCGATCGTGTGAAAAAGGTGTTGATGACGTCATCAAATATGGCGGCCTTAGTGGTTTAATTTTAAACAGGCTAAAATAGAAACTTCTAAGTATATTTCGAAAACCGAACAAGCTAGCGCCAACAATGCCCTCATATATGTGCCACTATGTGACCTTGACCAAGTCTGGAAAAATAAGGTCAACTGGTCAAAGGTCAAGGTCATAGGTAGGCGATAGGTGTAAACACCAATAACCACCTTTATCTCAGTAACGGTTGAAATTGTTATCAAGAACATATGTACCATTTGTAAGTCCTTTCAATTTCCTTTTCAAAAATAAAGTCCACTCAAAACGCAACGTTGGTAAATGGTTGCCATAGGAACCAAAATACGACGACGTCAATGACGTAAAATTTGAAAAATTGACGTAGACACGTAAAATGTGTCAGTTTTGTAGAACTTATGATTGCAAATACGAACGTGAAGTTTATTTTTAGCTGACGTCATCAATGACGTCACAGTAACGTTGAAACGAAAGAAGATTAAAATCGCTTCTGCTCAAGAACTACCTGTCCTTTCTTGGTGAATCTTTGTCAAAATAATGTACTTATCTTGTAGTTGTGCATTGCAATTTTTTGGGTCGCGGCGTCATTCAATATGGCCGCCAGTAAATATCTAAGAAATACCTTGTTCACGCTTCTCTTCCTAAAGATTGCCAGTCTGATAATGATGAAACTTCGCCAAATAATGTGCGTAGCGGTGGGACATGGGGCAGACGAATGTATACACGTGAAGACGATACATAGCTCAGACCTAAATATTCAGTGTCGGGCGTAACGCAGTTCCCATCTTGCACGCACATACAGATACGCGAAACCAGTATTAGGGCTTTCCACCTTCCAGTGGAAAGACCTATTGTTGTTGTTCGGCAACATTTTGACTTTATTCTTCTGTCCGCCACTTTTCATAGTAAGACTGGTCGCACGGCCTCTAAAGTTTACACAGTGATAGAGCTCATTCTGGAATAGTGCCGCGAAGCTTTTGGGGTCATGACGTCATCCAAGATGGCCGCCAGTGACGTCATGATGAAAATCTTGTTAGCGCTAGATCTCAGACATTTAAGGTCGGATTTGAATGAAACTGTCACAGATTGTAAAGGTCATGGTCTAGTTGTGCAAGAAGGTCATGCGGGGTCATGGCGTCATAACGTGATGGCGTCAGAGACGCCAGACGCTTAAAAACTGCAAAGATTCGTCAAAAATACGATTAAAGGCATGACCATTTTGAAACTTTACCACAATCATATTGTTATCATCTTCTATCGATCGTGTGAAAAAGGTGTTGATGACGTCATCAAATATGGCGGTCTTAGTGGTTTAATTTTAAACAGGCTAAAATAGAAACTTCTAAGTATATTTCGAAAACCGAACCAGCTAGCGCCAACAATGCCCTCATATATGTGCCACTATGTGACCTTGACCAAGTCTGGAAAAATAAGGTCAACTGGTCAAAGGTCATAGGTAGGCGATAGGTGTAAACACCAATAACCACCTTTATCTCAGTAACGGTTGAAATTGTTATCAAGAACATATGTACCATTTGTAAGGCCTTTCAATTTCCATTTCAAAAATAAAGTCCACTCAAAACGCAACGTTGGTAAATGGTTGCCATAGGAACCAAAATACGACGACGTCAATGACGTAAAATTTGAAAAATTGACGTAGACACGTAAAATGTGTCAGTTTTGTAGAACTTATGATTGCAAATACGAACGTGAAGTTTATTTTTAGCTGACGTCATTAATGACGTCACAGTAACGTTGAAACGAAAGAAGATTAAAATCGCTTCTGCTCAAGAACTACCTGTCCTTTCTTGGTGAATCTTTGTCAAAATAATGTACTTATCTTGTAGTTGTGCATTGCAATTTTTTGGGTCGCGGCGTCATTCAATATGGCCGCCAGTGAATATCTAAGAAATACCTTGTTCACGCTTCTCTTCCTAAAGATTGCCAGTCTGATAATGATGAAACTTCGCCAAATAATGTGCGTAGCGGTGGGACATGGGGCAGACGAATGTATACACGTGAAGACGATACATAGCTCAGACCTAAATATTCAGTGTCGGGCGTAACGCAGTTCCCATCTTGCACGCACATACAGATACGCGAAACCATTATTAGGGCTTTCCACCTTCCAGTGGAAAGACCTATTGTTGTTGTTCGGCAACATTTTGACTTTATTCTTCTGTCCGCCACTTTTCATAGTAAGACTGGTCGCACGGCCTCTAAAGTTACCACAGTGATAGAGCTCATTCTGGAATAGTGCCGCGAAGCTTTTGGGGTCATGACGTCATCCAAGATGGCCGCCAGTGACGTCATGATGAAAATCTTGTTAGCGCTAGATCTCAGACATTTATGGTCGGATTTGAATGAAACTGTCACAGATTGTGAAGGTCATGGTCTAGTTGTGCAAGAAGGTCATGCGGGGTCATGGCGTCATAACGTGATGGCGTCAGAGACGCCAGACGCTTAAAAACTGCAAAAAATCGTCACAAAATACGATTAAAGGCATGACCATTTTGAAACTTTACCACAATCATATTGTTATCATCTTCTATCGATCGTGTGAAAAAGGTGTTGATGACGTCATCAAATATGGCGGCCTTAGTGGTTTAATTTTAAACAGGCTAAAATAGAAACTTCTAAGTATATTTCGAAAACCGAACCAGCTAGCGCCAACAATGCCCTCATATATGTGCCACTATGTGACCTTGACCAAGTCTGGAAAAATAAGGTCAACTGGTCAAAGGTCAAGGTCATAGGTAGGCGATAGGTGTAAACACCAATAACCACCTTTATCTCAGTAACGGTTGAAATTGTTATCAAGAACATATGTACCATTTGTAAGTCCTTTCAATTTCCTTTTCAAAAATAAAGTCCACTCAAAACGCAACGTTGGTAAATGGTTGCCATAGGAACCAAAATACGACGACGTCAATGACGTAAAATTTGAAAAATTGACGTAGACACGTAAAATGTGTCAGTTTTGTAGAACTTATGATTGCAAATACGAACGTGAAGTTTATTTTTAGCTGACGTCATCAATGACGTCACAGTAACGTTGAAACGAAAGAAGATTAAAATCGCTTCTGCTCAAGAACTACCTGTCCTTTCTTGGTGAATCTTTGTCAAAATAATGTACTTATCTTGTAGTTGTGCATTGCAATTTTTTGGGTCGCGGCGTCATTCAATATGGCCGCCAGTAAATATCTAAGAAATACCTTGTTCACGCTTCTCTTCCTAAAGATTGCCAGTCTGATAATGATGAAACTTCGCCAAATAATGTGCGTAGCGGTGGGACATGGGGCAGACGAATGTATACACGTGAAGACGATACATAGCTCAGACCTAAATATTCAGTGTCGGGCGTAACGCAGTTCCCATCTTGCACGCACATACAGATACGCGAAACCAGTATTAGGGCTTTCCACCTTCCAGTGGAAAGACCTATTGTTGTTGTTCGGCAACATTTTGACTTTATTCTTCTGTCCGCCACTTTTCATAGTAAGACTGGTCGCACGGCCTCTAAAGTTTACACAGTGATAGAGCTCATTCTGGAATAGTGCCGCGAAGCTTTTGGGGTCATGACGTCATCCAAGATGGCCGCCAGTGACGTCATGATGAAAATCTTGTTAGCGCTAGATCTCAGACATTTAAGGTCGGATTTGAATGAAACTGTCACAGATTGTAAAGGTCATGGTCTAGTTGTGCAAGAAGGTCATGCGGGGTCATGGCGTCATAACGTGATGGCGTCAGAGACGCCAGACGCTTAAAAACTGCAAAGATTCGTCAAAAATACGATTAAAGGCATGACCATTTTGAAACTTTACCACAATCATATTGTTATCATCTTCTATCGATCGTGTGAAAAAGGTGTTGATGACGTCATCAAATATGGCGGCCTTAGTGGTTTAATTTTAAACAGGCTAAAATAGAAACTTCTAAGTATATTTCGAAAACCGAACCAGCTAGCGCCAACAATGCCCTCATATATGTGCCACTATGTGACCTTGACCAAGTCTGGAAAAATAAGGTCAACTGGTCAAAGGTCATAGGTAGGCGATAGGTGTAAACACCAATAACCACCTTTATCTCTGTAACGGTTGAAATTGTTATCAAGAACATATGTACCATTTGTAAGGCCTTTCAATTTCCATTTCAAAAATAAAGTCCACTCAAAACGCAACGTTGGTAAATGGTTGCCATAGGAACCAAAATACGATGACGTCGCATTCGTCACCATTTGGAGTTATTCAATAGTGAACGCTCGGCCGATCCCGTGTGTATCACGACGCTTCGATATGTTCAAATTATTGAAGTTTTGTTAGCCGGAAGGCAACGGCACAGAAAATAGTGCGCTGATGCTAAGCTGTTTGTTCCTATATTAATATGACCGTCGGCCACACTTGTCGTTGATGATTTGCGTGGTATGTTATTTACAATACAGATGAATGTTTTATCACTGCTTTCATGTATGTATACTATAGATAGAGCAAATACCTAAATGACATTGCAAAATATGGATGATAACTTTAATTTTGAATGCAAATTTGTTTCGGTGGGAATCTAAGGCGCGATGACGTAACCAATATGGAAACCTTCGATTTACATTCGAATAATGCTGCGAAGCAGTGTACCAGATGTTGAGAATGGGGTTTATTTTGTTTATTGCATTTTCATAGGGTTACATTAAAGCTTTATTGGCATTTGATAAATAACACACATCCAAATAAACCATTTAGTCTACTTTATTTTCAAGAACTATAGACAGACCTAGACAGAAAACGATTATTTTTACACAGGTCAGTTAATATATACCTACACGAAAATATCCAATCCTAATGTGATATTAGTCAGGCCCAGTGCAACACAAAAATGGGCCTTAGATGATGGAGTGATCTGCTTTTTTTCTAAAATATTTTCCAAACTGAAAGTAACCACCCTCTCTTTGAATTCTGAGTTCAAACTGTGCTTCGCAGTAGTGCAGCATATCCATCTTACCTTCAATTTTGATTTGGTTTTCACTAGAAGCAAGATAAATGTTTCAGAAATAAAGGGAAGCAACATTCAATACATACCAGCCCTGTGTCTTTCACCACTCCTATGCTTCACAGTAACTTATTTAATAGTTTACCTAGGACTACTTCTGCGTTCCACCTATTCTTATGGCTATATCTTCTCTATTTATGGTCGGATTTGAACAAATCTTTCACAGATTGTAGTGTTCAGGGTCTGGTTGAGCAAGAACGTCATACGTTATCCTGACTGTCGTCATGACGTCAGTGACGTCACAATATTCAGAAATTGGATTTTTCAACTGATTGCATGATCGAAGTTGTTTTCTTGATAAATCAATCAGATCATCATCTTAGACAACTTTGACATTTGTGACGTCATGACGTCATTAAGACAGGAAAGCCCGTTTGATCAGGTCCTGATTAAAATCTAATTCTTATTTTTTTCCTTCGTCTTCTTCTTTTTCTTCTGTGAGACACTTTTCATAGTAATACTGGTTGCAGGGCCTTAACATTTTACACAATTGTAGAAGAGCTCAGGCTGGAATAGTGTCTTAAAGCTTTTGGGGTCATGACGTCATCCAAGATGGCCGCCAGTGACGTCATCAGGCAAATCTTGTTATCGCTTTATTTGCTGCATTTATTATCGGATTTTAACAAAACTTTCACAGTTTCTAGAATTCAGGGTCTTGTTGTGCAAGAATGTCAAAGCATGTCTCTACATCATAAGGTCTTGACGTCAGTGACGTCACAATGTTATTAAAAATCCGTTTTCTTTACTGATTGCATTTTTTAAGTTTTTTTGCTGTAAAATTCATTAGTATCATTGTTTCAGTCGACGCTGACAGTTTCAACGTCATGTCGTCGTCCAAAATGGCACCAATGACGTCATTTAAGAAATCTTGTAATCGCTATTTCCTTCATTTATTATCGGATTTGATGCAACTTTCACAGCCTGTAGGGAATTAGGTTGAGTTGTGCAAGAATGTCAAATTTTTTCAAGACGTCATCAAAGATGGCCGCCAGTGACGTCATGATAAAAATCATGTTAGCGCTAGATCTCAAACATTTATGGTTTGATTTGAATAAAACATTTACAGCTTGTACAGTTCAGGGTCTAGTTGTGACGTCACAATGTTATTAAAAATCCGTTTTCTTTACTGATTGCATTTTTTAAGTTGTTTTGCTCTAAAGTTCATCAGTATCATTGTCTCAGTCGACGCTGACAGTGTTAACGTCATGACGTCATCCAAAATGACCGACAATGACGTCATTTAAGAAATCTTGTTATCGCTATATCTCCTTCATTTATTATCGGATTTTGATGCAACTTTCACAGGAATTAGGTTGAGTTGTGCAAGAATGTCATAAATTGTCAAGACGTCATGATAAACATCTGATTAGCTCTAGATCTGAAACATTTATGTTCGGATTTGCATGAAACTTTCACAGCTTGTAGAGTGCAAGGTTTAGTTGTGCAAAAACGTCAAAACCTGTCGGTAAGTCATAACGCCATGACGTCAGTGACGTCACAATGTCATTAAAAGTCTGTTTTCTTTACTGATTTCATTTTTTAAGTTGTTTTGCTCTAAAATTCATCAGTATCATTGTCTCAGTCGACGCTGACAGTGTTAACGTCATGACGTCATCCAAAATGGCCGCCAATGACTTCATTTAAGAAATCTTGTAATCGCTATATCTCCTTCATTTATGGTCGGATTTTGAAAAAAACTTTCACATGTTGTAAATATCGAAGTTTATTTGTGCAATAATGTCAATTGTTGTAATGGTGTCATCAAAGATGGCCGCCAATGGAGTCATAAGGAAAATATTGTGTTGGCTATATAATCTCTATTTAGTATTGGATTCGAATAAAACGTTCACAGAGTGTAGAGTTCAGGGTCCCGTTGTGCAATAACTTCATAAACTATCATGACGTCATGACGTCATGGCGTTAGTGAAGTCACAATATTCAGAAAATTGATTTGTTTACTGATTGCATGTTTGAAGTAATTTTCTTGATAAATCAATCAGTGCCATGACGTCATTAAGACAAACATGAACTTACGAATAAAGACACGCTTCAAAGTGGCATGCGGCTTAAGTGTAGCGTAAGTAGTGTTAAATAGTTACCCGATTTCGCCATGAGCTGGTGAACATGAAATTACGAGTAAAGACACGCCTTCAAAGCGGCATGCGGCTTAAAAGTCTCCCCGCGCTACGAATCAGTAGTGTTATGTTTACTGGTCCTTTGGGACCAACGAGCCCAAAATGGATGCCTTTGAAATAGAATACCGCTTAAGCCGGTGCTAGGGGGCGTGAGAGGTGTTGCTTCTTACATTACTTCTCATTAAAAGACTAAATAAAACCGAGTGTGCTACTTTATTCACTCAGTTACGTTTGTTGCTTCCAAAGGATCACCTTTATCAGTATGTATTAAGTATAGCGTTCAAAGCGGCATGCTGCTTTTAAAAGTGTAACGTAAGTAGCCTTAAATATCCAATTTCGTCATGACCTGGTGAACATGAACTTACAAGTAAAGACACGCCTTCAAAGCGGCATGCGGCTTAAGTATAGCGTAAGTAGTTAAATTTCCGATTTCGCCATGAGCTGGTGAACATGAAATTACGAGTAAAGACACGCCTCCCAAAGCGGAATGTGGGTTAGTATAGGTTAAGTAGCTTTAAATACCCGATTTTACCATTAGCTGGTGAACATGCAATTACAAGTAAAGGCATGCGATTTAAGTATAGCTTTAATTACCCATGAGCTGGTGAACATGAAATTACGAGTAAAGACACGCATTCAAAGCGGCATGCGGCTTAAGTATAGGGCAAGTAACTTTAAATACCCGATTTCGCCATGTGCTGGTGAATATGAAATTACGAATAAAGTCACGCCTTCAAAGCGGCATGCGGTTTGGTTTAAGTATAGCTTTAAATACCCATGAGCTGGTGAACATGAAATTCGAATAAAGTCACTCCTTCAAAACGGCACGCGGCTTAAGTATAGCGTAAGTAGCTTTAGATACCCGATTTCGCCATGAACTGGTGAACATGAAATTACGGGTAAAGACACGCCTTCAAATCGGTATGCGATTTAAGCACAGGTCAGTAGCTTTAAAGCATAGCACACTAGACTGTGAAGTCTTACATATACATATATCTGTATTAAGGTTAACGACTCTACTTTTACGAAGTCACAACATTAGGTGTAGATACTGGCTGTGAGACGTGGATTGTAGTCGTATATCAGTCAATATCTATTATTCTGAACCTTGTGATAACCTCTGATATGACAGTTATCATGTAAATTTGAAATGCCCGAAAACTATGTCAAGTGTCTATAATCTGTACCTTGGCCTCCTCATGTCGTGGTACAGACATCCCCGTCACATGTGTTATCAATATTCAAGTGATTGCGGGATGTCCATCTGACAGCTGTTATCAATTTCCCTTTGAAGCTATGTTCAAGTTATCAATTCAGCATTTTGCTGCATCACCGGAACAACTCATAATGTTGTAATATTAAACATTTAACTTCACGTTTCCACATGTAAACGTGTTATCTCTGTTGCAGGTAATTTAGCTTGCAAAAATAGTACATATTATTACATGTTCATACCTATTGACTATTAACTTGACATTATAGGATGACATTATGGCAATTGTGATAAGCTAGATATTTTTCGAGTTTATTTGTCATTTAAATCATATCTGTATATGTTTCAGTTCTTTCAAGCAATGAGTAAATAGAAATCCTCGTAACAAATTTAAAATATTCTTTATAAATTTCACATTTTCTTATTTTGTTGGTGCCAAGGATGTAATAGGAGAGTGTTTTACTCTCTAACTAGCATGAAGACATGTTGTAATAGGAGAGTATTTTACTCTCTGACTAGTATTAAGAAATGTTGAGGATGTAATAGGAGAGTATTTTACTCTCTGACTATTATGAAGAAATGTTGAGGATTTAATAGGAGAGTATTTTACTCTGATACTAGTATGAAGACATGTTGTAATAGGAGAGTAATTTACTGTCTGAGTAATTTATTCTCTGACTAGTATGAATACATGTTGTGAATGTAATAGGAAAGTATTTTACTCTCAGACTACTATGAAGACATGTTGAGGATGTAATAGGAGAGTATTTTACTCTCTGACTAGTATGAAGACATGCTGTAACAGGAGAGTATTTACTCTCTGATTAGTATGAAGACATGTTGTAATAGGAGAGTTATTTACTGTCTGAGTAATTTATTCTCTGACAAGTATGAATACATGTTGTGAATGTAATAAGAAAGTATTTTACTCTCTGACTACTATGAAGACATGTTGAGGGTGTAATAGGAGAGTATTTTACTATCTGATTAGTATGAAGACATGTTGTAACAGAGTATTTACTCTCTGATTTGATTAGTATGAAGACATGGTGAGGGTGTAATAGGAGAGTATTTTACTATCTTACTAATATGAAGACATGTTGTAACAGGAGAGTATTTACTCTCTGACTAGAATGAAGACATGTTGTAACAGGAGAGTATTTACTCTATGACTAGTATGAAGACATGTTGAGGGTGTAATAGGAGAGTATTTTACTCTCTGACTAGTATGAAGACATTTTGCGTTAATAATAGGAGAGTATTCTACTCTCTGACTTGTATGAAAACAAGTTGAGAATGTAATAGTAGAGAAGTTTACTCTCTGATTAATATCAAGAAATGTTGTAATAGGAAAATATTTTACTCTCTGGCTAGTATGAAGACATGTTTTAATAGGAGAATATTTCACTCTCTGACTTGTATGAAGACATGTTGTAACAGAGTATTTACTCTCTGATTTTATTAGAATGAAGACATGGTGAGGATGTAATCGGAGAGTATTTTACTATCTGACTAGTATAAAGACATGTTGTAACAGGGGAGTATTTTACTCTCTGACTAGTATGAAGACATTTTGCATTAATAATAGGAGAGTCTTTTACTCTCTGACTTGTATGAAAACATGTTGAAAATGTAATAGGAGAGTATTTTACACTCTGACTAATATCAAGACATGTTGTAATAGGAGAATATTTTACTGTCTGGCTAGTATGAAGACATGTTTTAATAGGGGAGTATTTCACTCTCTGACTAGTATGAAGACATGTTGTGGGTGTAATAGGAGAGTAGTTTACTCTCTGACTAATATCAAAACATGTTAAATATGTAAAAGGAGAGTGTTTTACTCTCTGACTAGTATGAAGACATGTTGTAATAGGAGAGTATCTTACTCTCAGACTAGTATGAAGACATGTTGAGGATGTAATAGGAGAGTATTTTACCCTCTGACTAGAATGAAGTCATGCTGTAACAGGAGAGTATTTACTCCCTGATTAGTATGAAGACATGCTGTAATAGTAGAGTAATTTACTGTCTGAGTAATATAGTCTCTGATTAGTATGAATACATGTGAATGTAATAAGAAAGTATTTTACTCTCTGACTACTATGAAGACATGTTAAGGGAGTAATAGGAGAGTATTTTACTATCTGACTAGTATGAAGACATGTTGTAACAGGAGAGTATTTACTCTCTGATTAGTATAAAGACATGTTGATGGTGTAATAGGAGAGTATTTTACTATCAGACTAGTATGAAGGCATGTTGTAACATGAGAGTATTTACTGTCTGACTAGTATGAAGACATGTTGAGGGTGTACTATGAGAGTATTTTACTCTCTGACTAGTATGAAGACATTTTTCGTTAGTAATAGGAGAGTATTTTACTCTCTGACTTGTATGAAAACATGTTGAGAATGTAATAGGAGAGTATTTTACTCTCTGACTAATATCAAGACATGTTGTAATAGGAGAATATTTTACTCTCTGGCTAGTATGAAGAAATGTTCTAATAGGATAGTATTTCACTCTCTGACTAGTATGAAGTCATGTTGAGGGTGTAATAGGAGAGTATTTTACTCTCTGACTAATTTCAAGACATGTTGAATATGTAATAGGAGAGTATTTTAGTCTCTGACTAGTATGAAGACATGTTGACGGTGAAATATGAGAGTAATTTACTCTCTGGCTAATATGAAGACAAATTAAGGATATACATGTACTAGGAAAGTGTTTTACTCTCAGATTAGTATGAAGAAATGTTGTTATAGGGGAGTATTTTACTCTCTGACTAGTATGAAGACATGTTATAATAAAAGAGTATTTTACTCCCTGACTACTATGAAGACATGCTGTAATAGGAGAGTATTTTACTCTCTGATTAGTATGAAGCATCGATGTTGCCTATAGTAGGACGATGTCTAGTTACCAGGAAAATAAATGCTACCTACAGTATGACGCTGTCTAGTTACCAGCAGATTCGATGCTGCCAACATTAGGACGCTGTCTAGTTACCAGCATAATCGATGCTGCCTACAAGAAGACACTGTCTAGATACCAGGACTATGTCTAGTTACAAGCAGAATCGATGCTGCCGACAGTAGGACACTGTCTAGTTACCAGCAGAATCGATGCTTCTAACAGTAGGATGCTGTCTAGATAACAAGACGCTGTCAAAGTTACCAGCAGAATCGATGCCGCCTGCAGTAGGAAGAGGTATATTTACCAGAATAATCGATGCAACCTGCAAAAGGACGCTGTCTAGTTACCAGCAGAATCGATGCTGCTTACAGTAGGACGCTGTCTAGTTACCAGCAGAATCGATGCCGCCTATAGTAGGACACTGCCTAGTTACCAGCAGAATCGATGCTGCTAACAGTAGGATGCTGTCTAGATAACAAGACGCTGTCAAAGTTTACCAGCAGAATCGATGCTGCCTGCAGTAGGAAGCGGTATATTTACCAGAATAATTGATGCAACCTGCAATAGGACGCTTTCTAGTTACCAGCAGAATCGATGCTGCTTACAGTAGGACGCTGTCTAGTTACCAGCAGAATCGATGCCGCCTATAGTAGGACACTGTCTAGTTACCAGCAGAATTGATGCTGCTAACAGTAGGACGCTGTCTAGATACCAAGATGCTGTAAAAGTTACCAGCAGAATCGATGCTGCCTGCAGAAGGACGCGGTATATTTACCAGAATAACCGATGCAACCTGCAATAGGACGCTGTCTAGTTACCAGCCGAATCGATGCTGCTTACAGTAGGACGCTGTCTAGTTACCAGCAGAATCGATGTGGCCTACAGTAGGACGCTGTCTAGTTACAAGGACGTCGTCAAGTTACCAGCAGAATCGATGTTGCCTACAGTAGGACACTATCTAGTTACTAGCAGAATTGATGTTGACTAAAGTAGGACGTTGTCTAGTTACCAGGACGCTTTCAAGTTTCCAGCAGAATAGATGCGTCCTACAGTAGGACGTTGTCTAGTTACCAGCAGAATCAATGCTGCCTACAGTAGGACGTTGTCTAGTTTACAGCAGAATCGATGCTGCATACTGTAGGACGCTGTCTAGATACCAGCAGAATCGATGATGCCTACAGTAGGACGTTGTCTAGTTACTAGGAAAATCTATGCTATCTACAGTACGACGCTGTCTAGTTACCAGCGGAATCGATGCTGCCTACATAAGGAGGCTGTCTAGTTACCAGCAGAATATATGCTACCTACAGTAAGACGTTGTCTAGTTACCAGCAGAATCGATGCTGCACACAGTAGGACGCTGTCTAGTTACCAACAGAATTAATGCTGCATACAGTAGGACGTTGTCTAGTTACCAGCAGAATCGATGCTTCCTACAGTAGGACTTTATCTAGTTTCCAGCAGAATCGATGCTGCATACAATAGGACGCTGTATAGTTACCAGGAGAATCGATGCTGCATACAGTAGGACGTTGTCTAGTTACCAGGAAAATATATGCTACCTACAGTACGACGCTGTCTAGTTACCAGCGGAATCGATGCTGCCTACATTAGGATGCTGTTTAGTTACCAGCAGAATCTATGCCCTACAGTAGGACATTGTCTAGTTACCAGAAGAATCGATGCTGCCTACAGTAGGACGTTGTCTAGTAACCAGCAGAATCGATGCTGCATACAGTAAGACGTTGTCTAGTTACCAGCAGAATCGATGCTGCCTACAGTAGGACGCTGTCTAATTACCAGCAGAACCGATGCTGCCTACAGTTTACCAGCATAATCGTTGCTGCATACAGTAAGACGCTGTCTAGTTCTTATTAGGCTTTCCGCATTTCAGCGGAAAGACCTATTGATTTTGTTCTGTTTATTCTTATTCTTATTGCGTCTTCTTCTTCTTCTTCCACCATCCACTTTTCATAGAAATATTTGTCACAGAGTGTTTAAATTTTACCATAAGGTATGTCTTATTCTGGAATAGTGCACTGCACATTTTGTCATCATGACGTCATCCAAGATGGCCGCCAGTGGGAAAATTTTGTTATCACTCTATCTTATCCTTCGATTATCGAATTTGAACAAACCTTTCACAGATTGTACAGGTCAGGGTCTAAATCTGCAAGAATGTTAAAGCCTGTCTCTACGTCATGTCGTTTTGACATCAATGACGTCACAATGTTATTAAAAATCTTTTTTGTAGAGATTGTAGAGTTAAGGGTCTAGTTGTGCATGAATGTAAAAACGTGTCTCTATATAATAACGTCCTGACGTCAGTGATGTCATAATATTATGAAAAATCCCTTTTTTTTACTGATTGCATATATCGAGGTATTTTAATGCAAATTTTATCAATGCCATTGTTTAAATAGACGCTGACAATTTTAACGTCATGACGTTATCCAAAATGGCCGCCCATGACGTCATTTAAGAAATCTTTTAATCGCTATATCTCCTGCATTTATTATCGGATTTTGATGCAACTTTCACAGCCTGCAGGGAATTAGGTTGAGTTGTGGATGAAAGTCATGACGTCATCAAAGATGGACGCCAGTGACGTCAAGATAAAAATCTTGTAAGTGCTAGATCTCAACCATTTATAGTTGGATTTGAAAAACTTTCGCAGCTTGTAGAGTTCAGGGTCTAGTTATGCGAGAAGATCAAAACGTGTCTCTATGTTATAAGGTCTTGACGTCAGTGATGTTACAATGTTATTAAAAATCCGTTTTCTTTACTGTTTGCATTTTTTAAGTTGTTTAACTGCAAAATCAACATAACGTTAGTAGTTTTAATGTTATGACGTCATCCAAAATGGCCGCCAATGACGTCATTATAGAAATATTATAATCGCTATATCTCCTTCATTTATGATCGGATCTTGATAAAACTTTCACAGGAACTCTACATTCAACGTCTGGTTGTGCAATAATGTCGAAGTTTGTTATGTCGTCATCAAAGATGGCCACCAGTGACGTCATAAAGGAAATCTTGTTAAGACTATATCTTCTCTATTTATGATCGGATTTAAACAAAACTTTCACAGATTGTAGATTACGGGATCTGGTTGTGCACAGATGTCATACGGTATCCCGACGTCATGACGTCAGTGACGTCAAAATAATCAGAAAATCGATTTGTTTACTGGTTCCATTTTCGAAGTTATTTTCTTGATATATCAATCAGTTTCATCAGCTTAGACAACTCTGACAGTTGTTACGTCATGACGCCATTAAAATCAGGAAAGCCCGTTTGATCAGGTTTCTGATCAAAATCTAGTTATATCTGTTTTTCATTAAATACTACCCTTTATATTAATTTCACAATCTTTATTTTACCTTAGCTCAGATTTTGTACCTGCAACTCCCTAAAGATGTTCATATGACATACTTGTATTTTGTTTTTTCTCTCCAGAAATACCTTCCTTCGTTGACTGTTATTTCCATCACATTTATTTTTATCATATATAATTTATTAGTTTAATAATATTTTATTGCAGATATTTTACAATACATCAATTCAACACCACACTATTCATAGAAACATATGCAAATGGATTGAACTACAAGTTATTACAACATTAGTTACAGTTCTCTCCATAAATTATGTTATATATGTTCATTCCATCCATGTTGCTGTTGTATTGTTTCATTGTTATTCTGTTGTATTCACTTACCTCGGTTAGGGGTCTTGAATTAAATAAAAATTTGAAAACTATAATTTTAAATTTGTTAAATTGTTTTACGATAATTATATGTATTTTAATAACTATTCAAATATTAATCTATATTTGAGCAAAAACATATCAATATAAGTATGTTTCCGTGTTTGTTGACACATTATAATGTTGCCGGGATCCCCACGTTTACCTCGTTTGACCTAATTGTATAACAAATACAAGTAATTATGGTATGTTTATCTTTGTTACAATTATAATCGGTTTATGGTAGCTATATAGATATGAAGAGGATTACTGGTGTTTGATGTATGTTATCTTTCAGTTGTAAGATATTTCATACGAGGGACATTTAAAAATGCGCCCCAAATCTGTCAAAGGCTCATCAGTATATTTAGAACTGCTTCATAGATAGGTTTAATTACACTAAATCAGCCGGATGTGCTCACTTGCTGAATTCGAAAGTAGTTCTGTATTACAGACTGATAATCTTTCTTTTTTCTTTAAAACCTTTTTCTAGTGAAGTTCTTGTTATATTTTCTGTATTATGGACATGTTATTGATAGTATTTTAAAATGAAGCTCATCATGTGTTTGACAAATTGTTTTAATATATAAAATTCTGAATTAAAAGTAGACAGGGTATGCAATTGCAAGGGGGTACACTAGCATTGATCTTTGACCCGGTGTTAGAATACAGCTGAAGAAATGTTTCTTAGAAGATATTCAATCCCCTATTTCCTTGTGGATGTTTAATAGCATACATGTTTATTTGCATGATAAAATAAGTTTCCCAGAATTCTTACACGGTTTGAGATTTTAACAGGTTGTCAGAATTCTCACTTTACTATGGAAGGGGCATGGAGACATGGAGACTCATTTACGCTTTTATAACCTATAGGTCTCACTAAACAGTTATTTCCCTTGCCAGTCCCTTGCCAGTCACGAGTCACGGTAGGCACGGCAGGGCACGGTAGGAACTTTCTGGAGCTTAAAAAAAAAAGAGCTGTGTTATTCGGTTCTTGTTTATTTCTTAAAATGTGCAAATATTTTCTCTTTTTTTTTGTTGCAGGTGACAAGAATGGGACAAGTGCATGATTTCATACAGGTTAGGATATGCTTGAATGTTTCTAATACTGGGTAGTGATACATTTGAAAATGTCAATGAAATGGACAAATTCAAGAGGGTCTCTTCAAAAAAAGCAAATTGGTCAACCCCGTGTTTTTTGCTGGATATTTCGCGCAACAGACATCAAGTTTCACAAAGAAAATTCATTAAGTTCTACATTGGTCCAGAGGGGTCCTGCGACATATGCAGAGCTATGTAAAATTAACTGTGTTGTGAGACGTAAAGCGTGCTCAGAGAAAAGACTCCGAAACACGTGACCGTTCGGATTACGCCCGCAACGGATCAAGAACAGCTAATGCATGGATTGGAAAATTCGATTACAGCCGTGTTCACAGTACAGTCAGATAAACAAAGACATTCATGGTTTTTAATTTAAAGCATCCATTAAACTGGTCAGTAAACTGATTCATTCTCTCATTTTTGTATAAAACAACAATAACAACATACACGTATTTGATTGCACGATTAAGTGTTGACAAATGAGAATATTTCTTTTACTTCAGCCCGGACGTACATGAGTGCCACAGTAAAGTGTCATTACAATTAAAAATAAAAGTTTCCTTTTAAAACGAACGGCTTAAGTCATTGAATAATAGTGTAATATCAATTAAATAAATTGATATCAACGAGTCAAACCAATGCAAAAGTGGAAAACAGGAATTATGTTACAGGACTCATAAACTCTGAACAGCTTTACTGCAACTTCAAAAGTATGTGGTAGTATTCACTCGAGCGAAGGTAAATCAAATCGTTTAAATACATATAATATTGTTAGTTTCCATTTAATATCAATACATTTATGAATTGGTATGAACGTCTTACATCTATGCCAAAACACCCAACCTTAACGGAAAATCTTACACAAAAGGAATATAAACATAACCGTCTGGAGATCTCTGTATCCGACCAAGATGTGTACCAGCAACTGTTATAGCTTCATCTATTGCGCAGAGTACCTTGACCGAAAATAAAAACTGAAGTCAATATGGTCCCAAAGATGTTGTATGGGTGGTTCTTCGGATGGCGGGAGGTGTACAGTAATGGTTATACCTAGGAAAAGTGGGTGGCCTCCACCACTAAAATAGACCGTCATATATAACCTTACTTGTTTTGAAAATGACGTAAAACACCATACAAACAAACTAAAACATAGGTCAAGGTGCTCATAGGCCAAGAATGGTTAATGAATTATAGTGAACAGTTTTAATGTTATTGTTAAGGTTAAGTAAAACTGTGAAATCAATCCAATAAAACTTAATGAATGCCCCTCGTATATTTGGTTTAGGGTGCACTGTACATATACTGAAAGGAAAAAGAAACGCATAATGGATATTTCCGCTATACATTGTTCAGGGCGCCATTAGGCATGTCCCTTCGGAAAGAAGGTTTAAACAGCACCCTTTAAAGTTTCATTATCGACAGAATGCGCATTTGGCTCAAGTAGGTGAGCAAACTTAGGCTTCAAAACGTTGCAGTCTCTTAACATCAAACACAATACAGAAATGGCTTGACTTTTTCAAGCGAAACTTCAACATTTATGAATTTCGTGTAACAAAGTATACTTTTATTAAAAGTCTACTACATGACAGAGTTGTCCTTTCTGTATTTAGTTGTAGCCCTTTTTGTACAAAACAAGTTGAGATTTTTTGGAATATTACGTGGAATTAGGTGTATATATAATAGTGTAGTATAGGCAATTTCTTGATTATGCGTTTCTTTTTGCCTTTCAGTATATATTCGGTGAAGTGTCAACTAAATCGTTTAATACACAGTATGCACGCTACACTTGTGTATGCTAAACATATTATTATTATTTTCTTATCTAATTTAACTTATTTCAACTAATTTCAAATCGGAATTGTTCTTTTTTTTAATTTTATTTAATATCAGTTTAGACAATATGGTATTTACATTAACCAAATAGTACATAGTGGTGTGAAAGGATATAATTCAATAAAACATGGCGGACTACGAGTCAACGACTTTAAATGTCGTTTACGGGTATGTTTCTTTATTTTATGTTTTGTTGTTTTCACGAAGAAGATTAAACAAATCAAAAGCTATAACTGTTTACGTCTTCGTTTTTTGCATTTTTACAAATTAATTGAAACATATTTCCGTGAGCGTTGACGAATATATTTGCCCTATAACTACAGCATTTTGTTGGGCCATCCTTAAACAAATATTTGTTTGCTGTTTCCCGACCCAGAATTTCATAAATGGGTAGATAGGTAGGTAGGTAGGTAGGTAGGTAGGTAGGTGATTTATTAATTTTTGCCAAGGACAGTAAACACGTGCACCTTAAGAAATTAAAGAAAATATACTGAAGATAGAAGAATTATCTTGTTAAAATAATTGCTATAAAAAAGGGTTTGGGTGGGGCCATTTTTCGGGGGTAAGTAGGGCAAAGGCAAACCAAAAATTTGTTATGGTCGGCTTTGCTTTGAAATCAATAAGGAATACTTTTACACACTTTTGCCGTTAATTAATTGTTTTTGTTCACCCATCAATGCAAGCAGTACCCATTGCGTAGGGGGACTCAGCAATACAAGGACTCTGCAATACAAGCATTACCCATTGCGTAGGGGGACTCTGCAATATAAGCATTACCAGTTGTGTAGGGGGACTCTGCAATACAAGCATTACCCATTGCGTAGGGGGTCTCTGCAATACAAGCATTACCCATTGTGTAGGGGGACTCCGCAATACAAGCATTACTAATTGTGTAGGGGACCTCCGCAATACAGGCAGTACCCATTGTGTAGGGGGACTCCGCAAAACAGGCAGTATCCATTGTGTAAGGAGACTCCGCAATACAAGCATTACCCATTGTGTAGGGAGACTCCGCAATACAAGCAGTACCCATTGTGTAGGGAGACTCCGCAATACAATCAGTAACCATTGTTTAGGGAGACTCCGCAATACAATCAGTAACCATTGTTTAAGGGGACTCCGCAATACAATCAGTAACCATTGTTTAGGGGTACTCCGCAATACAAGCAGTAACCATTGTGTAGGGGAACTCTGCAATACAATCATTACCCATTGTGAAGGGGGACTCTGCAATACAAGCATTATCCATTGTGAAAGGGGGGCTCTGCAATACAAGCATTACCCATTGTGTAGGGGGACTCTGCAATACAAGCATTATCCATTGTGAAAGGGGGGCTCTGTAATACAAGCATTACCCATTGTGAAGGGGGACTCCGCAATACAAGCAGTAACCATTGTGTAGGGGAACTCTGCAATACAAGCATTACCCATTGTGTAGGGGGACTCTGCAATACAAGCATTACCCATTGTGTAGGGAGACTCTGCAATACAAGCATTACCCATTGTGTAGGGGGACTCCGCAATACAAGCATTACCCATTATGTAGGGGGACTCCGCAATACAAGCATTACCCATTGTGTAGGGGTATCCACAATACAAGCATTACCCATTGTGTAGGAGGACTCCGCCATACAAGCATTACCCATTGTGTAGGGGGACATTGCAATACAAGCATTACCCATTGTGTAGGGTGACTCCGCAATACAAACATTACCCATTGTGTAGGGGGACTCCGCAATACATGCATTACCCATTGTGTATGGGGACATTGCAATACAAGCATTACCCATTGTGTAGGGGACTCCGCAATACAAGCATTACCCTTTGTGTAGGGGGACTCCGCAATACAAGCATTACCCATTGTTTAGGGAGACTCTGCAATACAGGCATTACCCATAGTGTAGGGGGACTCCGGAATACAAGCATTACCCATTGTGTAGAAGGAGTCCGCAATACAAGCATTACCCATTTCGCAATACAAGCATTACCCATTGTGTAGGGGACTCTGCATTACAAGCAGTATCCATTGTGTAGGGAGACTCCGCAAAACAACCAGTACCAATTGTGTAGGGTGACTCCGCAATAAAAGCATTACCCATTGTGTAGGGGGACTCCGCATTACAAGCATTACCCATTGTGTAGGGGGACTCCGCAATACAGGCATTACCCATTGTGTAGGCGGACTCCGCAATACAGGCATTACCTATTGTGTAGAGGGACTCCGCAATACAGGCAGTACTCATTGTGTAGGTGTCTCCGCAATACAAGCACTACCCATTGTGTAGGGGGACTCCGCAATACAAGCATTACCCATTGTGTAGGGGGTCTCCGCAATACAAGCATTACCCATTGTGTAGTGGGGGCTCCGCAATACAAGCATTACCCATTGTGTAGGGGGACTCCGCAATACAAGCATTACTAAGTGTGTAGGGGACCTCCGCAATACAGGCAGTACCCATTGTGTAGGGGGACTCCGCAAAACAGGCAGTATCCATTGTGTTAGGAGACTCCGCAATACACGCATTACCCTGTGTGTAGGGAGACTCCGCAATACAAGCAGTACCCATTGTGTAGGGGGACTCCGCCATACAATCAGTTACCATTGTGTAGGGGGACTCCGCAATACAATCAGTAACCATTGTGTAGGGGAACTCTGCAATACAAGCATTACCCATTGTGTAGGGGGACTCTGCAATACAAGCATTATCCATTGTGAAAGGGGGACTCTGCAATACAAGCGTTACCCATTGTGTAAGGGGACTCAAGCATTACCCATTGTGTAGGGAGACACTGCAATACAAGCATTACCCATTGTGTAGGGGGACTCTGCAATACAAGCAGTACCCATTGTGTAGGGGGACATTGCAATACAAGCATTATCCATTGTGTAGGGGGACTCCGCAATACAAGCATTACCCTTTGTGTAGGGGGACTCCGCAATACAAGCATTACCCATTGTGTAGATAGACTCTGCAATACAGGCATTACCCATTGTGTAGGGGGACTCCGCAATACAAGCATTACCCATTGTGTAGGAGGACTCCGCAATACAACCAGTACCCATTGTGTAAGGGGACTCTGTAATACAAGCGTTACCCATTGTGTAAGGGGACTCCGCAATACAAGCATTACCCATTGTGAAAGGGGACTTCGCAATACAAGCATTACCCATTGTGTAGGGGGACTCCGCAATACAAGCATTACCCATTGTGTAGGGGGGCTCCGCAATACAAGCATTACCCATTGTGTAGGGGGAATCCGCAATACAAGCATTACCAATTGTGTAGGGGAACTCCGTAGTAAAGGCAGTACGCATTGTGTAGTGGGACTCCGCAATACAGGCAGTATCCATTGTTTAAGGAGACTCCGCAATACAAGCAGTACCCATTGTGTGGGGGGACTCCGCAATACAAGCATTACCCATTGTGTAGGGAGACTCCGCAATACAAGCAGTACCCATTGTGTAGGGTGACTCCGCAATACAATCAGTAACCATTGTGAAGGGGGACTCCGCAAAACAAGCAGTAACTATTGTGTAGGGGAACTCTGCAATACAAGCATTACCTATTGTGTAGGGGACTCTGCAATACAAGCATTATCCATTTTGAAATGGGGGCTCTGCAATACAAGCATTGCCCATTGTGTAGGGGGACTGAAGCATTACCCATTGTGTAGGGAGACTCTGCAATACAAGAATAACCCATTGTATATGGGGAAATTGTAATACAAACATTATCCATTGTGTAGGGTGACTCCGCAATACAAGCATTACCCATTGTGTAGGGGGACTCCGCAATACAAGCATTACCGATTGTGTGGGAGACTCCGCCATACAAGCATTACCCATTGTGTAGGGGAGGACTCTGCAATACAAGCACTACCCATTGTGTAGGGGGACATTGCAATACAAGCATTACCCATTGTGTAGGGGGACTCCGCAATACAAGCATTACCCATTATGTAGGGGGACTCCGCAATACAAGCATTACCCATTATGTAGGGGGACTCTGCAATACAGGCATTATCAATAGTGTAGGGGACTCCGCAATACAAGCATTACCCATTGTGTATGGGGACTCTGCAATACAAGCATTACCCATTGTGTACGGGGACTCCGCAATACAAGCATTACCCATTGTGAAGGAGGACTCCGCAATACAAGCATTACCTATTTCGCAATACAAGCATTACCCATTGTGTAGGGGACTCCGCAATACAAGCATTACCCATTGTGTAGGAGGACTCCGCAATACAAGCAGTACCAGTTGTGTTGGGGATCTCCGCAATACAAGCATTACACATTGTGTATGGGGACTACGCAATACAAACATTACCTAATGTGTAGGAGGACTCCGCAATGCAAGCAGTACCCATTGTGTAGGGGGAAGCCGCAATACAAGCAGTACCCACTGTATATAGGTCTCCGCAATACAAGTATTACCCATTGTGTAGGAGGACTCCGCAATACAAGCAGTACCTATTGTATAAGGGACTCTGAAATACAAGCACTTCCCATTGTGTAGGGGTACTCTTTACATTTTACCCATGTGCACGGTAACTTACATTTCGCCCATATGCACGGTACATTTCACCTATTTGCATGGTAACTTACATTTCACCCATTTGCAAGGTAACTTACATTTCACCCATTTGCATGGTAACTTACATTTCACCCATTTGCAAGGTAACTTACATTTCACCCATTTGCAAGGTAACTTACATTTCACCTATTTGCATGGTAACTTACATTTCACCCATTTGCATGGTAATTTACATTTCACCCATTTGCAAGGTAACTTACATTTCACCCATTTGCATGGTAACTTACATTTCACCCATTTGCATGGTAACTTACATTTCACCCATTTGCAAGGTAACTTACATTTCACCCATTTGCATGGTAACTTACATTTCACCCATTTGCATGGTAACTTACATTTCACCCATTTGCAAGGTAACTTACATTTCACCTATTTGCATGGTAACTTACATTTCTCCCATATGCACGGTACATTTCACCCATTTGCAAGGTAACTTACATTTCACCTATTTGCAGGGTAACTTACATTTTACCCATTTGCAAGGTAACTTACATTTCACCCATTTGCATGGTAACTTACATTTCACCCATTTGCAAGGTAACTTACATTTCACCCATTTGCAAGGTAACTTACATTTCACCCATTTGCATGGTAACTTACATTTCACCTATTTGCATGGTAACTTACATTTCACCCATTTGCAAGGTAACTTACATTTCACCCATTTGCATGGTAACTTACATTTCACCCATTTGCATGGTAACTTACATTTCACCCATTTGCAAGGTAACTTACATTTCACCTATTTGCATGGTAACTTACATTTCGCCCATATGCACGGTACATTTCACCCATTTGCAAGGTAACTTACATTTCACCCATTTGCAGGGTAACTTACATTTCACCCATTTGCAAGGTAACTTACATTTCACCCATTTGCATGGTAACTTACATTTCACCCATTTGCAAGGTAACTTACATTTCACCCATTTGCAAGGTAACTTACATTTCACCTATTTGCATGGTAACTTACATTTCACTCATTTGCAATGTAACTTACATTTCACCCATTTGCATGGTAACTTACATTTCACCTATTTGCATGGTAACTTACATTTCACCCATTTGCAAGGTAACTTACATTTCACCTATTTGCATGGTAACTTACATTTCACCCATTTGCAAGGTAACTTACATTTCACTCATTTGCAAGGTAACTTACATTTCACCTATTTGCATGGTAACTTACATTTCACCCATTTGCAAGGTAACTTACATTTCACCTATTTGCATGGTAACTTACATTTCACCCATTTGCAAGGTAACTTACATTTCACCCATTTGCATGGTAACTTACATTTCACCCATTTGCATGGTAACTTACATTTCACCTATTTGCATGGTAACTTACATTTCACCCATTTGCAAGGTAACTTACACGGTAACTAACATTTCACTTATTTACCCATGTGCACGGCAACTAACATTTCACCGATATGCACGCTAACTTAGATTTCGCTCATATGCACGGTAATTTACAATTCACCCATTTGCAAGGTAACTTACATTTCACCCATTTGCAAGGTAACTTACATTTCACCTATTTGCATGGTAACTTACATTTCGCCCATATGCACGGTACATTTCACCCATTTGCAAGGTAACTTACATTTCACCTATTTGCATGGTAACTTACATTTCACCCATTTGCAAGGTAACTTACATTTCACCCATTTGCATGGTAACTTACATTTCACCCATTTGCATGGTAACTTACATTTCACCCATTTGCAAGGTAACTTACATTTCACCCATTTGCAAGGTAACTTACATTTCACCCATTTGCATGGTAACTTACATTTCACCCATTTGCAAGGTAACTTACATTTCGCCCATATGCACGGTACATTTCACCCATTTGCAAGGTAACTTACATTTCACCTATTTGCATGGTAACTTACATTTCACCCATTTGCAAGGTAACTTACATTTCACCCATTTGCAAGGTAACTTACATTTCACCCATTTGCAAGGTAACTTACATTTCACCTATTTGCATTGTAACTTACATTTCACCCATTTGCAAGGTAACTTACAGTTCACCTATTTGCATGGTAACTTACATTTCGCCCATTTACAAGGTAACTTACATTTCACCCATTTGCATGGTAACTTACATTTCACCCATTTGCAAGGTAACTTACACGGTAACTAACATTTCACTTATTTACCCATGTGCACGGCAACTAACATTTCACCGATATGCACGCTAACTTAGATTTCGCTCATATGCACGGTAATTTACAATTCACCCATTTGCAAGATAACTTACATTTCACCCATTTGCAAGGTAACTTACATTTCACCTATTTGCATGGTAACTTACATTTCGCCCATATGCACGGTACATTTCACCCATTTGCAAGGTAACTTACATTTCACCTATTTGCATGGTAACTTACATTTCACCCATTTGCAAGGTAACTTACATTTCACCCATTTGCAAGGTAACTTACATTTCATCTATTTGCATGGTAACTTACATTTCACCCATTTGCAAGGTAACTTACATTTCACCCATTTGCAAGGTAACTTACATTTCACCCATTTGCAAGGTAACTTACATTTCACCCATTTGCAAGGTAACTTACATTTCACCTATTTGCATGGTAACTTACATTTCACCCATTTGCAAGGTAACTTACAGTTCACCTATTTGCATGGTAACTTACATTTCGCCCATTTACAAGGTAACTTACATTTCACCCATTTGCATGGTAACTTACATTTCACCCATTTGCAAGGTAACTTACACGGTAACTAACATTTCACTTATTTACCCATGTGCACGGCAACTAACATTTCACCGATATGCACGCTAACTTAGATTTCGCTCATATGCACGGTAATTTACAATTCACCCATTTGCAAGATAACTTACATTTCACCCATTTGCAAGGTAACTTACATTTCACCTATTTGCATGGTAACTTACATTTCGCCCATATGCACGGTACATTTCACCCATTTGCAAGGTAACTTACATTTCACCTATTTGCATGGTAACTTACATTTCACCCATTTGCAAGGTAACTTACATTTCACCCATTTGCAAGGTAACTTACATTTCATCTATTTGCATGGTAACTTACATTTCACCCATTTGCAAGGTAACTTACATTTCACCCATTTGCAAGGTAACTTACATTGCACCCATTTGCATGGTAACTTACATTTCACCCATTTGTAAGGTAACTTACATTTCACCCATTTGCAAGGTAACTTACATTTCACCTATTTGCATGGTAACTTACATTTCACCCATTTGCAAGGTAACTTACATTTCACCCATTTGCAAGGTCACTTACACTGTAACTAACATTTCACTTATTTACCCATGTGCACGGCAACTAACATTTCACCGATATGCACGCTAACTTAGATTTCGCTCATATGCACGGTAATTTACAATTCACCTATTTGCATGGTAACTTATGTTTCACCCTTTTGCGCGGTAACTTACATTTCGCTCATTCACCCATGTGCCAGGTAACTTACATTTCACCCATTTGCACGGTACATTTCACCCATATGCACGGTGACTTACATTTCACCCATTCACCCATGTGCACGGTAACTTACATTTCACCCATGTGCATGGTTACTTACATTTCACCCATTTTCACGGTAAATTACACTTCACACATGTGTACGGTACATCCGACTCATGTGCACGGTAACTTACATTTCACCCAAATGCACGGTAACTTACATTTCACCCATATATACGGTACATTTTTCCAATATGCACGGTACATTTCAATCATTTGCACGGTAACTTACATTTCACCGATATGTACGGTACATTTCAATCATTTGCACGGTAACTTACATCTCACCCATATGCACGGTAACTTACATTTCACCCATATATACGGTACATTTTTCCAATATGCACGGTACATTTCAATCATTTGCACGGTACTTACATTTCACCGATATGTACGGTACATTTCAATCATTTGCACGGTAACTTACATTTCACCGATATGTACGGTACATTTCAATCATTTGCACGGTAACTTACATTTCACCGATATGTACGGTACATTTCACCCATTACATTTCACCGATATGTACGGTACATTTGAACCATGCGCACGGTAACCTATATTTCACCCATGTGCAAGGTAACTTACAATTCACCCATGCGCATGGTAACTTCCGTTTCATCCATACGTTCGGTACATTTCATCCTTGTGCACGCCGGTAACTTACATTTCGACCATGTACACGGTAACTTACATTTCGACCATGTACACGGTAACTTACATTTCACCCATGTGCACGGTAACTTACATTTACCCGTATGTACGGTACATTTCACCCACATGCATGGTACATTTCACCCATGTGCACGTCGGTAACTTACATATCACCCATTTGCATTGTAACTTAGATTTCTCCCACGTTCAAGGTAATTTACATTTCAGTAAGCACACACTGACAACAGTGAGTAATTATTACAACAACAGTTCAAACCATGTTGCGTACGATAAACATGTATTGCCAAAATTTAGTTTATTCCTAATGCATCTGTATGTTCATTTTAGTTTTTTCTCCACATTTTAACTTTAGTTTATGAATCGTTTTGATAGCGTTTTAGCTCCTGTATAAAAAACAAAACATAAAAACAGCTCATTTCACAACCCTTATGCGCTGCAGCATGACCTTTAATGTCTAATTATATTCAATTCAAAGCACTTCAAGTGGGACTGGTCCTCGACCTGATTTTTTTCAACATTTGGTCCTCGACCTCATTTTTTTCAACATCCTTTATTAAGTGGTGTTTTTTTTTAAACTACTTAACAATTTAAGAGAATACTTTAGCATTCGTTCATTGGGATTTTGTTTTACAAGCTTTATCATATATTTTCTCTCTTTTTTTTTCTTTTTATAGGAGCGTCACTCCGATATTGCAGAAATATGAAACAGCTCTTCTATTGCTGTTGGGGTTTGGCGGCGCATCAATAATGCTCGCAATCTTACACAGGACAATACGGCGCAACGTGTTTCACGACGCCGACAACGTAGATACGGCGTTTGACGCCGGGGGTCAAGTTAGTACTAGTCTGACCGCCGTCACCGTCGCGTCGCAGCTGCTGTGGCCTGGCGATCTGCTGCAGGGAGCTACTATAACTGTAAAGGTGCTGGCTTTATTGTTATGTTTGTTATCATGGTAAAAGAGTCTAAGCTGAAATTTAACTCTGTTTTTGATATACTTAACGCCATTAAAAGTGCATTTTTTGTTTGTTTTGTGCTTATTTTATTTTGTGTTTATTTTTAATTAAAATGTCTGCAAGATCGATTGTAGTGTTATATACATGTTATAAATTATCCACATTCCCTATAAATCTGGCGACCGATCAAATTCATGTAATGAAAGAAGTAAAATCGGAATTATGTGAAATCCATGCTTCCTACAAAACTTACGTTTTTAATGGCGTTAAGTTTATTATGAAACAAGAAGTTCGCTGTGAAGGAGTTTTACGTTTTTAATGGCGTTAAGTTTATTATGAAACAAGAAGGTCGCTGTGAAGGAGTTTCATCAATCAAAATGAACTATTAACGAGTTTTGAAGTTATCATTTATATAATATTCGTCTCTTGCGTACAAGCGCGCAAAACGTTAAGTAAACTAGTTAAAACACAACAGTCTGTCAGAATTCTCTTAGAATGTTTTCAAACATGTTTTATATGTAAATGCAGTTTATGTAGAACACTGATTTGTCTTGCGTGAAATAACTACTCTTTGTTATGCCCCTACTACCACTATGAATAGTGCGTGTGTGTATCTCGCTCCACAGTTTTCAACCGATTATTTAAAAAATTTACAGGATATTTGTGATGTGCATATCGATTCCGCGTCAAAATCGAAATTGTATTAACCGTTTTTATTCAATTTTTGTGCGTCTATCTCCTTCAATAATGTTCATCCGATTATTTCAAAACTTTACAGGAAGTTATATAGTTTTCAGTTGAGGAATCCGTGTACCATGGAAGCATGTCTAATTATTTCAATTACTATTCACTTGCGGACCAGTAACATTTATTTATTTTCTTCTGAAACTGTGTTATTGTTTTGAGTTTGATGTCACAAATGTTTAAATAGTTTAATGGGCACCGATACGATGTATGTTACCACAGGCACCAGGAGCTCCAGACCAAGGGACACTCCTGAGTACTTGTACACTTCACACGTATAGGTTATATAGAGGATCTGACATGAGTTGTCATTTCATACACAATTCTATTAAATGAGTTCAGGAATGTGTTATTAAGCGAGCCTCTGGCGAGTTTAATAACAAATTCCTGGACGAGTTTAATAAATGTTTGTATGAAATGACAACGAGTGTCAGATCCTTTTTATCACATGGCTCAACTACACATTATGTGGTGAATCTACATACGGCGGACTGTTACCCCCACAACATCGCCGATTCAGTGCTATATCCACGGACTCCACGGACTAAACGGGTGTTCCGGGACATTGACTAGACGAACGTACTGACACTGCACTTGATTCGGTCGACACATGGTTAATGTAAGGAAATACGTAATGGGTATACGAGTATTATACGGAATACAAGCAGTTCCATGTGATAAGTAACCGTTTTTATTCAATTTTTGTGCGTCTATCTCCTTTAATAATGTTCATCCGATTATTTCAAAACTTTACAGGAAGTTATATAGTTTTCAGTTGAGGAATCCGTGTACCATGGAAGCATGTCTAATTATTTCAATTACTATTCACTTGCGGACCAGTAACATTTATTTATTTTCTTCTGAAACTGTGTTATTGTTTTGAGTTTGATGTCACAAATGTTTAAATAGTTTAATGGGCACCGATACGATGTATGTTACCACAGGCACCAGGAGCTCCAGACCATCGGACACTCCTGAGTACTTGTACACTTCACACGTATAGGTTATATAGAGGATCTGACATGAGTTGTCATTTCATACACATGTTTTATTAAACTCGTCCAGGAATTTGTTATTAAGCTCGCCAGAGGCTCGCTTAATAACACATTCCTGAACTCATTTAATAAAATTTTGTATAAAATGACAACGAGTGTCAGATCCTTTTTATCACATGGCTCAACTACACATTATGTGGTGAATCTACATACGGCGGACTGTTACCCCCACAACATCGCCGATTCAGTGCTATATCCACGGACTCCACGGACTAAACGGGTGTTCCGGGACATTGACTAGACGAACGTACTGACACTGCACTTGATTCGGTCGACACATGGTTAATATAAGGAAATACGTAATGGGTATACGAGTATTATACGGAATACAAGCAGTTCCATGTGATAAAATAGCGTATATGAGTCTCCATGCCCCTGCCATAGTAAAGTGATAATTTTGACAACCCAATGAAATCTTAAACCTGTTTAGAATTTTGGGAAACTTACTTTATCATGCAAATAAACATGTCTTCTATTAAACATCAAAAAGAAAATGGGGTGTTTAATATCTTCTAAGAAAGTTTTCTTCTTGTATACTAACACTGGGTCAAAGGTCAACGTTATTTCTACCCCTTGCAAGTGTATACCCTGTCTATTTTCACTTCTGAAAATATTAAAAACTGATTTTGCACAAACAAACATTCTGATAGTTCATATTTCATGTTAAAACATACATTGTTCATAATGGATTACTAGCTAGACAATCCCCAACATTCCAATCTGACATTTGTTCCAAAATCTATTTTTAGTAGCATAGTGAAATGGATTCAGAAAACCTCTAGAGATGATGCAGGGTTTTGTATTCCATTGTAGGAAAATGAAAGTACTAGGTATATAATTATTGATAGGTATATAATAAAACCGTATACATTTTGTGAAATATGAGGTTTGAGAGTGTATTGCTCCACTGATACTCAGTCGTTTGTAAATATATATAAACGACTGGAAACATAAATTGTTATTTTGTTGGACGGTGCCTACCGCATAGAGATCGACTGATACTGAGAGATTTGACAGGCAGTCAGGGTGTCCGTGTAACGCAGTCGTATCACAAGTTCAACCGGTCTCGGCGTTGGAAGTCAATCTCTACCCAGAAGTGTCGTTCCTTGCTTACACATACGGTGTCAGATCGGTGAAAATCAGCCCATTGAACACAATGCAAAAATGGGCTATTTTTGGAGATCAGTCACAAGTTCCACAACATTCGTTCGCTTAAATACGCTTTAATTCTGTGAATTAAAAACATTTGGCTCGACGGTCCCATATCTGGAATAAAACACCGATTCAGTTTTTCAACATTGCCATTTTCAAATCCCACTCTCGTTTTGCGAGATTTCGAGATCGAGGAGTCTATACCGCCAATTTGTCCCAGAATAAATGCATTTTAAAAGTTAAAAGAGTTCACTTTCATGTTAAATTCAGAATGAATCAATGAAAACACACACAAATAAACGGTTGAGCGTGAAACTGGAAGTGTTTATGAATCATTTAAGACAAACTTTATCAAAAAATAACGAAGTTTAATGCACAAGTTTAGCGATTTTAGACAATTTTATTAAAACAACAACAAGCTTTAATGCATACATTTAGTGATCGAATGTAAACGGTATTCTTAATACAGATATCGGTGGTCGCTCTCTCAGAGACATGGGTTCTGCCCCAGGTTCTCTGGTAAGATCACACTAACGATGGCATTCGCGAGTAATTTGCATAAGCTGTGTAACTATTTTTGTAACTGATGTAAAATAATGAAGACCCATCAGCTTATAATAGTTCTTGAGCTGGCTGTAAAACTGCATAGAAAGAACGGAAAAAATAAAATATATTATAATATTTCTGCACAGTCCAATGTGTAATAATATACCAGAAAACGCATAAGAAGGTGGTAAGCTGCTTTATTTTGTTGGAGGAAAATGTTTTTTTTAATAAAACATAAACGAAATCTGGATTTTTTCTTCAAAAAGTAATTTAAACATGCATGTTACACCGACATATCGCCAGATGAGAGAAAAAAGTGCCGTCTTTCTTCTATGGAACATTCCTACTCTCCCCTGGCGATATTGCCATTGACCCATCATATGTTTCCAAGAAGTGCATAGCACGCTGACATTGTATTTGCTTTTATAAGCAAACATAGCTGATACCTTATGGGAATTTGTTAAAAAAATGACATGACAGAACCTCCCGAACAAGTACAACACATCATATACTAGTTCTTGAGCTGGCTGTAGACCCGACCCCAATGGGGGATTTTGTAGGGTATGATTTTCTGAAAGAACATACAATAAGTTTCAAAATCCATCAATCCTGAGCGTTGGGCTTTAGTGAGTAATGTGCATGTAAACTATGTTACCTTACATTATAATTAAAATTTCAATGTACATTAAAAACGTTGAATATAAAATAAATCAAAACCATGTGAAACACTTAATACGTGTACTTTTATTAATATAAGTTGAGAAGCGCTTCAAACATAATGAAACTATTCTGTAATTTACATTAAACTACATTCATTACCAAAAAAACTTATATTTAGTGCAAATAGGTTGCTGTAAAAACTGGTGTTCGTCTGTAAGTAAGGGTTTCTATATATCAAAATGTTTAATTAGACTGTGTATAATATGCATATGTATACTAGCCGAAATTTAGGTGTAACACTATAAAACGAAATCAGATATGGTGTGCAAGATGGTCCCGTTGTGTCACAAGATCTGTAGGTCGGCCCAGCAGCCGTCGGCCGAAGGTCGCTCAACGCTATTTCTCTCTCTATAGCTCTAGGTGCCATGTTCGAGACTCGAACTCGGGTAGCCTTCACCCTGATGAGGCATAGGGACCGATAGCGTTGACCTTTGCCGACGGCTGGCCACCGGTCCAGTTGTGTCACAAAATATTTAGATCGGTCCAGCGGCCATCGGCCGAGGGTCGCTCAGTGATATTTCTCTCTATACATGTATATTGCGCAGGGTGAGTTACAAGGTTCGAGGCCCGAACTCGGGTAGCCTCCCCCTGATACAGCCTAGTGATCGAATGCCACGCGTTGCCAGAACCTTTGCGACGGCTACCCACTAGTCCCGTTGTGACACCCAATTTGTAAGTCGGCCAAGCGGCCGTCGGTCGAAGGTCGTTCAACGCTATAACCTTCTATATAACTGTATATAGGTCTACGTGCCATGTTCGAGACTCGAACTCGGGTAGCCTTCCCCCTAATATGGACTAGCAACCGAGTGCCACACGTACTGGGGACCTTTGCCGACAGCTGACCACCGGTCCCGTTGTGTCGCAAAATCTGTGGTTCCGCCCAGTGTCCGTACGCTATTTCTCTATTTATAGCTCTATGTTCCATGTTCGAAATGCCGGTAACATGGTAAAGCCCAAGTCGCCAGTTGGTACACGAGCATGTCCCAAAATGCTGTACACATAATGGGCTTTCAGAAAAATAGGGTGTACAAAATTCCCCCTGGGTGGAGGGTTTCTCCTACTAGCTTACAGTCTATTTTCCTATTGTACCGGTATTATATATTTTTCTAGATTTTAACCCAATACCCCCAATGGATTGCAGAAATAAGTGATTTTAGTCCTTTTTTCCAATATTTCCCCCATAAATGTCAATATTTCAGCAGATATGTTAGATATGATGCCAGGAAACACTTGAATATGTGTGCTGTGCAACATTATATTACTTCAATTTGATAAGTTTATGTTAAAACTATTTTCAAAAATAATTCCAGATTCCTTCGTTGTTTGACAAAAATACACATGTTTCGCCCCAAATTTAAGGCATTTTCAAGCATCATACGGTTCGGGACTTCTTTCTTCTTAGTGAACATTTGTCTATCCAAAAATATTACAATGTGTCCTTATTCAATTGTATTAAATTTGTTTCTATATTTTAACCCAATACCCCACATGGATTACAGAAATCAGTGATTGTTGTCATTTTTCCCAACACTTTGCCCTAAAATGCCAATATTTTAGCACATATGTTATATATTGTGTCAGGAAAAACTTGAATATATATGCTGTGCAACATTCTATTGCTTCAATTTGATCAGTTTATGTTCAAACTAATTTCGATTTTCGTCTAAAAACGCAGCGTTTCCCCCCAAAAACTCACTAAAACCTCAACGCTCAGATGTCACACATGTCTCATTTTGAAACGTATTGTATGGTCTTTCAGAAAATCTACCTACAAAATTCCACCCTGGGTGTGGGGGTTAGGGTTTCTCCTACTAGCTCACAGTCTATAAGTATTTATGGGGTTCTGATAAGCGGTCTGATGGTCTGTGGCAGATTTTGCGAGTTACGGCCGCCTTAAACTGTGGTCTTTATTGTAATACTGTATTCATTCTGGTCTTTATTGTAATACTGTATTCATTCTGGTATTTATTGTAATACTGTATTCATTCTGGTCTTTATTGTAATACTGTATTCATTCTGGTCTTAATTGTAATACTGTATTCATTCTGGTATTTACTGTAATACTGTATTCATTCTGGTCTTTACTGTAATACTGTATTCACGTTGGTCTTTATTGTAATACTGTATTCACGTTGGTCTTTATTGTAATACTGTATTCACGTTGGTCTTTATTGTAATACTGTATTCACGTTGGTCTTTATTGTAATACTGTATTCACTTTGCTCTTTATTGTAATACTATATTCATTCTGGTCTTTATTGTAATACTGTATTCATTCTGGTCTTTATTGTAATACTGCATTCATTTTGAGCAATGTTTCAATTGTATTGCACCAGCCTCGTATTTCATCTTGAAATGCATTATTTCAGAGCGGTATATCTGGTCCGTTCTGGTACACTGTTGGTGCGGCTATCAACATTGCTCTTTTTCCCGTGCTGTCTGTGCACCTGAAAACACGTGCACCTGGAGCTAAAACATTCCTGCAGGTAAAGTCCTTGTATGTCATGTAATTTAATGTTATCTATGTCATGTAATTTAATGTTATCTACGTACGTCCGTTTTCTGTATGTACGCACCAAACTGACTGTAAGCAAATTGTGAATAGAAGGTCCTTTTTATATGCCGCCGTTACTAAACATGTTGATATGAATATTGATATTTATATACTGAAGGAAAAAAGAAACGCAACTCGGGAATTTACGCTATATAACTTATATACTGCACACTCCATGCAATATTCCAGAGAAATCCCAAGAGTTTTTGTTAAAAAAAAAAGGTTGCAGCTGGTTAGAGAAAGGTCTAAACTGTGCTGCTGTAGACTTTTTAAAAACAATACACTTTCTAACAAGAAATGCCTAAGTGTTCAACTTTCGTATTTACAATTTGAGCCATTTCAGTACTGTATTTAATGTAGAGAGAGAGTAAAGAGATTGCAATTTTAACATCCTAAGTTTGTATTCTATCAATAATGAAACAAGCATGTGAATATTCATTCTCTGCAGTCAGTAAAACTATATAAATGTTTATTTTTTTCTATTTTTCAGATTATGCATGCTCGGTTTGGTAAAGCTGCTCATCTCGTTTTCTGTTTCTTGGCTCTTCTGGTCAATCTTCTCGCTATAGCAACGCTTCTTGTTGCTGGTGTCGCCATTATTCAATCTCTGACACAGGACGCCTCGGACGAATTCTGCGTCTTAATAATTGCTACGTTATTCGGTTCGTACTCGCTCGTCGGTGGACTTGGGACTACTTTTTATGTGTCATATTTCAACGCCGTTTTGATATTTTCAACATTACTTGTACTGATTGTGAAAATCTTATACACCTCGAATGGAAATCTTGACTCTGTAGGATCATTGGAAATCATTTACGAAAGATTAAAAAACCTGCAAGGTCCCGAAGGCAATGAGGGAAATAGTTTTCTGACGTTTCGTTCCGAGAATGGATGGGTTTTCGCTATAATGGGCGCATGCCTGACATCCTCGTTGACGTACTGCGACCAAGCGTCCTGGCAGAGCAGAATCGCAGCTAAACCGCTCCAGGTCAGTAGTCTATGTAATCATTATGGCACAACTGATTTTTTTTAAACTGGCGGCGGCACGTTAGTTTTTTTTAGTTATCACAAAAAGCGTGATGCACGGAATTTGCATGTTCGGCCTTATACATCATTATTAGTTATATTGTGCAAAGCAAATTGGTTTTGCATATCGCTAATCTAAATGTTGATTTTGTTGCATCCATAATTAAAGCTGAGGTAGAATGAAGAAGAATAAGTACAAAATAAATTGTATATTTTTCAATCTAAATGCAAACTGATACTGGGTGGAGGTGAAAACTGCTTCAAGAATGCCGTGTCCCTTTAAATATTAATGCGTTTCAGTTAATACATAAGCGTTTGTCACAATACTGTGACAATGCTATAGTTTATGTTAAAATGTGTATATGTTTATATGCCTTCGGGGTTATAGATATATGTGGCACACACGTAGTTAAGTTCATGTTTGAAGTGTATACTTCTAGTAGTAGTATTATGAATAGTGAAAATAATCTTAACTATATTACATTAAAATTAAATGCATGTAGTTCAGAGTGTTATAAATGCTTACTCTTGCCAATGTGTGGCACATAGAAGAGGAGTAGCCGTGGCTCAGTGGACAGCACGGTAGGCTTGAAATACGAAACTTCACGGGCGCCTTTTATTTCTTCAGTGAGTCCGTGGGTAAAAAAGTATGTCCTCTAAACACGTTAAATAAATAGCTACGAGTTCATCAGTAAGAGAAGGCCTAGGACACGGTTCCCGGATTCCTGTATTTATCCCCCGTCCTGCCTCTCCCTCTCTCTCTCTCTCTCGCTCTCTCTCTCCAGCCACTTATCGTGGGATTTAACTAAAAACGCACACTATGCAAATTGTCGCTACATGCTAAATTTGTTTTATATAATTATTTTGCATTTACATAATCGAACTAAAATACATGTAGTCGATTTCTGTAATCAGGGTGTGCTTGGATTTTTGGCGGCAACGTACATGTGGTTCGCCATTCCGTCGTCAATCGCCGCCACTACCGGACTGGCGTATTTGTCAATCAGTGCCCACAACTCGTCAGTTAGTCTGTCCTTGGACCAGATCAACGAAGGTGAATATTTTACATTCTTTTTTGGACGACCAGATCGACGAATCTGAGTCTTCTACAGTTCTATCTTTGAATGAACCCGATCGACGAAGAAGCGTCTTACCTCCAGGCAAGTCCTCTTTGGACCAGTCCAACGTACATTTCTATCTTTGGACCAGTCCAATGAACTTTTCTATCTTTGGACCAGTTTAAAGCACGTAAGTCTTTTCTAGGTCTATCTTTGGACAGGGTCGCTTTGGACTAGACGTAAGAATCAGGGTTCTTATGGTAGTATGTACCTACTGTCTATGGTAGGCACACACCATAAGAGCTATGCTTATCGCAGCTATCTTTCGACCAAATCAACTCGATCTTTGGACCAGATAAGCGAAGGTTGGTCTTTTACATGTCGATCATTGAACCATATAAAGGTTATAATAGCGTAAATGAGTCTCCATTGCCCTTCCATAGTAAAGTTAGAATCTTGACAACCTGTTAAAAACTCAAGCCTGGTAAGAATTCTGGGAAACGTACTTTATCATGTAAATAAACATGTCTGCTATTAAACATCAACAAGGAAATAGGTTTTTTTAATACGTTCTAAGAAACATTTCTTCAGTTATATACTAACACCCGGTCAAAGCTATTTTTACCCCTTACAATTTAAATTTCGTACCCTGTCTACTTTCACTTCTGAAATTTATATAAAAAAAAATGTCAAAAACATGATGAGCTCCCTTTTCAAATATCAACAACATGCCCAGAATACAGTTAGGCTACAGCCAAATATTAACAGGAAATTGCACTAAAAAAAGGTTTTAAAGGCAAAAAAAGATTAGCACTCTTTAATACAGAACTACTTTCGACTGCCTGGGCCGATTTAGTGGAATTAAACCTCAACTTATATTTCTATCTTTGGACCAGATATCTGGGTTAGATCAATGAGGGGGAGTCTCTTAAATGTATATCAAGAACGTGTGCGGTTTTCAGTTATACATAAGGTTAAATCAACGGACGGCTAGTTTCCATTTCTGTTTTATTAATCAGACCGCCGAAAGTGATCCACGTAGATCTAACAGAAACGTTACATCTTTAATAAGCTCTAAATTCGTCATAATCAGACTAATGTGAAAAGTTACATGACTTAGAAAGAAGAAATATTAAGAAAATAATGTTACCACGACATGTATTTTAGGTCTCGTGACACCATTCATCGCAGAGCAACTTTTGGGTCAAACTGGAGGCATACTAGTCCTTACTATGGTCGCAATGGCACTGATGTCCACAGGGTCAGGAGAGGTCATGGCCGTATCATCTATTATCGTTTATGACATCTATCAGATATACATAAATCCATTCAGGTATAATTTGAAAATATAGAAATGTCATTGAACATAAAGATAACCATTAAACACATTCAACTCATGAACATTTACAGAATTAGAATCAGTTTTATATTTCTTATTTTAAAGAAACTAACTCGTCAAATAACGGCAAAATTACACTATAAAACCGTTTATCAAAACTTTGTCCAGGCGTTCAAGTATTGACAAAATATATTTTAAAGCGAAGAAAATCGCTGCAAATTGATAAAAAATAAATATACAGATGTAAGCTGTATCAATTGTATGATTAAGTTTCATTTGCAGTGATTTTCTTTGCTTTAAACGACATTTTATCAATATGCCATATGTGGTAAAAAGGCGCGATGACGTCATCTTTCCAAGATGGCCGCCTCCATTTATGTTTCTTTGCTAATTTTCAATAGGTCATATCTCCTTTATTTTTAATAGCATTTTGATAATTCTTTCAGCTTTGTTCAAGTTATCAAGTTTTTCAGAGCCCTCTAAAAATTAAACCTGTTTGAAATAGAGCATCAGCCCCTTTAACATGAAACGCATTTGTGATCAATGTCTACTTTCCTTGTGTTTTTCTTCCATGTTATAGGAAAGATGTTAGTCACAAATCGTGTATCCTATGCGGAAAGTTAAAACCAATAGTATCAAGTACCAAGGAGCCAGCCAGCGGTACGAATGACCTAGATATAAGTGTTCCAATCAGAACTAATAGGTCAACCGGTGGTATGAATGACCTAGATTTAGGTTTTTGCGATTGTGGTCATCCGGCAGAGTGTTCCGAATGTAAAGAGGCGTCTCTTGCAGCGAATAAGCAATCTCCAAAGTTAAGGTAAATATTGACGCGCGTTTAACCTGATTTAAAACCCCACAACGGCCTTTTTGCCGTTTTTGCCACCGGCCGTTTCAATACGCCAGGTGCCCCTCTGGGCAATTTCGTGCACGGGCGCGCCCCTGGATGGAACCACCGACGTTCAGTTGGGATAACTTTCCTGGTCTCATGAGGGCTCGAGCCCACGGCATGATGTTTTCACATTTTAGTGTATTTATGAAGGTCGATTTTTTTTTTGTGGTGGAGGCAGACCACCGACTTTTCTTTGGTAGAACCAGAACTGTATACCTCCCGCCATCCGTCAGAATCATCCATATAACATCTTTGGGACCATATTGAGAACGAAATACGGACAAAAATAGTTCAGCCTAGAACTCTGAAAGCACTCGCTAAGGTTTTGATACAGGAATGTATGAACATGCCTACTGCATTATTTCACCAAAACAGTTGTTTTGTAACTCCTTCGTCATTTTCGGCGTTAAACTGGTAAAGTGTGTTTTTTTCTCAGTTGGAAATGTTGACATGGATCAACTTCAAACATATTATGCTTATGAAAACAATATGCTAATTTGCACATTCTAAATGGTACGGCGTTTCTTTGGCATTCAGTATAATTATACATATATATTGTTTATATTCAACCACGTGAATGATTTTAGAAAACACACAGTAACGTCGATGGATGATCATATAATAGCGTAAATGAGTCTCCATGCCCCTTCCATAGTAAAGTTAGAATGTTGACAATCTGTTAAAAAACTCAAACCTGGTTAGAATTCTGGGAAACTTACTGAATCATGCAAATAAACATGTCTGCTATTAAACATCAACAAGGAAATAGGGGGTTGAATATCTTCTAAGAAACATCTTCAGCTGTATGCTAACACTGTGTCAAAGGTCAACGCTATTTTTACCCCTCGCAATTTACCCTGTCTACTTTCACTTCTGAAATGTATACAAAAAAACTGTCAAAAACATGATGAGCTGCATTTTCAAATATCAATAACATGTCCAGAATACAGTTACAGCCAATACATAACAGGAAACTGCACTAAAAAAGTTTTTAAAGAAAAAAACGATTAGCACTCTTTAATACAGAACTACTTTTACAGGCGCTACACCAGGCGAGCACATCCGGCTGATTTAGTGTTAATTAAACCTATACAGAAAAGTCGTGTTAACTGTGTGGCCAATGCGTGAATTTTCCTACAAAGTCCACGCCTGCTTAACGCACTCATGGTTTGAGTGGAGCATCCGGTACACAATTAGTGGAGCCATACAATGCGAAGTCGACTGGTTTTCTTATTTAAATAGTTTTAATATGAAATAGGTTAAACCTATAGGGCGAGCACAGTTCATGTTCCATATGATTGTGCGGTATGTATGCACCGGTATGTGCCAATCTCCACGCAGAGTTATCGTTCCTTTCACTCACATATATCTCCGCTAACTACTAAATTACAATATTTTGGTAAAACCTGTTAAATTGGAATATGTTTGCCTGAAACTTGTTTATTTCTTGGGTAAATATAATTTTCAGAGTATCTGCAGATTAGATGTTGCAAGATTTGAAATAATGCACGAAAACAATTTAGTTTTAATCGGGACTATTTTACTACAAAACTAATACGTACTTAGGTCTCCTCAATCGATACGTATATGTAAACATTTCAAACCGAAGCTCGATAGCAGAAAATTACTAAAAAAAAAATAACTCGTAGAAATAAAAATTGAAATTATTTAATATAGGTCTATAGATCACGCAAAAGGATTTATTATAAACATCGTCATTTTTTTTTGTTGAATAATCACGTGACCTAACCGTTCGCCCTACTTCCTTTGACGTTGACAGAGTCAAATGAGGAACGAAAGTACTCTGTCTTATGAATCGTGACATATCCCAACCCCAACAAATTTCAATTTGTGTGTGTGTGTGTGTGTGTGTGTGTATTTCTAAGGAGTATAGTCCGTCCGCCTACGATAGGCTGGGCTCCCACTCACTGGAGCCGCAGATATTATATATATAAAAAACACGATATTACCTATAGGTAATAGGGGGATATGTTTTTTTTTGTTTTTTTATAATATCTGCGGCTCCAGTGCCAGTGGTCAGAATCGGACAAAATCAGCCTTATCTCATATTTAAATATAAAATCACAATGCCACGCCTCACTATATTTACAGAGACAACTTATATACTGCCAAAGACACCAATCTCTACTTCGAAAACGCTGTTATTTAAAAAAGAATTGCATCGGTACAGAAGTAGTGCTATGAAAGTGATAAGAAAATAGTTCTGTCACCAAATGCTAGTTGTTTAAATATAGATGTGATAGTATGATATTCTTAGTTGTGACTTTGGAAGTAGAATATCGCTTAAGCCAGTAGTTGGTTGCTTGAAAGAGTTTGTAGCTTACATTCAAATCTTTTTATAAATAGACTCAGTTAACCCGAGCCTGCTTCTCGCTTCTCTAGTTTATATTCGTTGCTCCTGTATGATTCTTTTATGGAATTTATTTATGTTTTATGATGTTTGGGGCCTTGAAGTTTAAGACGTTTTCCGTTTATACGGATTAATTAAAGGTGAATGGCCACCCTTTTTGTAGTATTATCAATTAACACATTTAACTCAAACATCATACTAACATTTCTTGATAGTCCCGGAGAGAAATATATTTAAAACTGCTACTAAGTTGTATGTAAAAATAAGCATAATTTGCATGACGTAGAGCTACTTTTACCACTGCATGACTGCACGGGGAAATGAATTGAATGTTGTTTAACGGCTCATAGACACAGTATAGGTTATTTAGAGCCGCCCCAGAGAGAGGGGAAAGATACATAGGAATCCGGGAGCCGTGCCCTACTCTTATTATCGAATATATTCCTATTCTTTAACGTGCTTGGAGGATAGACCGATACACGGGACTGCTCGGTTTACGTCCCCATACGGGGAAATGAGGTAAATTTGAATTGTATATATGCTTTTGTTTGTTTGTTTGTATGGAGTTTTACGTCATTTTCAACACATGTAAGGATATATATGGCGGTCGATTTTTTGTGGTTTGAGGCAGACCACCCACATTTCCTTGGTAGAACCAGTACAGTACCTCCCGCCATTCGTAAAAATCGACACCCTCACTTACAAGTCGAGCTCCCAGTGGGATTCGAACTCGCAGAGGTGAGAGGCGAAGGTTTACAACGCAACGTCGTTAACCATTCGGCCACGGAGACACTTTGTATAGCAGATAATTGATAAATACATTTGCCTGTGGATTAATTTACCTGTTCAAAGTTTTCTACTTCATCAAATAAAATCTTGTTCTCGCTTTTCACAGATAGTTCAATGTGTGAATTGTAAATATCTATTGTTGTGTATTGATTTCGATTTAAATAAACATAAGCATGTTCATGAAACAAAACATGGCCGGAGAACATAACTTCAAATGTTGTTCTTTACACAGAGACTCTCGGCTTTAGGCGCGATTGCAGGAAGGCCAGCAGAGCTTATGGGATGGCTAGTTGTCCGTCGCCCGTCTGTTAACTTTGCTTCAAACAACATCTCCTCTGTAACGACTGGATAAAATTTGACAAAGCTTCACATTTAAATGACTTCTCATGAACCAATTATCTTGAAACTTGATTAAAATAATCATCTCATAACCCTTTCTCAGATTTGTGGAAATTGTCCATCACCGTCAATAAATATGGCCGCCGTTACTGAACACAGAAACAACTTTAAACGACTTCGTCTCTTGAACCAATGGCCCACTTGTTTTGTTTTTCTCTTTAAACAAATCCTGATTCATGGTTTCAAATTTTTTATTTCTTCTAAAAACTTGTTTCATTGGTTATGTTAATCATTACTTTTTATTTTTATATTTACATATCATAATGTTTTGCTCAAGCTTTCATGGCCTCTTTAGCCAGTAGATCGATACAGGCCCTCTTGTTACACCTTATAAACTACTCTAATTGGATTAACTTCAATATTGCTGGGAAGCAGAGATGGTATTTGGGAAACAAGGTCTGAGATTACGTAGAAAAAATAAATCGTCGTATTTGAAAAGAAACAGTTCTCTAAGCGAAGGATCACCACTTAAAAAATAAACAAATGTTCACCTTCGGCTAAAACAACTACACCCGCGAAGAATTATACACTAGTTATACAAGCTGTACTTTGATACACGGGACCCTCCGGTTTACGTTCCCATCCGACGGACGAGGCTAAGGGAACGTATTTTTGCCTGAGAATACATCGACAAAACTCAGTGGCGCCCTTGAGGCTTGAACCCAGGTCCTCCGGATTTCAAATCCCACGTGATATCCACTGGGTCATGCAACAGTGAAGATAGAAGTGCAGTAATCACCTTCAAGTTCAAGCCAATTTGGCTACCGTAGCGTCCAAGGGCGCAAACCCCAATCAACACAGTCTCAGATTAGCATTAGGATCATAGTTGCAATCGGACCTTAACTCTAGAACGGTATATGTTCGTATGTGCGTGCGTTTGTGTGTGACACATGGATGGAACTTTAGATGCAATGAAGTCCAAGCAGTGTGACAATAGATAGTATTAACTTGAAAAGACATGTGGTCAGTATTAAATGTTTATACATACTACTCTGTATTTCATTTACATTTGGGGATAATCCAGTTAGGTTAATGTTCGTTCATGTAATCTGGAGGTCTATGCTACAGCTACGCCCTGTACCATTGTTTTAAAACGTAACATAAACATTAATGTTTTTGAATTCATCTGGGTATTGTATGCTGATCTAAGCAGTTACAATCAATGAGAATGAAAACATACTAGTGACTATAGGGCATTATATGAATATCATCTCTTTATATTTAAACAACGTTTAATTAGCATATGTAAACAAAATATTTTCTTATTTTCATAGCACTACTTCTGTATCGGATCCACTACTTAATTCTGTACAGGGACTCAGATATGTAATATAGACGGGTCCTGTTCTGTACCGATACAATTTTGACCGATTTTCTTTTAATAACAGCGTTTTCGAAGTAGAGAGTGGTGTCTATGGCAGTATGTAAGTTTTCCCTGTAAATATAGTGAGGCGTGACATTTTGATTTTATATTTATGCACGAGTTCAGGCTGATTTTGTCCGATTCTGACAGTTTAACTTTTCAAAATCCCGGTAGATTTGAGCACAATGAAATGATTTTAGAAAAAGCCACTCCACCGAATGTCATGGTATTTTCTATACATGATAAGGCACTAAAAGGGGGTCGAATCATAAATTTAGATTTTCAATAAAACTATTTACATAAGAAAACCAGTCGATTTCTTACTTTGTCCTCGCATTTTATGGCTCCACTAATTCTGTACCGGATGCTCTACTCATGGTACAGACTGCTGTACCACAGACTGCTGTACCATGAGTGCGCTTATCACTATATCAGGTGTGTATCTCGCCATCATAAAGTGTCTATCTCGCCATCAACGGGCAAATTTTACAACATATGCTCATCGTATCTAAACCTACTGACGACGCGGTATACTGATAACATACATATTTAAACTTTGGTAAACAGACTAAGCAGGTTGACCTTAATCAGATGCTTGTTTTACCACAATATAATAGACCTTATTATTTTAAACTGTAAATACATAGAAGATCTTACATGAGTACTCAATCATTATTGAATTTATTGAACTCGTTAGCAAAAATGATATAATGCTAGGCTTTTACTCATTCATTATTGAATTTATTAAACGAGTTGGCAATAATCATGATAATGCGATGCAAAAGCCGAGCATTAAATCAATTTTGCTAACGAGTTTAATAAATTCAATAACGAATGAGAACGAATGTTAGATTCTATTTATCATATAACTCACATATAGTTTTATTGCATTTTGCCTGTCGCTTTAACACGCAAAACCGACATAAACCGTGGGAATTGGATCAGTCATTATCGATTTATTCTGATAGTGCATACTAGGCTTATTTGCATACTTATATAACTAGTGGTATATCGAAAATAACGAATGGTGTTATTCCACTCCCACACCGTAAGTTATGTGATAAATGCCGTTATATTAAGATTGAACTATAATTATATCTCGTTATATCCATAGGCTCACGTGTATATGCAACTGTACTGAATATTTAATTTTAGAAATAATAAACACAGATTATAACTAAACTGAGTTGGGTTTTAAGGCCCATCAACACATGAAAGGTTATATGGCGCCTAAAAGGAATGAACATGCCAGGCTCATCCTCCATTTACATCAAGATAAAATATGGAGAATGGGCCTGGAGAGTTGCTGCAAATTCTATAGTAGACACTCCATTTAAAATCAGCTGGTTTTCGGTCTTGTCCAAGCTTTCATTGATATTAATGATCTTTGCAAGTTTGGTAAAGATTAAATAAAGGTGCTAGAGTATACAAGACAGAAAATGGCATTTTTAAGCAAAACAAGGGCCATAACTCTGGTGTTACTTGGCTAGTTTTCAAACCCGTCCAATCTTTCATTGACCCTGAAAAAGTGTGTTAAACATTTACATTAAGAATGAAGATTTTACTTCGTAAACATCACGGACAGACAGAAGGACGTACGGACAACTCGCCATCACATAAACTCTTCGAGCTAAAATTAGGAAGTCACAAAAAAAGGAATATTTAATTTTTAATATATTGAGTAAAAAGAAAGTGTACATTTCTATTTTGAAAAATTTCAACAAGTTATAATGACAAGTTTAGCAAAACAAGTTTTAATAAAATATATGCATTAATAAACTTGTGATACCTTAGTATGAAAAGAAACTTCACTAACAGAGTTTGGGTTCCTCAAAGTCAAAAAGTGCAAAACACAAATTGCAAAATGCACGAAGTTGAATTGAATTGAACTGGGTTTTAAGGCGCACCAACACATGTAAGGTTATATGACGCCTAACAGGCATGAACATGCCAGGCTCATCCTCCATGCACATCGAGATAAAATATGGAAAATGGGGCTAGAACTTTCTCACCCTGAACTGCAGAGTTGCTGCAAATTCTATCGTAGAAACTCCATTCAGCTGGAGCCACGTTTAATGCACGAAGTTGAATATTTTACATGCAGTGGAATGGGAAGTCAGTTATCTTGTTAACTGCTGGTTTTCTGGAATTTCTCATGAATGTCAAACTTTGAACTTCTCAAACATAAAGTTAGAATGTTTAACACATTTATGAAGTAAAGGCTTACAGCCATGTAAAATTCGTCATCAGGTTGATTCTGCAAATTAGACTGCACCAAGTGGGGTTCAAGAGAACGTCCGATCAGCGTTTCTGTATAAGGGCCATAACTCTGCCAAATATCTTTCAACCGGAACATGGCGATGATATGTGCAACTATGTTTGCCTAAGTCATGCCAGTGGTTCAGGAGATCTAGTTTGGACAAAGTTTGTGTATCAGGGGCCATAACTGTGGCAAAATCATTTGACTGGAACACGGCAAAAACATGTGCAACTAGGCTTGATATTGATCATCCCTGCCGATGAAGAACTAGTCCGGACAAAGTCTGCGTATTAAAACCTTATAAGAGCCATAACTCTGCCAAAGATCGTTCAACCAGAACACGAGAAAGAAATGCGCAACTAGGATTGTTATTGATCATCTCTGCGAAGTTTCGATGAAATCCGGCCGTCAGGAGAACTAGTCTTGACAATGTTGGTGTATTAAAACCTTTAAAGGACCATAACTCCACCAAAAATCATTCAATTGGAACACGGCAAATATATGCGTAACTAGGCTTGGTACTGATCGTCCTTGCCAAGTTTCGCTAAATTCTGGCCAGGGGTTCAGGAGAACTAGTCCTGACAAAGCGTGTGTATTAAAACTTTAAAGGGCCATAACTTCGCCAAAAATCATTCAAGCAAAACATGGCAATGATATGCGCAACTAGGCTTGGTACTGATCATCCCTGCTAAATTGTAGTAAACTCCATCCAGGGGTACAAGAGAACTTGTCCGGACAAAGTTTGTGACATACAGACAACATAATTCTGTAAAAGGGGCCTTCACTCCGCCAATATCATTCAACCGGAACACGGTGACGTATGCGCAACTAGGCCTGGTACTGATCATTCCTGCAGTTTCATTGACATCCGGCAAGGGGTCCAGGGGAACTAGTGCGGACAGAGTTTGTGACATGCAGACAGACAACAGACAATAGACAGCACAAAACAATAGGTCTCCCCATCCACTTTGTGCGGGGAGACTATAAGAATCCATCATGAGTATCCATGTGAGATAGAGAAATCTTACCCGAGGGTCAGAATTGTAACCAGGGACGAGGCTCTGCCGAGTGCCTGGTTGCAATTCTGATCCCGAGGGTGAGATTTCCCTATCTCACATGGATCACTCATGATGGATTATTTTTCTCCCATTATGTGTTTATTAACGGCATAAAATCAATGACTTTGCTGATTTAACGCCAGAATAAGGCGACGTCGATGTAGCGTCATGACGTCATAAGTCACATGTCATGTAAGATAGAGTTTTCTTGCAAACCGGACAAGGAAATCCGTCATTTTACCGGGGCTAGATATTTCCATCTCACCCTAGGGTCGAGATAAAATTCACGCGCAACAATAATGACGTCATTGTGTTAAAAACATTAAAATGTTAGTTATTGGTGACGTCAATGCACAAAATGTCATTGATATGCAAGAAAAAGATGAGTTTATCCATGTGAGATAGGTAAATCTCACCCTCGGGATCAGAATTGCAACCAGGAACTCGGCAGAGCCTCGTCCCTGGTTACAATTCTGACCCTCGGGTGAGATTTACCTATCTCACATGGATACTCATGATGGATACTTATAATCTCACATGAGCAGAAATGGGAGAAATAAATGTTCTCCTATTTAATAGTATTGTAGATTTGCATGTAAATCCATTTGTATCAGTGTTATATGTGTTAACAACGGTTAGCTTAACTACCTCCATTAAAACTGTTGACGGGCATTAATCTATATAGCTACACGTTTTGTATTTACGTTTTCAGTAAATATGAATGTTTACGTCACGGGGACTACAGAAGCTACCAAGAGAAACTACTGTCGTATAAGAGCTGGTGTATTCTATGGGTAACAGTAGCGCAGATTCCATTTGGATTGGCAGTCAAAGGTAATATCGATAAGTACTAGTACTGTAGTAACCGACAATGGATAATTACAGATCAATACCGATAAAGGGCTTTCCAGTCTTATCCTACGTTTTACTCAAAGTCCTTCTCTACTCAATTGTGAATTTGTTTCACTATTTTGAAGAAAAAAAGTGGTCCCTGTTTTGGAGAGGATGAGCTTACCAACATGCTGTAATAATGTTGTTAGAATATCTTTAACTGGAATAAACGTGAGGATTATGAGCATTTCTGTAGAATTTTAAAACATTTTTTGTAAACATCAGACAGCATATGTTTCAGCTTTTACTTCAACTGCCTGAACACATGCAAATGAATTTGAATTACGTCTGCAATTCATAAAATATTAAAAATAAAGTTTTAAAGTATTCATAACATTCACATCCTGTCATTAGTTACAAATTTCCGAAAGGGTTTACTCAGACTTTATCCTCAGTCTCTATATGAAAAATCAAAATATTAGGCCATAATTTAAATTAAATATATCCATACTGGTGTTTTAAAATCAGACATCAAAAGAAGATACATAGCCGTACACAAAAAATAAAGCTTTTAATATAATTATCACTACAAATTAGTTTTATAAAGGGCTAGTCAGTTGAACATCAACGATAAACACCGAGTTTACCCCTACCAGAATGTGGAGGCGTTTTATTTTTATTGATCACCGATTGGTCAGATTATTTTGATGATGTCATGTGAAAGTTATGAATTGTTCCTTTTCGAAATATCAATTTAATTTCAATATTAGAAATGTAAAACAAGACCTCGGTCTGAGAGTCTCGCCCACTTCGGAAAACCGTATATGAAATGGTAGAAATATGTAAAAACAACAAAGTCAATGAAATATGAAAAGTAAGGGAAGGTAAATGGAAGGAAGTTATCAGAAAAAGTTAACTCAGGTTAAGTTATCTAACCAAGGTTAAGTTACCTAACCAAGGTTAAATTTGGAGGAAATAACGCAAAATATGACCTTGGTAATTTTTGGCGTTTAGTGATGTACACTAATGCCAACAGTACAAATGACCAAGTATTAAACAAAGAAATTAAAGTTATCAGAAAGGTTAACTTACCTAACCAAAGTGATGTTTAGGGAAAATAACGCAAACCTTGACCTTGGTAATTTTTGTTGTTCAGTGATGTCCACCAATGCCAACAATATATATGACCAAGTATGAAAGACATAAAGTGAGGCAATATCACATAAAGTTAACTGAGGTTATCTAACCACGGTTAAGTTACCTAACCAAGGTTAGGTTTTGGGAAAATAACGCAAAATATGATGTGTTAATGCTCTCTAACATATTTTAATTTATTTTAAAATACAAGAGCACATTTCCATTTAGTATCAAGTGACCTGAATATGTTTTAACAATTAATTTCAGCCAGCGGTGTTGACCTAAACTGGGTTATGTTGTTTGGGTTTATCGCCACCATACCCTGCTTCCCGGCAGTAGCTCTGTCAATATTCTCCAGCAAGACTACTGGCACAGGAGTAATTGCAGGTAACCAGTTTGAACAGTAGAGATGTTGTTTTAACAAATTTAGCTACCAAATAGGTACTTTCAGCTACCCCATGATGTTAGGTCTATTGTTTGCTTTTTACATGGTTAATTACACGGGTTGGAGGTAGTTGCGCAAACGATTTGTTGCATCTCACAACACCACACATATATGCATAACTTATAATATTATATCGGTTGTATAATAACATTTTAAAATGTCTGCTAAATTCGAGTATAACATCCTACATTTGTATAAAAACTTACCGGCAATGCTGATGCTTTCACATTTTCGCTTCGCCTTCAAAAAGGTGAGCCAACAAAAAATCAGTTTCTCGTCAGTACAGCCGTCAATACCATCGTAAGTAGAGCCCTTCAATGTCTGTCGTTGACCTCTAGTTAAATCATATAGTGTCATATTCTTATAAAAAGGCAACCATTTTAATATATATACTTATATGTGTAAATGGTTTACATTTTGTTTTTTTCAGGTGCCATAACAGGAATGGTGGGAGGAGTCGGCTCAGCTTTAGGCATGGCTTCTACATATGAGGGCGGTCTTAGCCTCTTTTTCAAAAACACTGTTCAAAACAATTCCATACTGACAGGCGCATGTTGCAGTTTGGGGCTGAGCTTTTTCGTCACCCTGATCGTATCCTTAATAACGACTAAAGTTAAAACCGCTGAAGATATTGAAAATGAATGGATGACGTTACGCAACATTGATAATCCTCTCCATCCGTGGTGCGACTTGTACAAAGACGATTTCCCAAACCTTAAAAATGGTGAAAAACCGTCAGTCTCAGAACTAGACAGATTCTTCAGGCAGGCAAGAATTGTTGCTTATGTAGGTGGGTTTGGAACCCTTATTTTGTTTACGGTGATCATACCCAGCATCATGCTGAGCCTTCACATTCTGACATTGTCTCAGTTTAAGGTCTGGTTGTATGTACTACAAGGTTTATGTTTTACAATGGCGGCTATAGTTGTAGTGGTAGCACCGGTGGAGGAGATACTGCAAATCTTTAAACAGTTCAAAAGAAATGCACAGAGCAAATTACAAAGAGGCGTAAATCCAGGAACTGAACTGAAAGAGAGCGCCATGCTTGATAGCAATAATTAAACATGTTCAAACATGAAATAAGGTTTATATACATTATAAGTTCATCCATTCTGATTGGCTGATCCATTTAAAGGTGGACCCATCGTATTCATGATAAATTAGTCTAACATGTGCCAGAACTTTAAAGTTTAAGCTCAGTGTGATCTTGACCTTTGACCTGCTGACCAATCCCAATAAACACATGTATACAAAGTTTTATATAAAGATTGGTTAAGTAGAATTAAAGATGAAGAGAACTTGGACATATAAATTAAAGCAGTTTCACTGTGACCTTGACGAATGACATACAGTCTCAAAAAAAGCCTATTCTTAAAACATTCCGGTGCGGTACATAAAGCGTTCATGAAGATTGGTTAAGAACTTAAAAGATAAAAAAAAATTTAGATGGAAACTTAACCAGTTTAAAAGTAATTTAAGTTCACTTTGACCTTGGCCTAACTTCTCTATACTAAAAGTTGTACGACTTATATCAATACAGAATGTTTACAAAGTTTCACGAAGACTGGTCCAGGAGCTTATGACAACAACTGGATGTAAATCCAGCCGAACAAGAATACTGGAGGAACTGCATAAACTCTTCATATAGTCAACCTAAAAACACTAAATAATATGGAGAGAATTACTTGTACATCTTGTATATTGGATTTGGCAATACCAAACAAAAAACATTTCTTTTATATAATTTAATGAACAACTTTGATAATATAACAATAAAAAAATATATATATTAATGTATCAAAATATAACCTCCAAATATTGCATTGGTTAAGTGCTAACCATCAATCCATAATTCCAACCCACACCCTTACACGGCCTCTGATTGGGTTAATAACACCAAGTGATCATTTTTCATAGATTGATAAATTGTCAAAATCAATACTTCTGGATATTGGACAGGGTTACTGTACCTTATGGATAAAACAAAGGTGTCCTGGCATAATAATGGCAGAGAGAATTTAAAAGATTTTTTTCTCACATGGTCATTAAAGTTTACACTCCAATTAATTACATGAATTCAATTCTCCCTCGAAACAAAAATTAGTTTGATTTTTAAGACAACAACATAATATAAAGAAATATTCTTTTCTATATTCGTCACACATTTATTGAGCAGAGTTTACTTCCGTAAAGTGCCTGTATAATGGACTGTATCTGGGAAAATATCCGCTTCAAAGATGGCAACCAGTCCAAACTGTTCGCTGTTTTGATATTCCTGAAAAGGAACAGACACATAAATTATTAAAAGCTGGCATTCATAGAGCATGTGTGCAATAAATCTGTCATGACATTTTGTGAGTTCTGGGAGCATACCTGACCTTGAATTCACCAACCATTCTTGAGAATATTCTTAGACTTAGTTAATCTCAAGTATGCCATTTTCAATCACAAATATTTCTATAAGTTTACAGAATAAACGTTCATGACAATCTGCTATGTATAAATCTGATGCATACTAATACATGTAAATAGCAACTTCTTACGACTGTTTATCTTTGAAGGTCATGGAAATATTTGTGAATGTATTTTCAGTATTTGAGCTCAAGTCTAAGAATAGTTTTAAGAATGGTTGGTGAATTCCAAGCCTGGTATATTCTTTGCAAATACGAAATGCAAGACAACCCCTACAAACATGTCATCATTTATGAACAGATGAACTTTTTGGTGTAAAACACAGGTTGAAGGAACGTGTTGGGACTGAAAAAAAAATTGATAAAAAAAATCTGAAAAAAAAAAATCTGATTTTTTTTATTGATTTTTTGTCTACATTCGTATATACACATCAAAACATCAAATAAATGAAAAACTGTACACCAAAAACAATCCTACCCAAATGCTAACCCCATGTAAGAGGTCTCTTAATGGAGTTAGAATTTGGATAGGATTGTTTTTGGTGTACAGACATATTTTAAAACTGTACACCAAAAACATTTTTTTTTTCGAATTCCTTTTTTCAGTCCCAACACGTTCCTTCAACCTGTGGTGTAAAACAAATCAAATTTTACATCAACATTTGACCTGTAATGCCCAAAAACTGAAATGCCCGGTCAGTATACACTACTAGACATCGTAGTGATACTTCTTACAAAGTTTCATGAAAATCGGAAAAAATATAGGAGCAGCAGAAATGCTTTAGATATGAAAAATTCAGTCCTGTAATGCCACTAAAAATCATTGGAATTCCCCGACAATATGCCATACTAAACATGATATTGATACTTCGTACAAAGTTTTGAAGACAACCGGATGAAAAATGAAGAGTTGAGCCGAAATGTTTTCTCTTGAAATAATCAAAATCCTGTGATTCAGTTAAAAATCATTCAACCAAACCAATATGCATACTTCCTACCAAGTTTCATGAAAATCGGTTGAAAAAAGCAGCAGTTAAGTGGAAAGGAATGTGTGATGAACAGACTGATGGACGTACATGGATGCCTACCATTACCATCGGTGGAGGGATAATAAGTGTTCCTACCTATATATAAATACAAGTATAATGCCTCCCTGTACATAAACAGGGATAATAAGTGTTCCTACCGGGATAATAAGTGTTCCTACCGGGATAATAAGCGTTCCTACCTATATATAAATACAAGTATAATGCCTACCTGTAAATACAATTCGTTCAATTGTAAGAAATAATTTCACTCACCCTTCAGGCTCGTGAAATTATTGTTTACAATTGAACTCCAAACCGTGATATATTACACGATAATTCACCGTAAATGATGTTCTATTTCTAAAGTATAATGCCTACCTGTACATAAATACAAGTATAAAAGGCCTACCTGTACATAAACTTGAGTACCAGATCCACCTGCTCCAGGTTTTTATCCAGTACCAGTTCCTGAAGATATTGAACTAGGACCTCTTCATCTTCTGACTGGGGTTCTGAAATATGTACCAGGAAATTGTAAAAACAGTTGCTTTGATGCCATTTTCTCAAAGCATATGGATATTGCATCTGACATTGGCCACCTTTCATTTTATGTGTTTAATAAAGGGGGGGGCGTGCACATGGCCTGTGCCCACCTACAATCTGACTTTTGTTCTGAAAAATGGACTTGCATCGCACTTAAATTGGAAAAGCCCTGGTAGCAGAGCTTATTTTGGAATGTTTAACAATTGTAACAAGAGGTCAATGACCTTGAAGCTCTACTGATAGATTTTGATAGCTAAATCAGCATTCCTGTGAAGTTTCATAAAAAAATCTGTCAAGTAGTTTCGGAGGAGTAGTTGCTACAAGTTGAAGTTTTTACTATATAACTCTAGGTAAACAAAGATGGCCACTGGCAGCCATGTTTAATGTTGAATCAAAATAATTTTCGACAAGGATCAACATCTTGTCATGATGATCATTTCAGAAAAAGTCCCATATCAATATCACTTACTGTTTTCAAGAAGTAGTCGCTACAAACTTGTTTTTAAAAATCTATGTTTAGATGTGGTGGCCATCTTGAATTTCCGGCCGACCTGAAATTGTGCTAGGATCAACTAGACATCAAGAGCAACATTCCTGTGAAGTTTCATGAAAATCCGCCAAGTAGTTTCAGAGGAGTAGTCACTATGAATTTTTACTATATAAACCCTATGTAAACAAAGATGGCCACTGGCGCCCATATTTAATGTTGAATCAAAATAATTTTTGACTAGGATCAACATCATGTCATGCTGATCATTTTAGAAAAAGTCCCATATCAATATCATTTACAGTTTTCAAGAAGTAGTCGCTACAAACTTTTTTTAAAAAATCTCTTTTTAGCCATGGCGGCCATCTTGAATTTCCGGCCGACCTAAAAATATTCCGGGATCAATAAGACATCAAGAGCAACATTCCTGTGAAGTTTCATAAAAAATCGTCGAGTAGTTTCAGAGGAGTAGTCGCTTCAAGTTTTTACTATATAAATCTATGTAAACAATGATGGCCACTAGCGGCCATGTTTAAAGTCGCATCGAAATAAATTTCGACAAGGATCAACATCATGTCATGCTGATCATTTTAGAAAATGTCCCATATCAATATCACTTACTGTTTTAAATTTTTAAATCTATTTTTAGCTGTGGCGGCCATCTTGAATTTCCGGCCAGCCTGAAATTTTTCTAGGATCAATTAGACAGCAAGAGCAACATTCCTGTGAAGTTTCATGAACATCCGTCAAGTAGTTTCTGAGGAGCAGTCGTTACACGTTTTTACTATACAACTCTATGTAAACAAAAATGGCCACTAGCAGCCATGTTTAATGTCGAATCAAAATAACGTTCTTCCAGGATCAACATCATGTAATGCTGATCATTTTAGAAAAAGTCCCATATCAATATCACTTATAGTTTTCAAGAAGTAGTCGCTACAAACTTATTTTTTAAAAATCTATTTTTAGCTGTGGTGGCCATCTTGAATTTCTGGCCAATCTGAAATTTTGCTAGGATCAATTAGACATCAAGAGCAACATTCCTGTAAAGTTTCATGAAAATCCGCCAAGTGGTTTCAGGAGTAGTCGCTACAAGTTTTTACTATATAACACTATGTAAACAAAAATGGCCACTGGCAGCCATGTTTAACGTCGAATCAAAATAAGATTTGTCTAGGATCAACATCATGTCATGCTGATCATTTTAGAAAAAGTCCCATATCAATATCACTTATAGTTTTCAAGAAGTAGTCGCTACAAACTTATTTTTTAAAAATCTATATTTAGCTGTGGCGGCCATTTTGAATTTCTGGCCGACCTGAAATTTTGCTAGGATCAATTAGACATCAAGAGCAACATTCCTGTAAAGTTTCATGAAAATCCGCCAAGTAGTTTCAGAGGAGAAGTCGCTACAAGTTTTTTCTATTTAACTCTATGTAAACAAAGCTGGCCACTGGCAGCCATGTTTAACGTTGAATCAAAACGATTTTTGACAAGGACCAACAGATCATTTTAGAAAAAGTCCCATATCAATATCACTTATAGTTTTCAAGAAGTAGTTGCTACAAACTTGTATTTTAAAAATCTATTTTTAGTTTTGGCAAACATCTTGGATTTCACATCAACATGAATTTTTGCTAGGATCAACTAGACTTCATGGGCAACATTTCTGTAAAGTTTCATGTTGATCCAGTAGTTTCAGAGGAGTAGAGATCAGTCGAGCTAAAAATACAACATTTAATGCCGGGTACATGATTATCTCTGCCATACAAGATGATGAATGTCTGGTAGCAGACTGTGATCCAGCCTTTTGTTAACTTGTCTCAGAACACTGTTTAAATACTGCAATTACATAACCAGACTACTATTCTAGGAAATCAAGATTCAAAGTTTGCCCTCTGTCGGCCTAACTAGGTTTCTATAACAGATCTCTAGAGGGTATATGGTGCAGGAAACATCCTACCTGGTGTTGAACATATCCACTCTTTGATCAGACTGCGCACCGCGCGCAGCTCGACCGCTCCACATAAATTCACTCCAACAATCTGCCTCCCTGGTTTTCCAGAATTTCCTGACTGGTTTGGATTTGTGTCACATTCTGATGTCGTCATAGACTGGCCATTATTTGTAGACTGGTTTTCAGTGTTACTCGTGTTATAATGTTCTGAATTTAAATCTGTTATATAGTCAACATGGTCATCTGTCAGATCTTGTATCTCTGTGTATTCTTGAGCATTTGTTTTCTGAAAAAAATACTTATGAATGTAAAATCAACAGAGGATCTTGCATGAGTGTTTGTTTCATAGTTTTTCTCCAGTGTTTCACATTTTTTCTAATTTGACGCCTAAAATGTAATTAATCCATGAAATAAATATCATAATTATAGGTTATTAGATTTGTGTTATTAACGATATATGCAAAAGTCTTCTTCGTAATAATATTGCGTGACTTAGGATTGCAGTATTTATATGCGGAAGAAAGAGTGCATTATATCCTATTTCTAACAAAAAATTAAACAAAACATTAGGTTTTAACATTTAATTTTCATTTATTTGAAACAAACATACTGTCGTCACAACGTGAGAATTTTTCACAGTGGAACAAAATCCTATAATGTTTACATCACGACAAACTTCCCGTGACATGAACTGCAAATTGCACCAATCCCTAGTGAGTTTGCAAAATAGTAGTTCCAGTACAATGATTTTACAACACATCGATATAAACATGTCACTATGGGCGAATATTGATGTTTCCTATTACATTGGAAGTAAACGGGGGTTGAAAATGCGTATGCAATAAACTTGCATATGGAGCTCAACACCACACATTATTTGTTAAATAGCATGCTTTACCAGCTAAGTAGTTTAATAGTATATAACTATTAACATCTGTTGAGTTTGTTTGTTTGTATGGTGTTTTACCCCATTTTCAACACATGTAGGGTTATATATGACAATTGATTTTTTGTGGTGGAGGCAGACCACCCACATTTCCTGGGTAGAACCAGTACTGTACACCACCGTAAGAATCGACACTTCCTCACACCTGAGGTCAAAGGTTAAAACTGTTCATCCAAGGGAATGACTATCGAACCACAGCTGAGGTCAAAGGTTAAAACTGTTCATCCAAGGGAATGACTATTGAACCACAGCAGTGAACTATTGACTGAGATGAATAGTTCATAATGATGGCACATACATTGACATTTACCTTGTCAATTATTTTTGTCTGATCTTTAAACAGTAGTTTCTTAGAGCTTCCCCTTTTCCTTCCTCCTCCCCTGGGCCTGCCCCTGGGCACCTTGAAGTTGGGACTGTTCTTCGACGGGGATCTGTGGAAAGAAATGTATTACACCACAAAGGATCATAGTACCCTTTCAGAGCAGACGGGGATTCAGCCCCAACTTGGAATTGCACAGACCAGCCCTTTATTCAGTAAATTACATGTCAATGTTAAACTAGAACTGTAGCAGTAAGAGACTGACTAATGTAAACAGAGTCAGACAATTACCGTAAAAAACACTCTGAAATTTACTGTGCAAAAATAAACTGGTGTCGCTGACCCCAACTTCCCTAACAAAGAACAGTCCACCTGTGAAGTTTCATAAGTGTGACTTCAAAGGTTATAGTAATCATTTGGACAAGTTCTTCATGATTGGGTCATATTGACCTTTGATCTCAAACCAAGGGCAGTCTGCCTGTGAAGTTTCATAAGTGTGACTTCAAAGGTTATAGTAATCATGTGGACAAGTTCTTCATGATTGGGCCATAGTGACCTTGACCTTTGATCTCTTACCAAGGTCAGCCCACCTGTGAAATTTCATCAGTGTAGATACAAGGACTGAAGAGTTGTCATGCAGACAAGGTTTTTCATGAACCAAAGTTGATGACCTAAAATACGTCTGACCCCAGACCATGGACAGTCCACTTGTGAAGTTTCGATAGTGGGGCTATAAAAGCTGAAGAATTATTGTGCGAAAAATGTTCTTCATGATCATGTCATCACGGTTATATTGTCTTGTGTCCTCCTTGTCCCTACATGACCTCTTTGCCCCAACATGTGTGGGGTCCTCGTCTATCCAAGGACCTGTGAAGTTTCATGAGTGTGGTTATACAGCTGAAGATAAATTATTTATACAGACAAGGTTTACATTATTTCTGCTCATTTGCTCATGAATCAGCAACTATTATGTAGACTATATATAAAGACATCACAAACACACAAGGGTTGACAATTGCGCTACCGCCTTGGAATGGTCATTGGCAAAAAAAGGCTGGGAGGGTTTAAACCAGGTTCTAGGGTGCACCAAACCTCACACTTACCACCAGTGGACAAAACTGTCATTTACCTGGGGTCAAATGTATGTTTTAATGGAATTGCCCTTAATAAATGTTATTCAATAAGTTTCAAAATATTTAAAATAGTCTAAATATTTTATACTGTAGATACAATTTTCAGGCTTTAACTTCAAATGTTCAACTTTCATGTATCAATGACAACAATCCACCTCCTTTTAATAAGCCACCATACTACATATATAAAGGTGGGAAGTACCTTTTATGGGGTGATTTGGTTGGAGACTTGGCCTGCTGTAGCTTCAACATGTTACTACCTGTGGACGCCTCTTTACTGTTGTAGTCCTTCCTGGAATATGCCTCCCTGATCTCTTTCTGCATGCATTCTGGCAGAGCGTTCAAACAATTCAGGTCCAGCTGAAAAACAAAATATGGTAAAACACACAGGGATACACAAACACTACTCAAAACATCTGACTTAAGAAGAAAGAAAAAAGTCTCAAAATACTGCTGTATTGTTTCAAAATCAGGTTATTAAACATCCATGAAATTTAACTGTGATGGCATGAAATATTTTTTAAAGCAAATGCATTTATCAGAGACAACTATAATAGCTATAAAGATCAGTTTTCTGTGAGATAGTAACATTTTACATACAGAAGAGACCGATGTCACAAGATACATGTAGGAAGTCAATATTGACCTCTTATCTGCATGTATGAATAAGGCTCTATATTGCCAATAACACATATTTCCCATGATCTGTAAACCATGTCTCAACCAACTATGAGCTAGATCTGTTTTCTCCAAGTCATGAATCAACAAGCTACAGTGTCTCAATAGAAAATACTATTCTACTTTCCGGAAATACACGGTCAGCCAGTAGTTGTCTCTCTTTCACTTTTCTAACATTATTAGGTAAGATATTGGTGTTACTAATAGCAATGGGAAAATAATGAAAATATAAGAACTGATTCCCATTTTTTTTACATTTATGCAGTTTTAAACAACACAAGTGAATGGCCAAAAATGGGAATCAATTACACAAACTATGTCTAAATAAAATGCTATTCATTTCATACCTGTGATGGGGATGGCAGAGGTACTATTGCATCCTGGGAATGATCATCAGCCTCTATTTGAACATCAGGAACATTAGAGTTATCTCCCTGTTCTGGTTGCCAATGAGAGCACCCAGGGGCAGATAACTTCCTTGTCACTGTTGCAGCTGAAGGTTTTGGTTTACTTCTTCGTTGCCTCTCCCTTATTTCTTTCTCTATCTGCTCTCTTATATCTGGTGGGAGTTCATCGAGTACTGCCGGGTCAATCTGGGGTCATTTATTACATGCACAATTTTATAGTTATACAAACAAGATCTTACATAAGTTCCTTTCGTATGAAACATTAAATATTAAACAAAGATTATTCATTGAGTTTCATGTGGGTTTTTTATTATATGAAGCAATGTAAGGTTCTATTTTTCATGCAACATGATGATGTTACATCTTTTGTTTGAATTATTCACTTAAAATAGTAAATTGTAAGTACTAACTAGCGATATTCCATATATTTTGTTGCCATAGCAAGCACAATTTTGGCCATATCAACACAATTAAATAATGTGCATAATCTCCTTATGCCCCTCTACCATATATAAAATGTTTCATGAAAATCTCTTTTATACTTTTAAAGTTATCGCAGGATCCAGTTTGGACGGACCGACATGTTTTTTTTACTATTTTGTTGCCATAGCCACCACAATTTTGGCCATATCAACAAAATTAAATAATGTGAATAATCTCCTTATGCACCTCTACAATATGTAAACAGTTTCATGAAAATATCTTTTATACTTTTTAAGTTATGGCAGGATCCAGTTTTCCGGACGGACTGACGGACAGACGGGAGGTAAACCTATAGTCCCCTCTGGTGACCCGCCGGTAGGGGTCTAATAAATGCCTTCCTGGTAAGACTTGGACTTAATATGGATAGTGCACAATCTAAAGTGTCACAGGCCATGGGTCTATATATTGCACACGCAAAATGTATAAAGTAATATGGAGCGTAGACAACCGCTTCATTTCTGAATTGTAATATACTGCTATAACCAGTCAGTGTAATTTGTTTGTTATTTTTGAATTAATTTGTTTATGTTATTACAGTTTTGGATGTGTTTTTTTCCAAACAAACTGCAACAAGTTATATTCAGATATGCATTCATTTTCATCTGTTTTTAAATCTGTTTTCTATCAAACCAAAACTTTCCTGTAACATATATTTGTTCGTGGTTCTTTTATCTTTGTTGGTAACTAATTTGCCATTGTTTCTTTTACGCAATGTTTAGAAATCTTGTACCCAAACTCTTATAAATGGTACATGCTATATAACAAAATTGGTAATTAACTGAATCTTGGGCAATCATACCTCATGGTGCCATCATTATTGAGTTAGATGGTCAAGATTTCTGTTGGAATGGTTTATTGCTTGTTTTTTTTTTTTTGTTACAACTAGTTCTATTAAGATGAAATCCTTTTTCACAAAAGTATCCTAAATAAGTTATTTTACCAAAAGTAAGAGGACTGAACTCTTACTCTGTGTCAAAGGGTAATAGTTTTGTTCTTGAGAAGAACTTTTCAGTTTTTTTCAAGAATAACTTAAACAAGATACACCCCTGACTGATAACCCTCTTACATCATCCACCACCCTAACTCATGATACACTTCTTGAATAACAACATGATACACCCCTGACTGATAACCCTCTTACATCATCCACCACCCTAACACATGATACACTTCTTGAATAACAACGTGATACACCCCTGACTGATAACCCTCTTATATCATCCACCACCCTAACTCATGATACACTTCTTGAATAACAACATGATACACCCCTGACTGATAACCATCTTATATCATCCACCACCCTAACTCATGATACACTTCTTGAATAACAACATGATACACCCTTGACTGATAACCCTCTTATATCATCTACCACCCTAACACATGATATACTTCTTGAATAACAACATGATACACCCCTGACTGATAACCCTCTTATATCACCCACCACCCTAACTCATGATACACTTCTTGAATAACAACATGATACACCCCTGATTGATAACCCTCTTACATCATCTACTAACGTAACTCATGATACGCTTCTTGAATAACAACATGATACACCCCTGACTAATAACCCTCTTACATCATCTACCACCCTAACTCATGATACACTTCTTGAATAACAACATGATACACCCCTGACTGATAACCCTCTTACATCATCCACCACCCTAACTCATGATACACTTCTTGAATAACAACATGATACACTCCTGACTGATAACCCTCTTACATCATCCACCACCCTAACTCATGATACACCTCTTGAATAACAACATGATACACCCCTGACTGATAACCCTCTTATATCACCCACCACCCTAACACATGATACACTTCTTGAATAACAACATGATACACCCCTGACTGATAACCCTCTTATATTATCCACCACCCTAACTCATGATAAACTTCTTGAATAACAACATGATACACTCCTGACTGATAACCCTCTTATATCATCCACCACCCTAACTCATGATACACTTCTTGAATAACAACATGATACACCCTTGACTGATAACCCTCTTATATCATCCACCACCCTAACTCATGATACACTTCTTGAATAACAACATGATACACCCCTGCCTGATAACACTCTTATATCATCGATCACCCTAACTCATGATACACTTCTTGAATAACAACATGATACATCCCTGCCTGATAACCATCTTATATCAGCCACCACCCTAACTCATGATACACTTCTTGAATAACAACATGATACACCCCTGACTGATAACCATCTTACATTTGTGTATCAGCCACCACCCTAACTCATGATACACTTCTTGAATAACAACATGATACACCCCTGATTGATAACCCTCTTATATCATCCACCACCCTAACTCATGATACACTTCTTGAATAACAACATGATACACCCCTGACTGATAACCATCTTATATCATCCACCAACGTAACTCATGATACACTTCTTGAATAACAACATGATACACCCCTGACTGATAACCCTCTTATATCATCCACCACCCTAACTCATGATACACTTCTTGAATAACAACATGATACACCCCTGACTGATAACCCTCTTATATCATCCACCACCCTAACTCATGATACACTTCTTGAATAACAACATGATACACCCCTGACTGATTACCATCTTATATCATCCACCAACGTAACTCATGATACACTTCTTGAATAACAACATGATACACCCCTGACTGATAACCCTCTTATATCACCCACCACCATAACTCATGATACACTTCTTGAATAACAACATGATACACCCTTGACTGATAACCCTCGTATATCATCCACCACCTAAACTCATGATACACTTCTTGAATAACAACATGATACACCCCTGACTGATAACCCTCGTATATCATCCACCACCCTAACTCATGATACACTTCTTGAATAACAACATGATACACCCCTGACTGATAACCCTCGTATATCATCCACCACCCTAACTCATGATACACTTCTTGAATAACAACATAATGCACCCCTGACTGATAACCCTCTTATATCATCCACCACCCTAACTCATGATACACTTCTTGAATAACAACATGATACACCCCTGACTGATAACCCTCTTATATCACCCACCACCCTAACTAATGATATACTTCTTGAATAACAACATGATACACCCCTGACTGATAACCCTCTTATATCATCCACCACCCTAACTCATGATACACTTCTTGAATAACAACATGATACACCCCTGACTGATAACCATCTTATATCATCCACCAACGTAACTCATGATACACTTCTTGAATAACAACATGATACACCCCTGACTGATAACCATCTTATATCATCCACCACCCTAACACATGATACACTTCTTGAATAACAACATGATACACCCCTGACTGATAACCATCTTATATCATCCACCACCCTAACACATGATACACTTCTTGAATAACAATATGATACACCCCTGACTGATAACCATCTTATATCATCCACCAACGTAACTCATGATACACTTCTTGAATAACAACATGATACACCCCTGATTGATAACCCTCTTATATCATCCACCACCCCAACTCATGATACACTTCTGGAATAACAACATGATACACCCCTGACTGATAACCCTCTTATATCATCCACCACCCTAACACAGGATACACTTCTTGAATAACAACATGATACACTTCTTAAAAAATTGTTTGCTGTTTTCATAAGTGGGCAGGTAGGTAGGTAGGTAGGTGATTTTTTTTTAAAAAAAAATTGCGAAGACAACTGTTAAAACTTTAAAAAAGAAAAGAAAAATATACTAAAGATAGTAAAAAAAAAAATGTTAAAAAACTACTATAAAAAGTTTTGGGTAGGGCCCTTTTTTTGTGGGTAAATAGGGAAACAGCAAACCAACATTTTTTATGTAAAATCGTTGAGTGATTTCAGATAAACTTATATATTGACCCCAATCGGTGTGGAGTAATAAACAAACAATAGAATAGTACAATACATGGTGTTGTATTTGTCCACTGAGTGGACTAGTCGATCTTGCCAGTGTGCTGGGATAGTGGACCGTAAAGCAATGTCTGAATTCTCAGGTGTTTTGAGGTTTTTATTGACAAACAAGCAGTGGAAGGCCCATGTACGAGCCTCTGGGCAACCTTATACATATATCACGGTGTAAGTGCAGCATCCCTGAGTTATGGGGGTAAAGCATCTCTGCAGCAGGATAGTCTAGTCTGGTTATATTTGTCTCGTCAGACTAGGGTACTGTTGTTGTAGATGACCGAGGCAATGCAAAAACTAGCCTTCGATGATCGTACTGCCGATTTGTTGGATTCACTTGTGTAGAGTTAATGGCCGTAGTCCCAAAAGGATTAAATAGAGACAAATTTGCCAAAAAAAATTATGGTCGGCCCAGACTACATTGTCAATTAGTTTGAAACAAATCTTGAATAGTGAAGATGACCATTGTTTGCTATTGAAGCATTCAACCACGACTACTGTGACCTAAAATAATCCTCATTTATATGTTACATTTACAAGGCTCAATTCACTGGAATGCACTACCCACAATACAGCTGTTCAATTCTGCAGTTAGCTGAGTAGAGCATGGCTCACTGTAAGTGGTCCCAAACAAATGTTTTTATTTTTAACCTTAATAACCAAATTATCACTACTATTACGTCCATCTCAGATTGGATGTGCCATTCCGCGGTCCCCAGAAGGGGTTTGGGATTAACAGAAGACAGATAGCATCATACACGTACCTGAGATGGTGACGGGAAATAATCCTCATTCTCTGGCGGTTTCATTGTTGATTGTGGTGTTACACTAGCCGTAAACAAAGGTTTCTTGTTACTGTCTGGAGTCCTGATGTCTGGCAGACAAGGAAGAGGTGGCAGTAGGACTGTATGTGCTTGTCTCCTGGTGAAGAACAACTGTACATGTCAGAATCAGAAGAAGCAGAATAAGAAGAAGAGGATTAGGAAGAAGAAGAAGAAGAAGGAGGAGAAGGAGGAGGAGGAGGAGGAGGAAGGCAGATAAATATGGTGATACAGTCTTGTTCAATAGTTGAAGCACTGATTTAAAGGGTCGTTTTGTTACTTTAAACATGTTTATGAGTGGTCTTTCATTAGCTCAATGTGTTGATAATTTACACAATGTCTTACTGGTCCATTTTATAATAGATGTTAGTATAATTTGCCCGTATAAGCCACAGTTGTCAGTTGCTATAGCAGAAGTTCCATATTGCATGTGATAACTCTACATAAAGTGTGATCAAAATATGTAGAATACATGTACTAGTATATGAGCCCATAACCATGATAACGTAAACTTTAACGTCAGACAAATGACAGTGATTCATATAGTTTAGTCATATATAAGCACAAGCTTTCCTACCTTGCCAACTGTCCTACCAAGTCGTCTGTTTCTTCCATTTCCAACACCAATCTTGACCCATGGCTCTCATTTAAATTTGAATTGTGAACATGTAAAACAGCTTCTGTATGGTCACCTACTGAATCCCTTTGTAACAAACTTTCTGATTGGTTCACATTTTGTAATCTGCCATTTGACTGGTTTACATTTGTTTTATTAGAAATATTGAACAGACTGTGTGTTTCTGAAGTTCCTTTACTGATTTCACTTGTCTTTCCCTGATGAACTTTATCCGAGTTATCACAAAAAGAAACATCACTGCCATTATTTGCCAAGTGTTCTACCACTGCAATGTTAGGTTTAGTCACAGTGAAATTGAGAATACTCTGATTCTTAGCTGGATGACTGGAAGTTCCAAGTACAGCTGGTTCCAGCTTCTGCACTTGTATACCAATCTGAAACAATAACACAAGTGATGCTATAAGGAATGTGGATTGTTTACAGAAAACACGAAAGCCCCAATAACAAATTTGTCATTTGGTTTGTTACAAATGTTCCCATAATGTGAGCTCAACCTGTAAAGTGAGAAAGTGTTGATTCTTACGAATGGCGGGAGGTATACAGTACTACTTCCACCCAGGAAACATGGGGTGGTCTCCCTTGACCACAAATAATCATAGCATGTGCTAAAAATAACTAAAACACCATTCAAACAAACAAATCCCATAATGTTCACATCAGATTCTATTAATATTATGTATGTGATGTATTACTGGCAGACATGGAACTGATTTGGGATATAAATAAAACATTCACTTAATGCAAGAATGTATGAATTTTACATGGAGTCGGACATTAAAAAAGCCATGCCATTTTTAACTAAAACAGTGACTGCCAAGATGGTCTTTAAAACTCAATTTTCTGGAGTGGTAATAAATATAATTCATGCAACAGCTATAATTTCATTTGCCGATCCCAGAAAATGATTTTTAACATGCAAATATACTTTAGTCAAGACCATACCCCTCGTAGATCTTCTGCAGCTGCCCTCTGCTGTTTCAAGATCCCCACACACTCTTTACCCACAATTCTTGCATCATCTGTTGGTAGGGGCAACATGACAGACTTGGAAAAGTGGTTGCATATTCCATGACCTTAACATAGGAAGAAAAGTTAATGCTGTCTGATAATAACAAGGTAAGGTGGGAGGAGGCGTCACTAATTATAAGCTCAGCCAGGATCATTTCAAACTATGTCATATAGTTTGTTTCTTGCATACCGGATAAGGCTATCCACAGGGGGGATGGAAAGTCTTATCTTTATGGGTAAAGAAAAAAAGTCACGCGCGCACCAACATCCGGTATGCAGGAAAACATGCAAAAGGTTAGTAGCTGGTGGCGTCAACGCGCAACTTGTCTCTGATATGCAAGACAAAGAATCTATCATGGGTATTCGGTTCAGATAGGGAATTCCAACCCAGAGCAGAGCCTCAGTTCCGATAAAAACACTTATACCTTGGGTTGCAATTCCCTATCTTCACCGAATACCCATGCAAGATTCTTATAATCTACTGTTCTCTTCACCAGCTTTACTTGGGAAAAGAATGCATTTGAATCTACAGGGAAAATACGAGGTCCAAGAGGGCCTGTGGAGTGTGGACGCTCTACTGGCTAAAATGGCTCTTATATTAAGGGTTGTCGTCCTTAAATTCCCATCAGTACTTCTTTTAAAACATCACAAAAAAAACACAAAACAACAACACCCACAACAGAAACTTAAACCCTTGACCCATGCTAACAATTTAAACAAGAGGCCCTAGTTCTAATTTGGTATGGTAATTTAACTCGAAACACAACAATTGTTTAAATAGGTTTTGACCGCCTGTAGAGGGCCCCTTTATGCAGGCAGTCAAAAACCCATTTTAAATAAATGTTGTTCCTTGAGTCCCCAAATAACCATAATAAATTAGAACTAGGAGTTGTTTTTAGTAAAAAAACAGATGTCTCCCCTACAGGATAAGGGTCCATAAATCTGTCAAAAATCATTCACTGGAACACGACAAAGGTATGTGCAACTAGGCTTGGTAATGATCATCCCTACTAAGTTTCATGGAAGTCCAGGCATGTGATCAGGAGTAGTAGTTGGGACAAAACTTATGTAATAAAACCTTTAAAGGGCCATAACTCCACCAAAAATCATTCAACCGGAACAAGACAATTATATACACAACCAAGTTTTGTTGAAAGCAGAATGTTTGAATATCAATGAACTGGAACACGACAATGATATGCGCAACTAGGCTTGGTACTGAACATTCCTACCAAGTTTCATTGAAATCCAGCGAGAGGTTTGGGAAAACTAGTTCGGATAAAGTTTGTGTATAAGGGGACATAACTCTGTCAAAAATCATTAAACTGGAACATGGCAATGATATGCGCAACTAGGCTTGGTACTGATCATTCCTGCTTTGTTGAAATCCAGCCAGGGAGAACTAGTCTGTACAAAGTTAGTGTATTAAAATCTTTAAAAGTTCATAACTCTGCCAAAAATCTTTCAACCAGAACATGGTGACGATATGCACAACTAGTCATGGTACTTACCATCTCTGCAAGTTTTTTTGAAATCCAGCAAGGGGTTCAGGTGAACTAGTCCAGAGTTTGTGTAGTAAAACCTTTAAAGGTCCATAACTCTGCCAAAAATCCTTCAACCGGAACATGGTGAAGATTTCCACAACTAGACTTGATCATCCTTGCCAATTTTCGTTGAAATCCATCCAGGGGTTCAGCAGAACTAGTCCGGACAAAGTTTGTGTATTAAAAACTTTAAAGGGTCATAACTCTGCCAAAAAATCTTTCAACCGGAACACTGATGATAACGCACAACTAGGCTTGGTACTGATCATCCCTGCAATGTTTCTCTGAAATGCGACCAGGGGTTCAGGAGAACTAGTCCGGAAAAAGTTTGTGTAAAACCTTTACAGGGCAATAACTCTGCCAAAAATCCTTCAACCGGAAAATGGTGATGAGATGCACAACTAGGCTTGATACTGATCATCCTTGCCAAGCTTTGTTGAAATCCGGCTAGGGGACCAGCAGAACAAGTCCATACAAATTATGTGTATTAAAATCTTTAAAGGGCCATAACTCTGCCAAAAAAACATTCCACCGGAACACGTTGACAATATGCACAACTAGGCTTGGTACTGATCATCCCTGCAAAGTTTTGCTGAAATACGGCAATATGAAGGCCCTATCATCACAATCTGGTAAAGTTTGGTAAAGATCGGATGAAACATGAAGGTGCTAGAGTGTTACATCAAAAAGTTAACACATTTTCAATAATTCAAGGGCAATAACTTCGGTGTAAATGGTCCGATATGGCTGGTTTTCAAACTTGACCGAGCTTTCATCAATATCAACAATCTGGCAAAGTTTGGTAAAAGTAGGATGCAAAATGGAGGCGCTAGAGTGTTGACAAGACAAAATATAGCAATTTTCGTTAATTCAAGGGCAATAATTCCGGTGTTACTGGTCCGATCTGGTTGGTTTTCTAAAGCAACCGAGCTTTCATTTTTATAAATACAATGGCAAAGTTTTGTAAAGATCAAATACAAAATGAAGCTGCTAGAGTGTAAACAAGGCTTAATATGACGTTTTTCCGGAAAAAAAGGGCCATAACTCTGGTGTTACTCATCCGATCTGGCTGATTCTCGAACTCATCCGAGCTATCATTGATATAACAAAACTGGCCAAGTTACGTAAAGATCCGATTAATAATGAAGTCCCTATCGCGTAAACAAGACAAAAGTTAACGGACGGACGAACGACGGACAACTCGCCATCGCATAAGAAATCGATAGTTGAAATAACTAGAAGTATCACTGAAGGTGATGAATACCCTATTATTTTTTTTATAGGTCAGGGCCATAATTCTGTTATAAATTAGGCAATCAACAATGGGTGATGTAGAGGGACATAAGGTCAACAGTTATTATGAGTAGATGAAGTTTGGGAACAACCCATTCAAATCTGTTTGAGAAACGCTAGTAATAAAAATGTTCTACGCGCTGGGAAGGGACGGGACAAAACTGTGTTACATGACAGGAAGGGAGGCGAAGCGATGGGACGTGTGGACAGCATGATTCCTATATACACCCCACTTCACTTTGTGAAAGCTGGGTTATAATTACATAAACTTGGTCAAAAACAATGATTTCCTTCAACTGTTCTGATTCAATCTTACATCGAGCTGTCTTACTTTTAATGGAAATTGCAGAAAAAAATGTTTTATTCCTATTCTTCATCAATGACATTGATTTCATGTGCAGAAAACACAGGTTTCATCTTTTTACAACAATAAGCATCAAAATAAACCTTATTACATTTCTATGGGAGAAAGATTGGGATTTCTCAGTGAAAGAATATTCATAATCGCTAAATATTAATAACTTACTCCGAAAACAAAAAAACTAACTGCGACATTGAGTTATGACGTCAATAACGTGTTGGTGACATCGACGTCATTCGTCGATAACGCTAAATAAAGCGAATAATTCTGGTTAAAATCATACATAATCTGATTAAAAATGTAATAAATAGATTATTTAACTGTTGTGATTGATTATATGGAAATCCTTCACGAGATGTTAGACGTGTGGTATTTTTCACGAATGAGCGTACACACACCTACCATCGAGTGAAGGATTTCCCTATAATTGATCCCAGCAGTTAAATAATCTCTATATCTTTATTGTTTTGAACTTCCACAAAATATAGTGCTTTAATTAGTAATTTATACTGTTATAATTTATATCAGACTCTCACATTTCCTGGAATGCGATACAATTCATTTTTATCAATTCTCAACTTTCATTTCAGTCGTGACGGTCGCCTTGTAGTTGTCATTTTTTGTTGTAACTATTTGACCTGCATTCAAAATTACTAAAACCTGAACTGTCCAACCAGTTTCACATACAGTTTACTCACCCATGAATTTAGAAGTCTGTCTGGGAGCATCTTCTCTCCGTACCATCAACTTCAGTGTGACAGTTTTCCCCTTCATGTTTATATTCTTCAGTCGGGTACAAACCTCCTCTGAAAGCTCCTGAACAAACTTTACTGCTTCACTGTCCTGTAAGATTTAAGTATTTACACCATACACTATTATATAAATATCACATTCATGAGAGGGCGATAGTAAGAATGTTCTCCTTCGAAAATGATTATCGCCCGAGGCGAACAAAATCCTCTCGAGCCAAAATAAGGTTCTTTTTCAGTACATATTTCAATTTGCTAGATTATTTTTTCAAGAACAACATTTTTTCAAAAAGTTGCTATGGAAGTTAAACTGTTGAATTGGAAATATCTTTATTAAAAAAACGATTGTAGTTTATTGAAATCGGTAAAGTACTTATGAAGTTATAGAGTTATAAACAGCAATTTCACCCTACTAAGAGGATGATGTCACTGAAACAGTACACACACCAACGTGCATCAAAGCTGCGCATGTGATAATTATTTTACTATCACCCTGCAATTTACTATCACCCTGTACTATTACCCTTGCCTCAGATAGCAAGAAATCATACATTGTTATCTATGGGGATTTAGCACGGGCATTTTGTATGAGGTGTAATAAAGACTAATTGTCAAACTATCACTTACTTTTGGTTACCAATATTACTCTTGAAATAAACAGAAACAAATCTGTGTGGTTTTTTTTGCCTGTGTTAAGTATTTCTTTAAGATTCCATGATAAAATTTGTAAACCCATCATACTCACACTTGTAAAACGTATCCCATAATTCACTTCTGCAGAAACTGACTTCCTCTGCTGTTCAATTTTGATTGGTCGATCATCCTGACCCCTGCAGTACCTGTACAGTGATTGACCAGTTTTAGGACCAAATTCCCTCTGCAGAGTATCCATGGTAACTCTCTGTAAATCACTACATGTTAAGACTTTCATTGCCTCAAAACGCTTGGTAAGTGACCAGCCCACTCCTGAAAATTGTATAGAAATACTTGAATTAAATGTACGCAGAAATAGATTAAAAATTTAGACAGACAGAAAGATATGCTGTTTTTAAAAAAAAAAATTCAAATGTACCAACAGCCATCCACACTCTAAAGACTACATTTGTAATAGTATTACTTGAATGCTATTTGAGATACAGTGTATTATATTTTTCAATAGACTGATACTCCTCCCACCAGCCCCAAGTAGTTCCCATGCAAGAATAGGGCCACTGCTTATCCAGGCAGAACTCACGTTCATTTTGTCATTTTTGTCATGGTCTTCATCATCATCCTGTTTTGTTCCATGTGCTATTTAAGCGGTTGAAAAAAAGATAAAATCATGGCTCGAGTGAAAAATGGAGAGTTATACAACAGAATTTGCAGCAACACTGCAGTTCTGCAGGTGACAAGGTTATAGGATCCTTCTGCATATTTTTGTCTCGAAGTAAATAGAGGATGGTCCTAGAATGTTCATTCCTGTTGGTACCATTTAACCTTTTCGTATTGGTGCGCCATAAAACCCAATTCAACTTGACCCTCACACCACCACCATGTGAGTTATAATCACCTGGAATATTATTGACGGATTGTGGTTTGATGAAATCCTCCACCTGATCGCTGGTCAAGTGAAACTGTCCATTAGGTTTGGCTTTCCTCGTCGCCATTTTAGCCAGTAGTATGTTGGAGGCTGCAAACATCAAAGCATGATCATTACGGTGGTTGGTTACAATTCTTGAAAGAACACAATGTTTCTCTTATTTCTGCTCATGTGAGATAGGCATTTTCCTCATGTGAGATAACTCTATCTTACATGACATGTGACTTACGACATCATGTTACGTCAACGTCGCCTTATTCTGGCGTTAAATCAGCAAAGTCATTGATTTTATGCCGGTAGTAAACACATAATAGGAGAAAAATAATCCATCATGAGTGATCCATGTGAGATAGGGAAATCTCACCCTCAGGATCAGAATTGCAACCAGGCACTCGGCAGAGCCTCGTCCCTGGTTGCAATTCTAACCCCTCGGGTGAGATTTCTCTATCTCACATGGATACTCATGATGGATTCTTATAATCTCTGTTCTTTTCCTTTACAACCTATATTTTGCAAAATGTCATCTCATCATATTGTTTCCATAAAAGTTTAATCCTAAACAGAAACCATCATCAAGTAATTTTATTTTTTCCTTTAAAGTAAGTTTTTTTCTGCAAACTTTCTATAAACTCACTACATTAACACAAATTTTCGAAATATCTCAATTTTAACCATTACATATTGATAAGGGAAATTGGGAATGTACACTGCCTTATGATGTCAAAGACATCCGTGAAGTTTCAATCCATTCTGTGAAGTAGTTTCCCAGATACAAGCTTATGAACAAAATGTTAACCAAATTTGTACAAGTATAAAAATGGCCATAACTTAGTTGTCATAAAGACATGAGTTATAGACCCTGGCTCTATGATGTTGTGTAATGATGCCAAACACGTGTGAACTTTCAATCATTATGTAATGCAGTTTCCCAGAAACAAGCTTACAAACAGAATTTCAACCAAATTTTATAAGTATAAAAAGTTTCATAATTTTGTTAAAAATAAAAGCACGAGTTACAGAATATGGTCCATTAATGTTGTCTAATGATGCCGAATATATGTGCAAAGTTTCAATCCATTATGTAGTTTCCTAGATACAATCTCACATACAAGGCTCTTGTAATTTTGTCTTAAGATACTTGTCTGAAGTTTTATTTCATTATGTGAAATAGTTCCAAGAAAAAAGCTTACATTAATATTTTTTTTTTTTCAAAAACAGATGAGCCGAAATGGAGAAAGAAGTCCTATAGTGTTTGTTAAAGGGGTTGATGCACTATTTGCAAACAAGGTTTATTTTAAAAGGCTCTGAAAATTTTCAAAAAAGCTGAAAGAATGTTCAAAATGCCACGAAAAATAAAGGAGATAATATGACCTGTTGGAAATTTGAAAAGAAACATAAATGGAGGCGACCATCTTTGAACGATGACGTTATTATGCCTTTTTGCCATATATGGTATATTGACAAAATGTCTTCTAAAGAAAAAAATCACTGCAAATGAAAAATAATAATACAGTTACATTTTACAACTGTATATTTATTTTTAATAAATTTGCAGTGACTTTCTTTGCTTTAAAAGACATTTTGTCCATATGCCATATATGATAAAAACGCGCATTGACGTCATCGTTCAAAGATGGCCACCTCCATTTAGGTTTCTTTTCAAATTTTGAACTGGTCATATCTCCTTTATTTTTCATGGCATTTTGATAAATTAATTCTTCCAGCTTTTTTCAAGTTTTACAGAGCCCCTTAAAATAAATTTGTTTGAAAATAGTGCATCAACCCCTTTAAAGTGAAAGTATGACCAAAACTAATTTAACAAACATGATCTTCATATGATATACTGACCACATCCTCACCAACAACATCACTGCCATCTTAACCATCATCACCAACAGCTGATTGCCAGCACTGCACATTAACCCTTTCAATACTAGTCGAAAACACTGATATTACGACCAGTGTAGGCCCAGACCAACATGCACACTATGAGCAGGCGGATCAGGGTTGACAATGTTCGCCACTCAGTAAGAATGTTTTCCATTACACTTTATATATAAAATACAATCAAAATGTTTTGATTCATATTTTAGCAGATGACAGTTGAAATTTGGGGGCAAATGGGTTAAACACAATAACTATCGTAAATAACCATGATAAACCTACCCAGACCAGCCGAAGCAGAGCAGCCAGCCTTCTCAAATATTTCATCGCGCAGAAGAGACGTAAACTGTAGCGGTGTTGCCCCCGTGTCGGCCAGCAGGTCTGTACAGTCAACCAGCATCTCATCGCAGCTGACAGCCTCTATATCATGGGTGTAACTGTGGTTGGAAGAGACAGCAGACAAATTAATGAACGTCTATATTAAGGATGGCATCACAAGCCAATGCTTAATAAATAAGTTGTTGTCTTCCGACCCCGGATTTCATTTTGGTAAGTTGATACAAAGTTAATATTTTCTTTTTTTTTGAAGATACCGTATAATCCCTAATAAACGCCTCGGGGGTGTAACATTTTTTGAAAATGGGGGCATTTATTTTAGACCAAAAATACATAATTTAACTTTTAAATCAGACATTATTTGATATCTTTATCAAGAAAACCAAAGTCTGCATGTCTATCAATCAATAAATGCGTCAGATTTTAAGTTTTCTAGTGTTTTTGTGTGTTCCATTGTGAATGAAACAGATTAACTTGCATCTTTTAGTCAGTTTAAAAAAAAAAAATCTGAAAAAAGATGGTGGTGTGGGGGAGGGTGTTTATGGGATGGCATTTATTAGGGATTATACTGTAGTAAAAATATTATGAAATTAATAAAAAACATTCTGAAGATAATAGCAAAAAATATTAATCTAAAATTGCTATAAATCATTTTGGGAATTCCATTTATAGTGGGTATGTGGGGAAACAGCAAACCAACACTTGTTTATGGTCAGTCCAATTAAGCCTTCCAAATCGTAACAAAGGCGAGACTACTAGTACATCTTCTAGGAGAGACAATTTTCTCCTTCATAAATTCGAATAATGAATTAATTTTGTCCTAGAGTAAACTGTGTTCAAACAATTAAAAAGAAACAACTTTGAATTACCAATACTTCCATTAAAGCAGAATTTCTTTTAAAGTTAATAATGATTAAAATTACTGCCTAAGATGTGTTCTGATGATATCTCCTTTAAAAGGGATGAGCAACAAACACTTGGAGCTAGTTTTGGTACGTCAATCAAATGCCAAATATATATGGCAAAAGTGATCTTAAAATTTCATTCCATGTTCATTTAATTGTATAGTCAACTTTGCTGGACAAATCATCTGCATATGACTCTGGGACTTCCAGATAAGAAAATATTTCCAAAAGTTTCTGGTTCTTAAATTCTGAAACAGTCCTTATGAAGTGTCTGTCCGGCTAATTCCGGCCAATTCCATTTATAGAGTATGCCATTGGAGTCCTTTATCCGTGGGGACTACTGTCAAATAATACTACAGATATACTTAATTATATCAATTTCAAATTTTATGAAACTTAACCCAACATTTACCTAAATTATAATATTTGTTCTTTCATACTAAAAGCCCATGCCACACATCTATTGGTATCAACCACTGGTTCCATAAATAACACCCCAACGACCCCAAGTGTATTATCTATACCTGGCTACAGTGTCATACAGTATTTTGGAGACAGCGTTGTATCCCTCAAAGTCGTATGGTATTGTCTGCAACTCGGGACAGATCTTCTTGGCCTGACCCATAAACATGCCGTTCTTCACCCCAGCCTGAAAAACAGAAATATTCACAGAACCATCTTTGGTATAATCAAGGAGGGTATAACAGGGCTAAATGTAGAAACCGTCCCTCTAAGGCTTGCAATATTTCCCTTGAGTTTAACCCATACCTTACATGACCATATCTTTGTAATTTGAAGTTTCTCTAATTTTTAAAATCCCTCCTTTGTTGGTTTATGCCGGGGACCATCCTTTATATTCTTGCCCTACTTTAAGAAATGGGAGATTCCTTTTTTACATTCATTATATTGATCTAAGTCCCCGCAAAACTCCTTTTATTTTTTAACATATTTTTTTCCAGAAAATTTATCTTGCAGTTTTGTTGAAGTTTCATCTCTCTGTTATAGAGTTATTGTTATCGATTATTGTGTCACCTTCCGTGCTTCGTAACTACAGGATGCAATCTCTGCCATGGAGTGGAATGTGTCTTTGGACGGCCTGGTAACGGTGACATCATCATTGACATCATCACCACTATCAGAATCAGACTGGTCAGGAAAATCCAAACTTTCTGCAAAATATATATATAAATATATATAAATACATGTAGTCTATATTATATTTTGTCATTTTTCATGTTTTATATAAAGTTAAAAACACCTATCACCTATAAATTGTATACTCTTTTAATTTAAAATACAGGCATGGCTAATCTGTGTGAATAACCAATCGGATGCATTCATTTTTCAAGCTGACCGGGAAAGCTAAAAATAATGTATAATTGATTTTGGATATATTTAAATACAAAATAATTTTGTATTTAATATTCATTTCAAAGTAACTATTACTCTTCAATGAACTGGTATCTAGATGTCAATTAAAATATAACATTGCTTCATGTGGAGAAGCTAAATATATTGATGTGCATGCTGAAACCTATTTATCACCTAGAATAATCTGAGATATATCTCAACTGCGATATGTGAGGATACTAAACGTATGTCTGAGAAAAAGCGTCTAGGAAAATTTCTTGTCTTTTTATCTAACAATCAGGTGTGTTTGAAGACAAGTGGCTTTATCCACTCACCATCATTTCCTGCTTTCTGTCTTGGTCTGTCTTTCATGCTTCGTCTTCCTTTCTTCCCTCCTCCCTCTCGTTTCAATGCCCACTCCTTTTTCTCAAAATTGAGGTCAGCCTGTGGATCTACTGATGCACCTTTACCCTTAGAATGTGTCACAGCTACTGGCTTCCCTGAAATAACATGACATGACTGTGACTCTGAATTAATCATGACTGTCTGACATGACTGTGACTCTGATTAATCATGACATGACTGTGGCTCTAAAATAACCATGACATGACTGTGGCTCTGATTAATCATGACAGGACTGTGACTCCGAATAATCATGACATGACTGTGGCTCAGAAATAACCATGACATGACTGTGGCTCTGATTAACCATGACATGACTGTGGCTCTGAATAATCATGACAGGACTGTGACTCTGAATAATCATGACATGACTGTGGCTCAGAAATAACCATGACATGACTGTGGCTCTGATTAACCATGACATGACTGTGACTCGATTCATCATGACAAGACTGTGGCTCTGAATAATCATGACAGGACTGTGACTCCGAATAATCATGACATGACTGTGGCTCCGAATAATCATGACATGACTGTGGCTCAGAAATAACCATGACAAGACTGTGGCTCTGAATAATCATGACAGGACTGTGACTCCGAATAATCATGACATGACTGTGGCTCAGAAATAACCATGACATGACTGTGGCTCTGATTAACCATGACATGACTGTGACTCGATTAATCATGACATGACTGTGACTCTGAATCATCATGACATGACTGTGGCTCTGATTAATCATGACATGATTGCGACTCTGAATTAATCATGACATGACTGTGGCTCTGAATAATCATGACAAGACTGTGACTCTGAATAATCATGACATGACTGTGACTCTGAATAAATCATGACATGACTGTGGCTCAGAAGTAACTATTACATGACTGTGGCTCAGAAGTAACTGACATGACTGTGGCTCAGAAATAACCATGACATGACTGTGACTCTGAATAATCATGACAAGACTGTGACTCTGAATAAATCATGACATGACTGTGACTCTGAATAAATCATGACATGACTGTGGCTCAGAAGTAACTGACATGACTGTGGCTCAGAAATAACCATGACATGACTGTGACTCTGAATTAATCATGACATGACTGTGACTCTGAATAAATCATGACATGACTGTGGCTCAGAAGTAACTATTACATGACTGTGGCTCAGAAGTAACTGACATGACTGTGGCTCAGAAATAACCATGACATGACTGTGACTCTGAATTAATCATGACATGACTGTGACTCTGAATAAATCATGACATGACTATGACTGAATTAATCATGACATGACTGTGGCTCAGAAATAACCATGACAAGAGTGTGGCTCAGAAATAACCATGACATGACTGTGACTCTGAATTAATCATGACATGACTGTACTCTGAATCAATCATGACATGACTGTGGCTCAGAAATAACCATGACATGACTGTGGCTTTGAACATCTTATATCAATATTCTATAATATATATATATAATGAAGAAAAAAAGAAATGCAACTCAGGAATTTACGCTAAATATTGTTTGTATACTATGCTGCTGTGGAGGCCAAAAAGAAAAAAAAAAGTTTCCGCTAACGGCTTAAAAAAACAGGGTAGATAGGTAGGCAATTTTTTTTTTGTTACTACTTTTCTCATTGGTAAATCTTCTTTTTTGCTCCTTTTCTCATTGATAAATCTTTTAATACTTGGACATAACATGTATGTATCATGAATATAGAATACATGTAAATAATTTAAAAAATCTAGGGTCGGCGACTAAAAAATAGGGTCGGTCGGGTTAGCGGAAACAAACCATTTTTTCTTTTAGGCCTAACTGAATGGTACATGGCTACATTAGAGTAGACCTTTCCTTTTGTAACAAAGTGTACTGCGATTAAAAAGTCTACAACAGCACAATTGTGTCCTTTCTCTGACTAGCTGCAACCTTGCTTTTTTTTTTACAAAAGATCTTGGAATTTCTCTGGAATATCAAGTGGAATTAAGTGTGCAAAATGTACACTATATAGCGGATATTCCAGAGTTGCATTTCTTTTTTCCTTTAGTACAGTAATTGGTATTGCTACAACATGTTTCTGTGTTTTTTAACAGTTTTTAATACAATATTACCAGTATGAAACACTCAGCGTCACTTGATCTTATTTTATCTACATCTTCTTTTCCTATTTCTTTTTTTATTTACAGGAGAACATATATTCGTACTTATCTCCTCTTTCATTGTATGTTATAATTTATCAATCATCAATGGAGTTAAATGTTATAGCTGCAACACATACCTGTTTACACCTTATGGAACCTGAGATCACACTACTCTAAGTTAACCTTGGTTTTATCAGAGCTTTTTTTAGAGAAAATTGAGAAAAGGTCTAGGATTTCTGAATTTGGGAAAAAGAAGCGCAAGATTGTTAGAATTGGGGGAGAAATAGTGTATTTTTTTGCTATTTAGGGGAATGTTTTAGAAAACTTTTATTTAAATGTATGCTTTAGATATAATATCAATAAAGTATTGAATTTAGCAATGCTTTTAACTTACAAACAGTGGAAAGTCTTTTTTTTTCAATTGGGAAGAGGTTGAATTTCAGACCCACTTAAATAGGTTAAAAAAGCCCTGTTTATATGCATTATGCATAAAGACTGGACACCGGTACACGGGACTGCCTGTTTTATGTTCCCACATCTCAAACCTGCAACCTAACTGTTACAAAGTAAGCATGCTATAATCTGCACAACATTGGATGTGACATCAATGCAGAATAGCAGGTATTGTCTTTTCGTCATCGGAGCAAATAATGTACACTGTAGTATATTTGGTGTTTCTATTCCTTTGTTTCTATTCCAATTATGTACAGTTAGACCTGTATTAAGAGATTGCTAAAGGAAGCAAAATTAGTAGAAGGCTATTCCATGAAAATATATATATGAGACCCCAGGAAGGCATTTTTGAAGTTGAACACCCACCCATAAATGCAAAAATGAACTAATTTCTGAAAATCAGGTTCACCTCCAGATGTTTATTAAATTGCCTTCCTGGGGTCCCAGTTATGTTTAAATGGAACAGCCCTTATTAGAAAACAGCAGAGATATAGAAACGTGTACCTCTTAAGTCTGGTCTTTTCCTCAATCCTACAGAAACAAAGAAACAGTCCATATCTACATGCATAACACATCTCTTAGGCTTCCTGTTCCTATCTGCTACACTGTCAAACTCGGAATCAGCAGTTACCTCCCTTTCCTGGACAATTTTTCTCAAATTTTCTCTACCAGGAAAATTACCTCCCTTGCTCTGAAGTTCATTTACATAACTTTTAAAATCTGACTTCCACGTCGACAGGTAGTGTAAGCGAGAATTGTTGTAGTACTCGTTCAGGAATTTGGGATCCCCTGCCTTTGATGGCGACACATGTGTGTCTTCAATCAGCCCATCAGGACTTGCTGGCTTGTTCTGCTTCAAATTGTCGTCTGCTGGAGGTTGTTTGTTATTTGCTGAGACAAAGGCATTGCTTTTTTCATGTGCATCATTATCCATGTCATCCATTTCATCTAAAAATTCATCACTGTTTTCATTTTCTTCCAAAGCATTTAAACGTATGTTTGGCTTGCTACTACCATTTTTGCAAGGTAAACTATTGTTACTATTTATAGACCTTAATTCCCAGGAGCCTGTATTCGACAAAGAGCTACCACTACCAGCCAATGATGGCACAGTGTTACTATATATAGACTGGTCACTGTCTGTCCTCACTGTGAAGGCATGGAGTCCTTGCTGAAGACCTGATTTGGCTGTATAGAGAAGGTACTGTTCGTAGTTCAACAGCTTTCCTGCCGCTATGCTGGAAATACAAATAAATATTTCTAGTGATTTTGTATCGAACAAGACGCCCAAGAGGGCCTGTAGACGTTCTACTTTGTAAGATCAGGTGAAGTAGTCGGTACAAAGCTTTGACGGTTCGTACCCAGGTAGCTAGGCGATTCGTACTGTGGCCATTGGACGTTCCCTACCAGGCCATTGTACATTTCGTATTGCAGTTTATGTTCTGCTTATAAATCTTGTAGTTTTATATTCATTTTGACAGGGACACACCGCAATCTTGAAGTTTGTGTCAAGCATTTACATAAAATACGTGGTAAAATATTATAAATAGTTAGGCATTGCCTTGAGTTTTTGTGTTTCTTGCTTTTTTAGTCAACATAACCTCTCAATCTGTGAATATAATGCAATACATCACAAATCTAATAATTATGTGTGTGGCCATATGGAGAATGGAATATGCGGTTTCCTTAATTTTTACCTAGTTTTAGACATGGTGGCCATCTTGGAAAACTGGCGGCCATGAGAAACACAAATCTGAAGGGAACTTCCCTAAAGATCATTGTGATTAAGTTTCATCAAGCTCCTTCAAGCGGTTTCAGAGAAGATGTCATATTTAGCCTTTTCCTATATAAACTTTGGGACGCTACGGTGGCCATTTTGATTATCGAAAGAAAAAGTTTCAACAAAATCCTTCAAAAGGTTTCAGAGAAGATGTCATATTTAATCTTTTCCTATATAACTGTATGTACACTTTGGGTCACCATGGCAACCATTTTGATTATTCGACAATAACGAAATACACAAATTTGAGACCAACTCAAGGAACAACGTATATGATATTTCATTAGAATGGAATAAGAGATTTCGGAGGAGATGTCGTTTGATTTTTTTTTTACTTTGACCTATTTTTAGCCATGGTGGCCATCTTGGACAACTGTCGGCTGCTGAAAAAAAATTCTGGGGCGCACTATCCCAAAGATCATAGTGATAAAGCTTCAACAAAATCCTTCAAGAGGTCTCAGAGAAGATGTTATTTTTAGCCTTTTCCTTTACAACTCTATGTAAACTTTGGATCATCGTGGCAGCCATTCTGATTATTTGACGATAACAAAAAACACAAACTTGATAGAGGCCTACTCAAGGAAAACGTATATAATATTTCACTGGAATGGATTAAGCGGTTTCAGAGAAGACGTCGTTTAAAATCTCTTTAAATTTGACCTGATTTTAGCCATGGCAGCCATCTTGGATAACTGACGGCCGCGAAAAATAAAAATCTGAGGAGATTTATCCCAAAGATCATTGTGAATAAGTTTCATCAAAATCCTTCAAGTGGTTTCAGAGAAGATTTCATTTCTAGCCTTTTCCAATATAACTCTATCTAAACTTTGGGTTGACGTGGTGGCCATTTTGATTATTCGACAATAACGAGAGAAAAAACTTGATAGAGGCCAACCCAAGGAACATGTTTATTTGATATTTCACTAGAATGGAACAAGTGGTTTTGGAGGAGATGTTGTTTGAAATTTCCCTAAATTTGACCTAATTTTATCCATGGTGGCCATTTTGGATGACTGGTGGCCATGAAAATCTGAGAGGGGTCCTACTAAGTAACAATGTGATAAAGTTACATCAAAATCCTTCAAGCGCTTTCAAAAATGTCGATTTTTACAAAACTGCTAACAGACGGATGGACTGACTGACAGACGGACGGACGAAAAGTGATCGCATAAGCTCGTCTGGCCTTTGGCCAGTAGAGCTAAAAACAACCTACCGGTAAGTAGGAAGTCAAGATTTAAATACGACTTCTACTATTTAATGAACATTATGATATCTGAGGACCACCATGCATGCCAAATTATGGATTATACATCAAGTTTGTATATATCCGAGTAAATTTGAGAAAATGCAACAACCTTCCAACTTCCAAGGAAGCAAATACGACATTCCACACACCCTGAAAGGTTCATTGAAAATCAAAGAAAACAAATTTGATGTATGCGCCTTGTAATAAAAACTCATCAAATCACTTTTATTGGAATAAAATCCAATTATAGGATTGTCACCAAGGACAACTGCAATATATATCTATATATAATAAACACATATACAGCACAACATTAGTAAGATCTTAGTATATTGAAATCATTACAATATATCCATTCTCTGTATAAATTTAGTGAAACTTATATCTGACAACTTTCAGCACAGAAAGTATAGCTTTATTAATTTAAGTACACAGCCTCACCAAATCACTCTAGATGGCGCGGATGACAGTGTTGGTATTGATGTGGAAGGAAACAGGAAAACCTAGGAGGAAAAACACGTATTCAAGCAGGCGACCACCGTACCCTCTCACTAACAAAGACAAGACTGGGAATCAAATATGGGTTGCATTGGTGTACAAGAGGCCTAAGAGGGCCTGTATCGCTCTACTGGCTGTACAAATTTGGCAGAAAACATGTGTCCAAGCAAACGACCACCGTACCCTCTCACTTACAAAGACAAGAATGGGAATCAAATCTGGGTTGCATTAGTTTAAACTTATTTATTTTACATCGATTGTAACGAAAGCTCTATGAACTTATTTGAATCACTCTCGATGTCTTCCTGGGTAGAACCAGTACTAAGCAATGCAGATAAAGTGTCTTGCTCAGGGACACAACGCATATGGCAATGACGGGAATCGAACCCACGACTTTTGGATCATGGGTCCAACGCTCTACCACTAGACCACAGCGCTCCACTGGGTTGCATTGGTTGGTGTACAAGAGGGCATTTATCGCTATACTTGCTGTACAAATTTGGCAGAATTCAACTGAAAAACAAAGCTTCCATGCCTAAACAAGAGGACAAAAAGGTCCTGAATCACTCATCTCATGATCTTTGCAAACATGAAACTAGAAATGTGTCCATGGGACACGTATGCCTCCACTGAAAACAATCAGTGTAAAACGTAAAATTTGACAAAAATAGGGCATTAACTGTGGTAATACTGGGTCGATTTTGATATCATAGGTAAGCATCCTGTAAAGTTTGAAAAGAAACGGAGGAAAACTGTGGGAGGAGATAGACACACAAGATATTTTAACGTAAAATTTGACGAAAAAAGGGCAATAAGTCTGGTAATACTAGGTCGATTTTGACGCCGAAACACCATGCACATCTTGACATCTTAGGTAAACACCCTGTAAAGTTTTGAAGCAATCGGTTGAAAAGTGTGGGAGGAGATAAACACACAAGATGTTTCGACATAAAATTTGACAAAAAAAGGGCCATAACTCCGGTAATACTGGGTTGATTTTGATGCCGAAACAATATGCACATCTTGACATCATATGTAAGCATCTTGTGTAATATCGAAGCAATCGGTTGAAAACTGTGGGAGGAGATAGACACACAAACTTTTTGGGACAGACGGAAAGACGGACGACGTCACGGACATGGCTAACACTATATGTCCCCTCACCATTAGTGGTGGCGGCATATAAATTGTCAAACAAGCTTATAATTTCATAACAGAATGAGATCACGCAGTCGATGGCGCACATTGCAAAGCCTTGCACTCGCTTTAAAGTGTTCAGGCCCAGTAAATGTAAATATGGTTATAGGGTGAGTATCTCATTCTCAACAGTTTCCAAGTTATGCCCAAGCGGCTATTTCCCAAGGGGTGAGGATGGACCCCGGCCCCAATGCTGGCTGGATGGTTGTTTCCGTCTGTTTATCCCCAGTAAGTGTAAATATGGTCATAGTGTGGAGATCTCAATGGTTTCCAAGTTATGAACCAGGGATTATTTCCCAGGGGGAAGGGACGGACTCCAGGGCCGATGCTGGTTGGAGGGATGTATCCGTCAGCTCATGTCCAGTAAGTGTATATATGTTTATATGGTGCGGATCTTAACAGTTTTTAAGTTATGACCCAGTCTATAAGTCTTTGTAAAATGCGCAAAATCTTCATAATTTGGACCCCTGGCGCACAGCCATTTTTGACTTTAAGAAGACAAAAAACATGAACTTAATAGTTTAGTAGCAAGCAATCAATTCTAAAATATTGTTGTCAAAATCTATCAAGATGTTCTGGGGAATAACATTTTTTTTAAGGTTTTCTCTATTTTTGGCAACGGCAGCCATCTTGAATGTCAGATTGAAAAGAAAAGAAAAAATCTTCTGTAAGGTCCCAACCCACTCAGGAGCATCCATGTCTAAATCTGAGTATAACTGGCTGAGCGGTTTCCGAGAAACTGCTGCTAACAGACGCCAATGCTGCCTGACGAAATACTATCGCATTTTAAAGGAAAATGAGTATACTACCAACTGTGCTACCACAACACCCCAAAAAAACAAAAACAAATAATGGCTTCCTTCCAGTGGCATAAACACAAGGTAAGTGGCATAAGAAATGCTTATGTTCAGTGTGTGTTTTGGGCTGTTTTTATAGCCATTATTGGGCTATATTCCCAAATCCCCAAACTGGCAAACATATCTTTTTCCCCAGTTTTGAGACAAAAATTCCCAAATGAAAAGAGGAAAAAAACAGAAGCGTTAGTGTGACACTTACTGAGAACAAAACACTTTTAAATGCCTTTGCTGACATTAGTGTACCGACAAAATATTAAAGATAAATCTATTCAATTAATGTTTTACTGCATTTTTTCCCAATTTTAATTTTAAAATGAAAAATCGCACTAAAATTCCCAATTGTAATGGTATGGGTTATGATTCCAAAGTATAGAAAAAAACACACAGATGTTGAATCTGGAAAAGTGAACATACATTAAATATTAAAACTTTTTGTTTTAAATGTGTGTACCTCTCCGTTATCCACTCAGGCTTGACAACTTTCAGCCCCTTCAGCTCCTTGATTTTACTGTCGGGAAGGTTGGTAGCGATGACATGCGTCACGCGTGTCCGGTACAGATAGTGTTCGTAACTACCACCATGTAACATCATCATCCGCTTGAGTTCATCCGACGATGGCTCTGGGGGTAGGGAATTGAACATTGTGCTTATGTAAAAATAACAATTCACAGATATTAATAGAATATAACATTTTATGATTATTTTTCATAAAACGATAAAAGACACTTGTGAACAAGGCTTTTTTAATGTTTAATAGCTAAAACCCACATAGGACAAAGGCCAGCATTCGTACATCAGTTTAATATGTAAAACTATATAGCAAATTGCAGTACACTGGAACGCAGTTCTGACTGGAGTGGTTCCCAGAGCCCTACTGTAGTTTATTGTACGTGTGAATTAGAAATATCACTGAAGGTGATGATACCCCAGCTTAAATTTTACATCGAACAAAAGGTCATAATTCTGTTATAAATCAGGCAATCTACAATAAGGTCATCAGATGGTATGTGTATATGAAGTTTGAGAACAACCCATTCAAATCTGTTCGAGGAATGCAAGTAATGAAAATGTGTTACGTGACACAACGAGACGCGATGGGATGTTTAATACGGACAACATGATTCCTATATAGCCCCCACTTCACCTTGCATTACATGGTTCGAGTATTAACTTTTATACCCCATCCAACCCCTTCTCCAAGAAGTGAAAACTACATTAGCTGTGGTATGAAATTCTGACTTAAAAAGTTTGCATATATTGTAAAATTAAAACAATTAATAGGTAATTTTAAACAGGTTATTTTTTTTTTCAGTTTTAAACATGTTTTATTGTCGAAATCTCCGTTACAAAATTCTGCTAATGTAAGCTTTCCCATTGCTTAAGGAAATTAAGGCGGGACCACAAAATGGTGAAAGCGGGTCTTATGACAATGGAAGACACTCTATGAGCACGTGTACATACTGGTATATCCATTTACATGTATGGAGACACCACTGAATATCTTGGAGCCACTGCCTTCCTTCTTCAGCTGATTGGGTGCTTCTTGTTCAAACTGATCAAGCAGCTTCTGGCGTTTGGCATTCATGTAACCACCCTGAAATATATAGAGGATATTTGTTGGTTTAGAGTGAATATAGGATTTATTTTCATCGAGAAGTGAGAAAACTTATATTTTCAAGGGTGCTTTATCACAACAAACCAAGAAATATTCTATTTATTATATACTTTTTATCATGCAACACTACCAAACTGTTTCAAACAGAAAATACGTTTCGTTCCGACAGTTCCCCTTTAACGTATTCGTGGATAAATATAGTAAAGCCAGCGCGTGAGGCGATTTACATATATTTAGTGCGCATAGAATATAGTTCTAAACCTTGACACGAATTATGGCAGTGAGAATATGCATAAATTATATATTATTTAACTGTTGGTTTCAATTATAAAGAAATCCTTCACTTAAGATGGTAGGCTTGTTTTGTTTTTTCACTCACTCGCATTCTCTCATTTATTAAAAGAACCACACACCTCCCATCTCATGAAGAATTTTAACAGTTAAATAATCTCTGTCGTATCAGATTTATTTTAAGGACGGGGAGTGCAGGGGGAGTGGAGAGTTGGGGAATGAGGTGCTTGTCGTCTTGTTGTGTATTTGCGCCAATTTATTTGAAAATCCTCCTTGCAAGTGGATTGAAAAAGAACATCATTATAGTCATATAAGAGTAATATGACCTTTAAGACATTGACTATGAAGATACAGACCCAATGTGTTGGGTTCTGTACGTTGTCGTGATGAGTATTTGTGCCAATTTATTTGTAAATCCCTTCATGTATGTGAGTTATGAAGTGGACACAAAATGGACCTTATAAGCATAAAAGAAGTATACAACCTTTATGACCATGACCTCAATGAAACATATCAGGGTGTTGGGTTATGCAAATCATCACGATGAGGTGAATATTAATGTTAATTTTATTTTAAAATCCTTCCTTGGATGTAAAATCTTTCATACAAAAAATTTCATAAAAAGGTAAACGTTAATGGCATATATGGTAATACTACCTGTCCACTCCAGCCATCATCCCTGGGTCTACCTCTAGACCGACCACGCCCCTGCTGTCTCGAAGATGAACAACTCATGCTTTGTCATTCATTCTGTTTGTGGAATATTGTAGCAGCCTAATGTTAGCTTATCCGTATGCTCAAATAAACGATCTGAAGAATCCTGAAAGAACAGATAATGATAAATATGAAGTATATCCCTTGGGCAGTCTTCTGCACAATTATTATGTCTACAGGGTTCAAAGACACTCTCACCTGTATCAACATTGTTGATACTCATCTTAATCCTGGATTTGATTCCCTTTAGGGGAGTAAAAGGTGTTTTAACTTTTCCAAATCTATCCTTTTAGTGTGGATTTGGTACAATTCAAACCTAGGAAAATAAAAAAAATAATTGTACCACCATTGAACATGTTGAATTGCATGAAAACATGTTGTTTTTATTAAAAAAACTAACCCACTATATAACGGCAAAATTACACTACAAAACCGTTATCAAAACTTTATCCAGGTGTTTAGGTCATATAGTAATTAATGTATATGTGCAGATTAAAAGTATAGGACTGTTCATAAGTTTTTAAAATATATGCGTGAGAGTATTATGCGTAAAATGAATTTGAGTTGGTAACTCTTGGTAATTCAACGCTCCAGTTTTGGGGTTTTGATTGGCTGATTAAAGCCGTTTATAAATGTGTAAATAGTTTGGATTTTCAAAATATAAGTTAGTTATATATATATACCTCGTCGTCAGTAGGTTTTGACCCTAAGAGCCCTTTTTTTTTGTGTGGCTTTGTAGCAGCCACATGAAATATCAAAATCGTAAAAAGGGCTGGTAAGGTCAGAGAAGGCTCGGATTAGGTGCACATGTTATAAAATTTGGCTATTGATGGAGGGATAGCTACTTTAAGTAAATCACCAATAATACATGTAGTAGTAGTAGTATAGTAGTAGTGCAATGTTTGTCATGTTTCTGGCTGGTTGTTTTAATGAAATATTGCCAAACAAAATAAATATACAATGCTTGTGTAAACGGACGAGGAAAAATTAGGAACTCAGCGGGTTTGAACTCGGAACAATTACGTGTGAAGCGGGCACTCTACCGATATCACCATAAAAGCTAGCTCTGCGGCGAGACAGTAGTAACGCGCCTATAAACCTATCTATGTACATACACCTCAACTTATTCCTACTACACTTGAGGGTGTTTCCCCACCCCCTTTTCGAACGCAGTATTCAGGGCAAATTTAGAGATTATTCAGTACCGACCGCTCGGGTTCCAGTACCCGCAAATCGGTGCATAGAATTACCGGAATCCACCTATTTACCGGAATCTACCGGAATCCACTTGAATTACCGGAATCCACTTTTTATAATTGATATAATTGATATATTTTAAAATATTGATAGAATACATTAGTTATAGTATTAGAAGACTAAAGATAATGTACTAATAATGATATATACTTTATAAAATATGTTGTTTTTTTATATATTTATTAGTTTTTTTTCGTATTTTATGAATTGTGCTAACAAATAAATGGCTAATACAATTTCATTTATGGATGATGATGTTGTTTGCATTAGTTTTTTACCTCTTTTACATGTGTCATAATAATAGATACAGTATAATTTTATTGATATTGTTAAAAGGGCCTTGGTTATTGACAATTTTGAGATGTTCTTTCGAACAATATTGTTTGGCCCTTAAAAGGGCCTTTATAATGCATAAAGCATTTATATCTTGGTAGATAATAAACATCTATGAATGACAGATGTCAATATTCTCATGCCACCTTCTTTGGCTCCAGGATGAACCATGTCTGCGTCATAATGGCGAGGGAACTTCAGTTTCTTCATGACATTGATGAAGTCTTCCTGCAACATAACCCGCAGCCTCTTATTAACACTTCGTCGCACTCGATTGAAATGTGCGACAGTTGTATTTCTCACATTTCCTCGCTCGGCAATACAGCCGACAAACACCCGTTTCACGCCAGCAGCCTTCAATCTAAGAACTATGTCAATAATCCTATTGACAATGTCTGGTGCTGGAGAATTTGAATCTATGTCGTTACCGCCGACGTTGACAAAGACGTAGTCTGGTTTAAACTGCAGAAGCCTGTCGAATTTGTCGTCAAATTTTCTTAAACTGAGTGAATCATGTAACTGATATGTCAGTAGTGTGTTTTAATCTAAATGTCCTATATTAATTAAATCATGTGCAAACATTTTACTAATTAGTAAATATAGTTCACTTATCAATTACTAACCGAATCACAAACAAGTAAATGAATAAATCGATTAAGATAATAACTTCTTGTCACTTATTATTATCAATTTACCAATTTCCTATGATGTATGGAAAGAACGACCATCAATGCAATCTAATAAATATATAAATTAATGATAATAGGAATTGAATAAATCGAGTAAGATCACTTATTATTATAAATTTACCAATAAGTAATCTGATTGTGTTAGTGTTATACAGAACCGAAAAGTTATAGATAGAGTTCATTCATCCCTATTTCTTATATTCATTATGGTAGATGTATGGATAGAACGACCATCAATGCAATTTAATTAATATATAAATTAATGATAATAGGAATTAATAAATTAGAAACAACAAATAGATTTATTTTTTTTATGCGGTGCATAGAAATGTTATTCAATATTTTCTAATTTTGTGTCAAACTAACAATATTAGATGCAAAAGTCGATTATGAAATCAAGAATGAAGTAAATTATTTAATTTTTTTTAATTACTTTACAAAGGACACCGAAACCTTTAAGTGTGAGCAGGAAAATAAGTGACATGATGATGTAATATACAAAGCAGATGCATACGGCCGTACTTATAACACGTGCTGTAATAGCATCCCCACGTGCTAAACGCGACAATATTTAATACACAGGTTCTCAATTAGCAAGACTTGAATTTTGTTCTGTTATATATCTTAAAGTATGTATAGCGGAAAAATATTTATTACGGTACTAATATTATTTAATTACATTTAACATTGATTTACGCCTCTGCATTAAAAAAAAGAAACAATAAGTGACATATCTTAAAACATTTATAGCGAAAAATAAGTGACATGATGATGTAATATATAAAGCAGATGCATACGGCCGTACTTATAACACGTGCTTTAATAATAACAACGTCACGTGCTAAACGCAAGATTTAATACACAGGTTCTCAATAAACAAGACTTGAATTTTGTTCAAAAGATAAGTGACATAAGATATTAGGGAGCGCATGATGATGTATTTACATTAATAATAAAACAATAGCTTATGCATTTATTTTAATATTAATAACATCAATTCCCAGTGTAATGGTAAGAATATTTACTTCTGTCAGGCTGCCAGTTCCAAAAGTTGTGTTACACTCAAATAAAAGATATGTTGGCTGACGTAACAGGGCGTGTCTTATATTACGGCAAATTATTATCTGGTGTATTCCGGTAATTTTCGCTAATAACACTAATAATTAAAGTCACAAAAACACATATTCATTAATAAATTCATTAATATATTACTTAATTGACTATACATTTACGCCAATTTAGATCAAAAATAGTGGATTCCGGTAATTCAAAAGTCGTATTCCGGTATTTTTCGATAATTAAAGTCACAAAAACACATATTCATTAATAAATTCATTAATATCAGCTGATTAATATATTACTTAATTAACTATACATTTACGTCAATTTAGATCATAAATAGTGGATTCCGGTAATTCAAAAGTAGATTCTGGTAACTCTATGGTGGATTCCGGTAATTCAAGTGGATTCCAAAGATTCCGGTAAATAGGTGGATTCCGGTAATTCTATGCACCCCCCGCAAATTACTTTATTTAGTATTCAGTTACCAGTATGCATAAAAAATAGGTACATGCCTTCAAACTATCTTTTCTATGTAAAAAAAACATTTAAAATACACAAAAATCTTCATGATTGACCCAAACAGAGCAAAACAGTAAGATAGAACCTTAAATACAGTTTTAAATGTCCTTTTATATCACATCATGATCTTCAAAAAAATAGACGAATAGCAAATTGCTCAATATACTTGTAGTATTCATTTGATTTCAGAGACAACTTATAAATTTATAATATTTTGGACTTATCGAAACATGCAGAGAGCCATTGACTTCTATGCTGCTTTAAACTTATAGTATCATAGCATTTGTATTTTACTAGATCTACTTCTTAAATAACTGAGAAAATGTTGAAATAAATTTGAAACCGAAAGAGAAATTTATTCAAACTAAAAAATCGAAGTATAAAATGAATAAATTAAGTGTTCTTGTGCATTTACAGGAGAGCTTAAGTAAGAATTGAAAGATATAAAATAAATGTCAGAACCTTTTTCTCGCAACATAGATAAAATTGCGAATTCAGCGAAAATAATTTGTTTTGTAAATTAAAACACGAAAACGGCGCCTACTAAAGAGTAACGAAGGGACATTACTCTCGCGGTGCATAGAATTACCGAAAACACCATAGAATTACCGAAATATACCGAAATAGACTTTATTATAATTGACATATTAAAAAATAATTGATAGAAAACATTATTTACACTATTAGAAAATTAAAGATAATGTACTAATAATGATAAATATTTATATATATATATATATATACTGTATATATATTTGTTAGTTTGTTTTCATTATTATATTAATACTGATATAAAAAAAAATGCTAATAACATTTCATTTACGGATGATGATGTTGTTTTCAATAAAAAATTTACATGTTTTACAGGTCTTTATTTAACATTTGTATTTTATTTTCATTATTATGTGAATATTGTTAATAAAATATCATCATTTTAATGCGAGACACAATATATATTCATTGTTTTAGTATGAGACACAATATATTTTTTTAATTAATAAATTTTATTTATTGATTTAAAAAGTTCTTTCGAACAACAGTGTGTGGCCATTAAAAGGTGTGGTCCTTAAAAGGGCATTGGTATAGATATTGACAATTTTGAGATGTTCTTTCGAACAATATTGTTTGGCCCTTAAAAGGGCCTTTATAATGCATAAAGAATTTATTTCCTGGTAGATGAGAAACATCTATGAATAACCAATGTCTTTACCTTTATAATGCTATAAATTAAAAGCTATTTTTTTAATTGTGTTATATATACATCAAAGACTACAGTAACTTTTTGTTTGTTGTTGTTTTGTTTTTATAATTTTGAGAACTGAGAACTTTGAGTACTTTGAGTAGAATGAGTAAAATGAGAAAGATGTACGAGTATATACTTTAAACAAAATATTAGTTTTATCTCATCTGAGTTTCAAAGCAATTTGATACTGTGGGATAATTGTTGATTGTATTAAGTGTGAAGTTATTAATTTCTACTATGGCCAACATGTCTAAGCAACGTCGTGCTCGATTTCCGTGTGGTGATTGCAAGTCTAAGTGTGTCAGTGACTGTGTTCTTTGTTTAATGTGTAAGAATTGATATCATGGCAAGTATCAAGACATTACTGTTGATGAACTTGACACATGGGGTGATCTTAATATTGAATGCGTTTGTAAAATGGGCCGTACATTGGACAAAATGGATTTTGATTATGTGTTGGGCATGCACTTCCAAAGGTAAGTGATTCAGTAACTAATTATTAAATGGACACAATTCACTATTCTATTGTTTCATTATAGACCTTATTAACTCCAAATTGTCTAAGCTATTTAATGCCGTTTATAATATTGCTTTGTGTCCATTTAACACTATTAAATACACATACTTCATTCCCCGATTATATAACAACCGCTTAGAGCATGTGTTGTCACACGCAATATTTTTTCATGTTCGCGCCTTTGTGCACGTGTCAAGAACCTACTGCACTCTGTAATAATATGGTCGCTATAAGACGTTATAAGACTAATTTAATAAGATGGATAGATATCACGCTATCACACATGTTTGTAGATACCTTAATTTTAACAGTAAACTTGGTTGAACATCAAGGATAAAGACCGGAATGTATGTCTTATGTCTTATTTCTGGACACTGATTGGTCAGTTTTTTTGATGATACTCTATCAAAATTATGATCCAGTAAGGTGTATGAGTCAGAAGCCTGTAGGATAATTTGTTCTAAAACCAGATTTAAATTCCTTCATTAGTTTGGTATTGACTATAAAAAAAATCAAAGATGATTATAAAATTAGATATAATAGTCGAACAGGAAATGCAGAATTCAAGGACCACAGTCAACCAAAAGCATGCATAGAAACAAACAACAGTTTTAAAGAGACTAAAAAACAAGACACGACATCGCAAACATAAAAGGGCTGACACTAGGGTTACCGCCTTGGAACGGTCAGAGGCTAAAAGGGCCACTGGGGGTAGGGGTTGCATGCAGATGCACTATTTCCAAACAGGATTTATTTAAAAGGGCACTGAAAACGCTTGCAAAAAGCTCAAAGAATTACCAAAATGCCACGAAACAAAAGGAGATATGACCTATTGAAATTTTGCAAAGAACATAAATGGAGGCGGCCATCTTGGAACGATATTGCATATTGACAAAATACATTTTAAAGCAAAGAAAAGCACTGCAAATTTGTTCTTTTCTATATATATACCGCAGATGGATGTGTTTTAGTGGACCATATGACCACCACAACAACTATACTGGTAACACCTGTGGAAGGCCAACGTATACAATTTGACATACCGGGCGTGCTTCTAGAAATGAGCAATGAGATGGCGTGAGAGTAAACGGAGTTGACACGGTTGCATTTTTACTGGGGCAGCTCTTTCCACTGTATTGGAATAAATCTACAGAAGTCACTAGGAGGATGTAGACCAGTCAGAGCGAGCACTGCTGTGGATGGACTACCCATGAATCAGATAAAGAAATGCTTGCTGCGTGATGTTCCGGAGGCTGCTGCCAATAGAAGAATACCACTGCTACTTGATACCAACGTTCTCCAAGCATTCATGATGAATACCAAGAACACGTATAAAACCAGTTCCTGCAGAAGTCGATTTACATGTACCATGGTACTTGGCTTCAACTGTTTGACTCTACGGGGAATTTCATTGCCATTGTGAAGAGTGCAAAAATCAGACCTGGCACCATAGACTCCAATTTATCGATAGCTGTGTCTGGTTACTTAAATACGAAGACACATTACCATCAGACGTGCGCGATACTTCATCAATCCAAGCTGTCTTACATACAGGATGACATTGAAGTTGCACTGACAAGCCTATATATAGTTGCTTACAAGTACAGGAACACAGATTTGGCGGATGTACATCTCAAACAAAACGACGTGGAAAGTACGGATCCAGCCACATGAGGTCATGTGCAAAATTCAGCCAGTGACTGTGACCGACCAACCAGATACACCGGGAGAAGTCTAGGAGAACAACCAGGAGAACAACGCCAATGTCAGATGTACGAGACATAGTTTACAGGCTGCTCACTGTTCTTTCTGATGCTTGGAAGAGAGCCAAAACTTCCCCTGTATTTTGCGTTTGGTTTAAAGACGTCAACCAGAACAGACAGTCATAGTCCAAATACATAAAGGAGCTACCAGTTGTACCATCTTGCTTCAGAAGCTGCGAATAAGTCGAGAGGCGAACAGAAGAAGAACTAGAACACGAGTACAAGGGGTCAGTAATACGTCCTGGGGTTAGCTAGAGTGCTTGTGAAGATAGTGATGTTTGCCGGAAAACAGAAGTTAGCCAACCGATGGGAAAAAGAAGTATACATTGGATTAACGTAACAGTGAAATACCAGTATTCGTCGTTCAACACGTACAGAAGAATGAGGAAGGCAGAATGAAAACCCGGTATATGAATTTGCTACTTCCCGAAAGATCGACAGAGGATGGCGAAGAACACATAGATAAGGAGATACAGAGGCTACATATCAGAAGAATCAGACGTCAGAAGACGAACGTCCGATTGGATTGAAGGGACGAGATAGAGGAGAAATGAGAGTACCAGACTATACTGAGACTTAAATGTGCACACGCATCAAGAAAAGGAGGAAGACGCAGAAGAAGAATATATGTAAATAGTGAAATCAGTAGGAATAAAAACAGAGATTGATATTGAACACAATGTCGTTCAGGATGGGGAAGACGATGAAAACATCGATGAACCTGTTGTCAGTGAAGATATCGTTTCGCATCACGAGGAAAACGGTTCGACTGGTGAAGAAACGGTAGATGTGACAGCTGGAGCTGATGAGAACGCTCACACCTCCAATGAAGCAGGTGAAGCTGACGGTGGAACATTAGAGGAAGCTGAGGATACAGCTACTGCAGATGACGAGGACGACGGCATTAGGAACACTTTACCTGGAGACGGTGACAGTGAACTAGAAGAAGTGACCTTACCTGAAAAACCAGCTGAAAAACCAGTACAACCAATGGAAATGAAAATACCAGGTTGGATAACATTTGGCGAATTTGTCATGTATGTCACAGCTACAACAGCAAGTGAGCAACTTGACTGGATCCAGATAGTTAACTTCCTACGCTCTCTGGCGAGCACCATGCCTCCTTCTCTGCATCAAGACTATTCCTATTCTGAAAGTTGTTGCACAGAAGTGAATGACGTATAAAACATTATTATACAGGAGGGGAGTATGTGATAGAGTGTGTTTTTACTGTTTTACTGTTTTAATATGTATTGTCATTAAGGAACTAATATTTCCAGATGTTAAATGTATGCTAACCTTAATATGTGTGTATAAGCGTTTATTTATCCTCACTGTATTACACTGGGCATTTTGAACAGACCTCGGTGTAAATTAAAGTCTCATCCGAAAGTTTGGTAAGGTAGGAAATAATTTTTTAAAAAAATCGATAATTAACCCAAATGCTATCCTGACTGGTTGAACGCGCGATCCATGGGTTACAGAGCCACGTCATTTATTACGATTGAGATATGTTGTCTAAGAAATATTTTGACCCAAGTAAGAGTTTCCCCTCTAGTGCCATAGAAATGGAGGAGCATTTCATGGTTTACCATGTCGAAGGCTTTACTATAAAGTTTAGAAGAGTGATATCAAATTGACTATATCGATATTTAGTGCTTTTAGAAGGTAATCAACACATAAGAAGTTAGGTTTGGCAAGATTTTTTTTATATCTCAAACCGTGCTGGAGTTCTAAAAAGAGATTTGAATTAGTGAAATGTTTAGTGATACTGGAAGAGGCAATATACTGAATAATTTTGCACAGAAAGCAGCTTAGACATTTGCCAGACCTTTGTCATTATCACTGTCGCTTGATAAATCTGGCATTTCGATTATGTTTGGTTCTTTTCCATTCTCGTTGTGTGTTAATGCTCTTTTGCACCGTTTCAAAACTTTCGTCCTTTTCATTATTTCGTTAAAAACAAAAATCGTAAACTTAATGCAACTGGGATTTCCACAAAGTTTCCAAAGTGAAAATAGGAAAAACAAGGAAATACATTTATGTTTTTCTGTTCAAGATTTTCTTGTTAGTGCTTGTATTTACATGTCTCCAAAAAGTACTTTTTTGTCCGTAAATGTAAATATGTGTCCTTAAAATGTCACTGAAGGTTTTAAGTTCTAAACCGAATAGTAAATCGGATAATACACACATCGGATACTGCTTATCAAGATCCGCCTTACAGGTAGGCCTACTGAAGGCGACCTGGAAGAATTACAGGTGTCACAATTCAATACGAATAAAACTATCATTGAATGTGTTTGATATTCAGTGTTTTATTTGTAATAAACTATAGCCCTTGATCTGTATGATTTTATTATTTTTATTGACTGACGACTCGGCTAGATTTTGTTTTTATCAATCGATTAATATTTTAATTCTTATGATGTTGTCAATTTTTTGTTTTTTGATCATAGTACAATTTATTATAATTACATGCGCAACTGTTGGCTATATAAAATCATAATTAATATTTTCATGCAGCAAAAAAGCAACAGGCAAGTCTTGTAATTTCCAGATGAATGACAGAGCAAGCATACCATTGCACAAGCGTACCAGATCTTAGCAAACCAGTTACCGAGATCTAGTGACATTGATATTAACGTTGGTGACGTCACTGTCTTCAAGAGGCAGGATCATTATCATAATCAATGTTTGGCACTGCTGTGCGAGGGCGAAAATTTGATAATGACTTTACTCAGTTGAGAGACTCCATAATACAAAATGTTTGATAACAATGTGTTTCTATATTTAGGTAGAAGTTTTTCTAAACTGATCTCACTTACCTTTAGGTAGAGAGGGCATATATGGAAATAGATATAGGTTTAGAAACGCATCAGAGCTGTAGATAATTTTTGACTGCAATGTGTATTTACTCATCAAATTCAAAATGAATGAGTAACAAGGAAGTCGTTCAGAGTAAACAATTAATTTAATAGTTTGTGCTTTCAAAATGAATTGAATTTTATACATTTTAAAAGAAACAACTATCTTAATAAATAGAAGTTAAGTAAAAACAAAAACACTGTATGACCTTAATCTCAGACAGTCACATGCTTGGAACAATTCCCATCATGTAAATATGGAATAAACTGTTCCACAGGACAGTACATGCAAATATAATACTCATGATTTTTAAAAGTTATGAGTTTTTGTAATAAGTTGATGAGTAATGATACTCACAATTTTAAAGAATTGAGGTTTTTTGTAAAGAAAGTATGAGTAAAATACTCTAAAAAACAGATTATCTACAGCTTTGACGCATTGATAAGTTTGATACACTACAGGCTAAAATACATGTAAATTCTTTTTGTGTGATCTTACCATATTTTTATAAATTATATGTACAGCTGCTAGCAAAATGAATTGAATTGAATGTTGTTTAACGGCTCATCAACACAGTACAGGTTATTTAGAGCCGCCCCAGAGAGAGGGGAAGGATACATAGGAATCCGGGAACCTGCCCTACTCTTATTATCGAATAGATTCCTATGGTTCTTTAACGTGCTCGGAGGATAGACCGATACACGGGACTGCCCGGTTTACGTCCCCATCCGACGGACGAGGCTAAGGAAAAGTGTCTTGCCCAAGAACACACCGACGGAACTCAGTGGCACCACGGAGGATTGAACCCGGGGCCTCCGGTTACAAATCCGCCGCGCTACCGACTGCGCCACGCCAGCCCTCACTAGCAAAATGAACACCATGTACTATTAATCATATGTATGAATTGCTACTATGATAGCATCACTACTGATTGCACGTTAAATGTTGATGTCATATCCATCACTGTAAATTAATTACATAACAAAATAAGTAACAGTTACTAAACTGCTTCGTGGAAAAAATGGCGTGAAATGAATTGGGCCAAAAAAAAAGAGTCGGTAGGTAGGCATTTTTTTTTTTTTTTTGAGCCAGATATTGTGAGATTCTATAGATCTATAAACTTGTATTTTACTAAAAAGTTAAATAGTTAATTAGCATCGCATTGTTTACTTGAAAGAAAAACGTTAAACTCTGAATGTATCATATGATATTCCATGCAAATCTTAATCATATGGTTTACCTACATATTTTACACGTTTGCTACAGTAATTAGGTAATAATAGAAATTACGGAAAATATAGAATAGTGTTATGTTCCATCATGTAAGTTATGATAATATGATAATTCATTGTTCAGAACCATTTTTTTTTATTTTATTTTTTAACATTTTTACATAAAAAGTTTTAGGGTCAGCCCCTTAAAAATAGGGTCGGTCGGGCCACGTGAAACACAGGTACTTTTTTATTTGGGCTAGCAGAACTCTGCGGTGTCATTCTCTTCCATCATTGAAGCGCCAGTGTAAAGCATGAGAATCTGTTAGCTATATAGCAGTTCTCTCCATCAACTTCCGCTTTTGGCCAAAAGTGTGTTGTTTCTTTTTTACATATTATGAGATATAGTTAAGAGAAAATGCATGCATACCAGTAGCCTAACTTGAGGCCTGTGCTTAGAAAAATACCTCCCCAAAAGCACTTTGGAGGTTTAGGGTCTCAAATAAACACCTCCCTATTGTAAAATGCAAGGATCATTTATGCGGTATGTTTGATAGATTGAAAGTTGACGTGTATGTTTATACCTAGACATTTGGTTTGGTTTGTTGAAATGTTTAAATTATTACTTTAAAAGCGTGTCATTTTCTTTTTTCCAGAAATCTAGAAGTACTTAAAAAAGACTACGAAGAATGGATGAGCTACATAAGCAGATAATACGTACAAATAGGTCATTCGTGGTTAACAACTTGGCCAATGTACACGATGTGGTGGATCGACTGCTTGAAAAAGAAATATTAACAGAGAGTATGGTACAAGACATAATGGTGAGTTGCGGTGAAAAAAGGTAATTGTTTGGGTAAATTTAAAAAAATGAACACCCCAAGAAGTCAGTATTTAATGCTGTTTGTGCAGACACATTTGCTTTGTTTAAAGGTCTTGCAAGCCCGTTTTTAGCTCTTGTGGGTTATACGATGCAACATTGTCTGTGTGCTAATAAAAATAAATATTCTTAAAAACAGAATAAACTTTAGTAAACACTTTTGAATTTTAAAACTTCTTTTTTTCAAGAACATCTTACGGAAGAGTTGACAGTGAGCAAAATTGACAAGTGCATAACAGTTATTGCCCCTGATTACTGAAAAATAAGCAAATTTCAGCTTGTAAATGCTATAAATTTAGAACATAACTTTGTATAGGTTCTGATTTCCAACAAATATGAATTGAACGTTTGTTTTAACAAGATCCTGGATGAGTTTAAACAACGAAAAAAATGGATGCATGTTGTTATGGAGTTATTGCCCTCGTTTATGGGAAAAAACACCACATTAAAGCTTCTTCAAATTAAGTAAATGGTTTTGGAGAGATTTTTACTAAATTTAAATTAAAGGATTGTTTCGGTTAGATCTTGGATGAATCGGACAGAGAGCAAAATCTGTATATGGGTTACAGAGTTATTGTTGTTGATTGAGACAAAAGTTCATGTCCAGTCTGTAATTTCTAAACCACCAGTCTTCGAAATTAGCCGGTAGCCCGAAGCCTGTGGTCAGTAAAAATCAAGTCGGGCATGTAAATTTTGCAACCTAACGGGCATGTTAAAAATTGGACGAAAATGTAATGCCAAAATGAATCGGAATGAAATCCAACCCAAAATTAACAACTTTGTGTGTGGACTAATTTAAAAGTCTATTCATTTTGTATAATCGGAACCAACTCTCAGTTTCAGAACAGATTGGTTTTCAATTTTATTTGTTGTTTTCGAACGAGGTTGGGGAAAAAGGAGCAATATTTACGGCAGTATGAATCAATACCGCGATGTAAACCCGACTGATAATTAGCTGACGATGACCTTTCTGCATTATTTCGAAGGAGCGAAACCCAGCATAAAAATACCAGCATAAAAAATGTAATGCAGACATTAATGAGTCGAAAATCATGAAAAAACAGGACCCGTAATTTTCAGACTCAACGACTGAGAATAGAGTGTCAAAACAATCAAGTTCTTTATTTTTATTTAATTATTTGTGATATTATTCTATAGAGAACGTAACTTTTTGTGACCATATACATATTTGTCTAAAAGTAACACTCAAATTACACTTTTAGGTTCAGTAGAAATGTGTTCGGGCTAGTAAATTTGTGCACGTTGTATGCTGGACGGGCTAGTAGCTCAAAATGTTTTGCGTGAAGACTGAACCACTTCAGATAATGAGATGAAACTTCATATGTGAATGTGTAGTTAAGGTCAAGGTCATGCACTTTTTATTTCCATATGAGATAAAAAGGAAGAAACTGAACGTGTGTGTATATATTATCAATCGAAGGTGTGTGTGTTTTGCACTATGTTCAAGATCATTGTTCAATGTTGTGTAATTGTTGGACCTGTTCAGATTAAATCGTTATCTTATCTTAAATCTATATAATCATTAATGGGATTAAACTTTCTGTTTTTCTTGATAACTAAAGCAAAAGAGCATTCTCGTTAGAGTAAAGCCTTTAATTTGTTCAGATATGATGTTTTGGGTAGTTGTGGGGTGGGTGTATGGTGGGAAGGGAGTGAGGTATTGAGGCCTATAGTGTGAGTGGGTGGGGAGTGACTTATTGAGGCCTATACTGTGGGGTGTGTGGGTGGTAGGCAGGGGGTGAGGTATTGAGGTCTATAATGTGGGGTCGGTGTGTGGTGGGCAGAGAGTGAGGTATTGAGGCCTATACTGTGGGTGGATGTGTGGTGGGCAGAGAGTGAGGTATTGAGGCTTATATTGTGAGGTTGGTGGGGAGTGAGTTATTGAGGCCTATATTATGGGGTGTGTGGGTGGTAGGCAGGGAGTGAGGTATAGAAGTCTAAACTGTGTTGTGGGTGTGTGGTGGGCGGGGAGTGAGATATTGAGGCCTATGCTGTGGGGTGGGTGTGTGGTGGTTGGGGTGTGAGGTATTCAGGCCTATACTGTGGGGTGTGTGTGTGGTGGGCAGGGAGTGAGGTATTGAGACCTATACTGTGGGTGGGTGGTAGGCATGGTGTTAGGTATTGCGGCCTATACTATGGGGTGGGTGGATGGTGGGCGGGGAGTGAGGTATTGAGACCTATACTGTTTGGTGGGTGTATGGTGGGCGGGGAGTAAGGTATTGAGGCCTATACTGTGGGTTGGGTGGGCGGGGAATGAGGGTGTTTGAGGCCTATACTGTGGGATCGGTGTGTGGTGGGCGGGGAGTGAGGTATTAAGACATATACTGTGGGGTGGTGGGCAGGGAGGTATTGAGGCCTATACTGTGAGTTGGGTGGGTGGTTGGCTGAGAGTGAGGTATTGAGGCCTTTACTGTGTGGTGGGTGGGTTGGTGGGTGGTGTGCGGAGAGTGTATTATTGAGGCCTATACTGTTGAGTGAGTGGGTGGGGAGTGAGGTATTGAGGCTTATACTTTGAGGTGGGCGGTGGTGGGCAGGGAATGAGGTATTAAGGCCTATACTGTGAGTTGGGTGGGTGGTGGATGGGGAGTGAGGTATTGAGACCTATACTGTGGGGTGGGTGTGTGTGGGCAGGGAATGAGGTATTGATGCCTATACTGTGGGGTGGATGTGTGGTGGGCAGGGAGTGAGTTATTGAGGCCTATAATGTGGGGTGTGTGTGTGGTGGGAAGGGAGTGAGTTATTGAGGCCTATACTGTGGGGTGGATGTGTGGTGGGCAGGGAGTGAGGTATTGATGCCTATAATGTGGGGTGTGTGTGTGGTGGGCAGGGAGTGAGTTATTGAGGCCTATACTGTGGGGTGGATGTGTGGTGGGCAGGGAGTGAGGTATTGAGGCCTATACTGTGGGGTGTGTGTGTGGTGGGGTGAGGTATGAGGCCTATACTGTGGGGTGGATGTGTGGTGGATGGGGAGTGAGGTATTGAGACCTATACTGTGGGGTGTGTGTGTGGTGGACGGGGAGTGAGGTATTCAGACCTATTCTGTGGGGTGGGTGTGTGGTGGTGGGGGTGGGGGGTGAGGTATTGAGGCCTATACTGTGGGGTGGATGTTTGGTGGGGGAGAAGTACTGAGGCCTATACTGCAGGAGGGTGTGGTATCCAGGATGAGGTATCGAGGTGCTGTTGGGTGGGTGATGGCAGGAAGTGAGGTATTGAGGTCTACTGTAGGGGACGGGTGGGTGGTGGGCAGGGTGTGAGGTATTGAGGCCTTTATACTTGTGTGTATTTGCCATTCTCATTGTATATTTTGTAAAATGTAATGCCCCTTTTGTAAAATGTAACGCCTCACTCAGTGGTTACAAATATAGATGAATGGAGTAATTATTGTTCAGAAACGTAACTTTTGTTCTTCATATATTTTATGTATGCAAATATACAAGTATACAGTATATGTATTTAAAAATTGAAAATAATTATTTTATGTTTATATTGTTCTATAAAAACCTGGTGGGCAAGACTGGGAACTCATTGATACCTGTCTGCCATAGACCCGGTAACAACGTTTTCAGAAGCCCAACTATGAGGAGCCTTTGAGGATCTCCATAGTAGCATTGTTAGACATTGCTATATTGTAAACATAAACCTACTGATTATTTTTTATCTCTTGCCCTGCCTAGTCCAATATCTAACATAACTACTGAATGTTTGTGTACATTCTGACCTATATATACATGTCAGATTGTTAACATTTTTTAATCCCTTCTTCTTCTTTTTTTACAGGCTGAAAAAACACCAATCGCTCAAGTTCGTAGACTTCTTGACATACTACCAAAACGTGGTCCTTTTGCCTTCAGTATATTCTGTAATGTATTAATGCTGTCCAAATATGATTTTATTGCTAAAAGATTAGACCCAACTCTAGGAAACTCTCAAACCAGTCCATTACCTCCAAGTTCAGCACCACAGCAATCATACCCGCAACCAGTCTCTTTGGTGAAGACCGGAAATCAGGCAAGTAGAGGCAGTGGTTCCCAGCCCAGTAGTAGAAGTGAACAGAGCAAGACCCCAAGTAATGAAAAACCTTCCATGCCCTCACCGCAGCCATTACCAAAACCAGCAGAATTAAGAGGGTCCGGTGACATCAGTGCAAAACCGGCTGTGCCTCCAAATGACTACAAGCCGGAACTAGGACGACATCTTTCCAGGGAAGTCGAAAAGACATATGCACCATCAGATGAAGCGATTGATGCTGGTAAGTATTCGTTCACTGTGTTATCTCATCTGAAAGAACTTTTTTTATCGTATCCTTCCTTCCCTTCATTTGAAATTTAATAAAGGATTCAGATATTACACACAGATGTTTAGACATAATTTTCAATAAAAAAAAGGAAGTAACATTTTGTTTTCATATTTGGTTGTTGAAAATGGCAAAAACAAATTCCCTGCAGGGAAAAATCAGAGAAATCGAAAATGATACAAAAATAAGGAAAAGGTCAGGGAATTTTGTTTCTGCACTACATAACACAAAACAAAAATTAATAGTGATGTAATTGATGCTATTCAGGCAGACAAAAAGACAAGTTTAATGATAGAAAATGTGTTTTTTTCTATGAAAATGATTTTCATACTATTAGATCAGTTGCCAAATATTGTCTTACATTTATCAGGGAATCTGTATGCTTGGTCTGGGAAAAATCGGGGAAATATCAGGGAATTTTAGAGAATTCTGTGGCCAAAATCACTGATATTCAAACTAAGGCTTCCTATATGTGGAGGGAGACAGAAGAACCCGCAGGTCAAATTGGACATTATCTTATGATATTAGAGGGACATACAGCAATCTTGAAGTTCTATTAAGCATTAAAGTTAGCATCTGCATTAATCCAGTATCATTTTGATTTTAAACCTGCTTGCATATCATCAAATAAAAATTTGAGCTTTCATTGTTTCCTCACTATTCTCCCAAAAGTTTAAATGTATTTTTGGTGCAATATAATAAACAGTAACTATTCTAATAATTTATATTTATGATTGCAAAATTGCAAGTTATGCAGTAAAACTAATTGGATGCTGCGTTTTGAGCAAATCAAGATTGCCAATTAAGACAGTGTCTCTTTAAAGGTTAAATGAGGAAATTTCACACTGTTGGTGATACTCCAGACAAACCAACACATCTACACTCGTTATTAAAAATAATCCACTGTGAACACTGTTTTTATTCAAATCATGCAGTCACTGAGACTGTAAGGAGACTGTCCATAAGTAAACAGATATTGAGCATAACCAAATAACTGTCTGATTTTTATTCAGTGAAATGAAAACATGAGCATAGGTCCAGATAAGTCTGTAGTAATACATTCGTGAGTTTGAAAAAAAAGAGTTTTATTTATTGTTTGTAAACAATGCGGTCCCATTAATATTTACATTTTCTACTGATCACTTGACATCCATATTTGCCTTTTTATTACATACCTTGGCTTATTATAAATGGAGAAGAAGAATAAGAACAACAGGTGCATTTTTATGAAAAAGACATTGATATTTTTACAAAACGGTACAATTTAGCATACGATGCAAACATTTATTTAGCAAAAATTAATAAAACATGTTCAATTAGTTTTCTTGTCTCTTTTTAAAAACCATATCTTTCACTTTAATGATATATTTCAATGTTTCAATGTTTAAATTTATTACTGGGCGTGATAATTGCAGTTGAGATTTCAACGTCCGCTCCTCCGCCATTGCACTCCAATATGACGTATTTGTGTTGCTTGATAAAGTTGACATCACGTGCGGACAGTCTGTTGCTACTGTGCCGATTTTCCATAATCCTTAATGGCACAGTGTGCCGATTATGGATTTCGAAAAAGGACCGATAATCATTGTTTTTCTACTGAAATGTGTTGCTATTTATAGTAAGGTATGTAATAATGCATTAGATTGTCTAAATAGTATAACTTGCATAAAATATCATTCTGGCCCGTTTAGCTCAGTTAGGAGCTCGACCTATTATTACCCACGAGCATAATTTAAGCGTGGGCTTCGAGTTCAACCCCACAAAGTTTTTTTTGTACCGCTATTGAATTTCGTCAAACAATCTTGTCTTTATTAGTAAATATTCAATAATGTTTGGTGTATAATGTTAGTGAGGGTAATTATTTTGTGTTTTTATAAGCCAAAAGTTACGGACATTTTCCCTTTAACTGGTATGTATAAAAAATAGATGTCATAATTCACAGACGGTTTCACCATTCATCAGTTTCTATCTACATGTATATCAATCTTTAATAGCGAAAGCGGGTTTGAATCCCAGTGGGAGCTCGACTTGTAAGTGAGGAAGTGTCGCTTCTTACGGATGACGGGAGGTGTACAGTACTGGTTCTACCCAGGAAAAGTGGGTGGTCTGCCTCCATCACAAAAAAAAAATCGACCTTCATATATAACCTTACATGTGTTAAAAATTACATAAAACACCATACAATCAAACATTAATATTGAAAGACAACTTTACATAGGGACTAAACATATGATATGAAGAACATTTGATATCCTTTTATTTAATTAAATTATGCAAGTATGTTTAAAGGCAAAAATATACTCTAGATTAATAAGTCTAGGTACATAAGTCTGTATTCATTGTAATGATTGATAAAAACTTTAAATACCATGTGTCCCTTTAATAAGGTTTGACATTCTGTTTATAATAGACTGTGTATGTTGTATTTTCTCTGTAGACATCACTCATTGCACAATTGCCCCGTGTGGTTGCCTGGGTAGAATACTACCACTAACAAATCCCGCTAGAGGCAGAGGGTAGGACTCCCCCCACATCATGTTCATTTTGTCATTTTTTATCATGCTCATTCAAGGTCTTCATCATGACACTGCGTATGCAAACGTGGAAATGTGGCTCCATCATAAATGGAGTGTCTGCTATAGAAATTGCAGCAACTCTGCAGGTTAGAAGATTCGAGGCCCATTCTCCATATTTTATCTTGATGTAAATGGAGGATGAGCCTGACATGTTCATTCCTGTTAGGCGCCATGTAACCTTTCATGTGTTGGTGCGCCGTAAAACCCAGTTCAATGCAATTCATTGCACAATTGATGCATTTTTGTGTTTATAGTATAAATCAAAGTTTGCGCAAAACATACTGCATTCATCATCAGTATAATCCTGTTTTAGACTGGCCAACTGCATTCATCATCAGTATAATCCTGTTTTAGACTGGCCAACTGCATTCATCATCAGTATAATCCTGTTTTGGACTGGCCAACTGCATTCTTACAGACTGGCCAACTGCATTCATTATCAGTATAATCATGTTTTAGACTGGCCAACTGCATTCATCATCAGTATAATCCCGTTTTAGACTGGCCAACTGCATTTATCATCAGTATAATCCCGTTTTAGACTGGCCAACTGCATTCATCATCAGTATAATCCTGTTTTAGACTGGCCAACTGCATTCTTCATTGGTAATACCCTGTTTTAGACTGGCCAGATGCATTCTTCATCAGTATAATCCTGTTTTAGACTGGCCAACTGCATTCGTCATCAGTTTAGTCCGTTTTTAGACTGGCAAACTGCATTCTTCATCAGTATTATCCTGTTTTAGACTGGCCAACTGCATTCTTCATTGGTAATACCCTGTTTTAGACTGGCCAGATGCATTCTTCATTGGTAATACCCTGTTTTAGACTGGCCAACTGCATTCTTCATTGGTAATACCCTGTTTTAGACTGGCCAACTGCATTCTTCATTGGTAATACCCTGTTTTAGACTGGCCAACTGCATTCTTCATTTGTAATACCCTGTTTTAGACAGGCCAGATGCAGTCTTCATCAGTAATACTCTGTTTTAGACTTGCCAACTGCATTCTTACAGACTGGCAAATGCATTCTTCATCAGTATTTTCCTGTTTTAGACTGGACAAGTGCATTCTTCATCAGTAATACCCTGTTTTAGACTGGCCAACTGCATTCTTCATCAGTAATACTCTGTTTTAGACTGACCAGATGCATTCTTCATCATTATTATCCTGTTGTAGGCTGGCCAACTGCATTCTAATCTTCATCAGTGTTATCCTGTTTTAGACACTGGTCAGCTGCATTCTTTATCAGTATTATCCTGTTTTAGAATGGCCAGAGGGATTAAACCTGAAACCATTCGACAACAAAGATTTCGAGATGAATCCATGTACTCAGGAAGATTTGAAAACTCAACTAAACGATACCGAGGTATTACAGATCCATTTGACTATCTAAAGATTTACTACATTGATGTTAGCTTTAATTTACTGGGCCATAGGACAGGGAAAGGTTATGAAATAGTGTGTTGAACTTCACCATTGTTTGGTAATTGATGGGAACCAGACAACTTTATTAAACGTCGTCTGTTTTCTGGTAAATTTGAATTTTAGCTTGTTAACACAAAAACTTAAGTAAGCTGTTTCTGATTTCACCAGATTTGAATGTTTTGCTTCAGACATTGAGCAAAATCAGTACATGTATTACAGAGTAATTGTCCTTGATTATGTTTAATATAGGAATTTTAATTTGTGAACATAACTTCACAGTAAACGTAGGGCTTTTTTTTCGGAAATAGTGGAAGAGGCCCAGGCCCTTCAATAGAGGGAAAAAGCGTGATTTTCGAGATAGGTGGGGGGAAAGGTGTGATTTCTTCGCGGTGTAGGTGGTGTATTAAGAAGAAATTGAAGCGTTGGATGTGCAAATATGCAAAAAGGGTACATTTAAGATAAACTGTCTCTTATAAATGTATCCCAAACATAACAATAATGAGAAAGACCCTAAGAGAGGGAAAATGTTAGCAAAAAACAAAAGAATGGAAAAGAGTAGGCAATGTTGCTAGGGTAATGGGTTGCTAGGGTAATGGGCCAAATATCGGCTATTTGTTTATGCAGGAAAAAAGCCCTTGAACTATTTTTGAATCAAATCCTAACGTATCATAAATAGAACGTGTGCCAGGCACCAAACTTGTCATTTCCAGTCAAATTAAAACATATATCTGTTATAAAGGGGCGTCTCCATGGCCGAAGGGTTAACGACATTGCATTGTAATCCTTCTCGCCCACACTGGTGCGGGTTTGAATCCCACTGGGTGCTCGAATTGTAAGTGAGGAAGTGTCTATTCTTATGGATGACGGGAGGTGTGCAGTACTTGTTCTCCCCAGGAAAAGTGGGTGGTCTACCTCCACCACAATAAAACAACAACAAAAAAACTTGATCGTCATATATAACCTGACTTGTGTTGAAAAAATACCATTCAAACAAACGGTTACAAAGGAAAATAAGAGATAACAATAAGGGAAAAAACATTCACCTCTAATTACATGTATAACCATTTACAGATTGCAATGATACTCGGTAATTTTTTAATCTAATTTTTTACATAATACAAACATGTACATCCTTTCAGACCCTCAAAAACAGCTGTTCCAGGTGGTTTTTTTTTGAAAATTGTTCTTTTTTTAAATGTAATTTTGAAGGGAAAAAGCACTGTTATTAAATGATTTGCACCAGGCTATTTAAAAAAGAAATGTTATGTCTCCCCACATACTGGAGAGACTTATTGTTTTTAGCTTGGATGGATCTCTGTCCGTCACAAGTCGGTCTCCACCATATCTCTTGAACCACTTGAGGGATTTGTAAATAACTTGCCACAAGTGCTGACCATATAGAGACGACGTGCAGAGTGCAACTTCCAGCCACGTCCGTTCAAGGTCAAGGTCACACTTATAGTGTGAAGGTCATATGCACTATATTTCGTGTCTCCACCATATCTCTTGAACCGCTTTAGGGATTTGGAAATAACTTGCCACAAATGTTCACCATATCTAGACGACGTGCAGAGCGCAACTTCCAGCCCATGTCCTTTCAAGGTCAAGGTCACAGAGGTCGAAGGTCATATGCACTATATTTCATGTTCTCTCCATATCTCTTGAACCGCTTGAGGGATTTTGAAATAACTTGGCACAAATGTTCACCATATCATGACGACTTTCAGTCAGGTTGGTTCATAAATTATAGGGGGACACATATGTTTTTGTTACAAAAACAACCCCGTCTAGTTTTATAACTGATTCTCCCACAAGCTCCATTGTTTTTTGTTGGGAAATTATTAATATACAGAGATACTGATATAGAGGAAAAATCTAAAACATCTTCTGAAAAACCATTGCTCATATTTTTGACATTTTTCTGCTGTCCTTTTTGAAGTAGCTATCCTACCAACACCAGCCAACTTTTACAATATATGTACACCATTTCTAAACCTACTGACGAGGAGGTATATATATATATATATATATTACTTAATTATTTTGAGAATCAAAACTATAGACACAATATAACCAGCTTTAACCAGCCAGGTCAAACCGCAAAACTGGAGCATCGAATTAAGAGTTACTAACTCATAATTCATTTTACACATATTCAATCACGTGTATTTTAAGAACCCGTAAATAAACCTATACTTCTAATCGACACAGTTACATTATTATTTGATCTGAACACCAGGATAGAGTTTATTTTTGTAGTGTAATTTTTGCGTTATTTGGTGGGTTAGTTTCTTTGAACAAATCACTATAATTTTTATAAGCACTCTATGGAACCGGTACCTTATAACTCGGACACGAATATTACATGACCTCCACCCATGACCTTGACAAGCCTTGACAAGCCTCTCAAGTATATCTTGAAAGCTAATCCAGACTGGCTACATAATATTATTATCCCGATTCATGGCGTGACCACCTGGGTAGCACAGTAGGCTTTATAGCAGGAGGACCTGGGTTCAAGTCTTACAGTCACCACTGAATGTCGTCAGTGTGTTCTTGAGCAAGACACTTTCTCTTAGCCTCATCTTTCTTTTCTTTTTTTTTTACCTGGATATTTTTTTTTTTATTTATTTATTTATTTATTTATTTATTTTTTTTCAGCCCTTCTACAAGGCCCATTTATTTGGCTAATAACAACATGGATAATAATATGCTAATATGAGAGTTATACAAGATTTTACAAAATCAATACATGTGTTCCATAAATACTCTCATACTCTTTCACTCATTTTTGTAAAAACTGCTGTCAATCATAATGTCTTAAAGCATTTTTTTAATGGACCTTCTCTTAATCCTATAAAAGAAATAGAAAAAAGAGAAGAAAAAAGAGATACTCTGTGTGCACGGTTACCCATATAATACAATATCAATAATATGTTTCTGATGAGGACCTAAAATGGACGATTCTGGGTATCGTAGACTACCCTCTGAACACATTAAAAAACAATAGGAATCTACTTGTAAAGGTAGGGCAGGTTTCTGGGTTCCTATGTATCCTCCTCTCTTTGGGGTGGCTTTAAATAACCTATAATGTGTTACACAAATATTATCTATCAAATGATTTCATATGAAATATATTAACCTTTTGCAAATTTTAAACAAGAATCTTTTACTTGGACATCGTGTTAAAACACCGAACCTGGGTTAAAAAAAATTGGCCTTTCCTTATAATCATATGACAGGTTATCACATGACAGGTTATCACATGACAAGTTATCACATGACATGTTTTGATTAATGTATAGGTGGCACAAAATATTTTCTAAAGCATTGAACATGTTTAGTAACGTGAGCAATCTAAACCCATGAAGGCCTCTTGTTTAAATTTGATTTAAAATGTTTGTGGTTAATGGAATGTTTCATTTTCACGCAGAGATACCCGATAGATAACATAAAGAGGGGGAGGGCAGTGATTATCAACAACCGGACATTCAAGGAACAGTACGCCGAGAGAGTTACCTCAGACAATGATAGTTTCCGATTTAATAAAGTTCTTAAAAGCCTAGGATTTATTACTGTTCAACGTTCCGAACAAAATGCTGAAGTAAGTGACATTTTTGTCTTTTCAGCTCCTACGCTGATCATTGGAGGTCACGCCATGGTGAGGCGTCCATTGTCCGTCTGGGCATAAACTTTTTTTAGCGAGCTCTCATCTGATACTTCTTGATCGATTTTCATGAAACTTCACAGGGATGTTTCCCTTGAGATTTAGTTAATCCTAAGTAAAAATCAGATTGGCCTTAAATTCGTGATGGCTGCCACAGCTAAAAAATAGATTTTTAAAAAATGATTTTGTTGTATAGACTACCGTACTTCTCAAAAACCACAAGTGGTATTGATTTGGAACCTTTACCAACATGACTTGCATGACAAGTAAAACAACTCATTATTGTTATATATTCGAAATAAGCATAACGGTGAGGTTTTTGAACAAAGATAATGCTAAAATCGACTATATTAAATAGTCACTAAATTCAGACCAATTCCCGACTAAACTATGGCTTTGCATTTCAGGATATCAGACAATTGCTTAAAAAAGAGCAACTAAATGATCAGAAAGACATGTTCATCCTTGTGATAATGTCCTACGGTGGTGCCGGGACAATTCTGTGTCATGGCGGTGGGGAAATATCTATTCAAGAAGTCGTTAACATGTTTTCATCGACAAACTGCTCATCTTTAGCTGGAAAGCCAAAGCTTTTCTTTATACAAGCTTGTGGAGCAAAAATGAAAGGTAGGACCTTTTTCAAGTAGAATTAAGGGACCACAATGGTCCAGTGGATAGCATGGTAGATTATATATCTGGCGATCGTGGGTTCAAGTCTTAGCATTGCCACTGTTTTTATTTTGTGTGCCCATAGGTAAGATATCCCCTTAGACACATTTGTCAAATGGGGATATAAATCAGGCCTAATATTTATCAAACTTTTGAGCACAAGACTCGACTCAAAATCTCAAATTATTTAATTGCCAATAAAAACAATTTTACCAACAAATTACTATATTTACTAACAGAAATAAGTAATTTTAAAGGTAATTTAACAGAAAATCACAATTCTTACCCATACTTTTGTGTGGATAGGGTTTGCAAAAAAAATAGATATTGAGTCTGAGTCTGATACTTGTGCTCAAACATTTGATGAATTTAGGCCCAGGTTGTTCCTTGTTATGGAGTCGACCCCTGAGGAGGTTGAAAAAAACATCTGTATGAATCTATTTGATAGTCAGATTGTAACACTTCATTGTGTCCGGGAACTTTTAAGGAGATTGTATAGATTTTAAAAACACACCAAGTTCTTGATTACAGTTTATTTAACACTGAAATTCTCTCTCTCGCATTTTATCAAGTTACTTTAAATTAAACAGAAACTGATTGCAAACAACTTGCTAACCTCGTAGCAGCGCAGGTAAAAGGAGACTCTGTAGGTGTATTTGGACAGGTTTATATAGCAACCCTAAGCATTGTGGGAAATAGTGAATTACTGATCACCAAGTAGAGGTGAACTCAATAATGTGACCAATACTGTCAGGTTTGGGCACGAAGGCTTTATAAATGAGTTGACATTTTGGGTAATATCATGACTGACCAACTTATGAAAGTGACCCCACTTTTTAATTCAGCTTAAGAAAGTTACTACATTCTGTAATGTCAAACAATTTTGCATACTAACTTCAAATCCTGTAACAGTAATAGTGTGACTGTGTTACAAGAGTAGGGCATCATGTTCCCAGGTTAATATATAATATCCCTCTTCTCTCCCTAGGACGGCTTGATAAGATATGTTGATGAACCGTTAATTAAGAATTCATTTTGTAGAATAACAAACTTGCAAAAAAAAAAAAATGAAATAAGCAAACTACAGTGCAAAAGGGTGTTTAGAATCACCAGTTTTAAAAATAATTCAGTCTTCAAGATATATCATATAAGCTTACATTTATGCAGTGGTGAAATGATTTGATGCATTTTTCAATGCACAATGTATCATTAAGTGTAACACCTCTCAGAAAAGATGATTATTTACTCCCCGAATGAAATGTTTTTTGAAACAAAATATTCATGCTGTCACAATAAACTTAGATATAAATATATGCTGTTATAACATATGCTGATCAGTAGAGGTAAGTCAAAATGTAATCTTCAAAAAAGTTAACTGGTTAAAGTTTGGCCCTTCCAGGGATACAATGATGTAATTATGTAAATATTGTTGCAAAAAAACCCAAGAAGTGTCCTTTGACCTCTAAGTATGACCTTGACCTTGGAGCCATGGACCTGGATTTTGTGAACGACACGTCGTTTGGTTGTGGTGAGCACTTGTGCCAAGTTATTTGAAAATCCGTCCAGGCATGCAAAAGTTATTGACCGGACACGATTTGACCTTTGACCTCTAAATGTGACCTTGACATTGGGGCCACAGACCTGGATTTTGAGCGCGACACATCGTCTTGTTGTGGTGAGCACTTGTGCCAAATTATTTGAAAATCCGTCCATGAATGCCAGAGTTATTGACCGGACACAATTTGACTTTTGTCCTCCAAGTGTGACCTTGACCTTCAAGACCTGGGTTTTGCCCGCGACACATCGTCTTGTTATGGTGATCACTTGCGCTAAGTTATTTAAAAATCCCTGCAGGGGTTGTGACGTTACGGTCCGGACACGAAATTGCGTACCTGTTTTTGACCTATGAACTTCAAGTGTGACCTTGACCTTTGAGGTACGGAGCTAGGTTTTGCGCGCGACACATCGTCTTGTTATGGTGATCACTTGTGCCAAGTTATTTAAAAATCCCTGCAGGGGTTGTGACGTTATGGTCCGGACACGAAATTGCGTACATGTTTTTGACCTATGAACTTCAAGTGTGACCTTGACCTTTGAGGTACGGAACTGGGTTTTGCACGCGACACATCGTCTTGTTATGGTGATCACTTGTGCCAAGTTAATTAAAAATCCCTGCAGGGGTTTTGAAGGTACAGTCCGGACACGAACTGCGAAATGACGGACAGACAGACAGAATCCGGACAGATGTACGGTGCGATTACTATATGCCCCCGAAAAGTTTTCGGGGGCATAAAAATAGTAAACAATTCACAGTTATAGGACAATATTTTCAGAAATTTTGCTGTCAGAACTATTAGGGTAAATCCAAATCCAAATTTAGACGGTTCACCCAAGTGATTCTAAACCCACTAACCCACTTTATTTTATGCTTAGCAGTGAATTAGTGGATTTTAGCAATGAAATAAAAGCGGTATTTCATATGTGTGAAATATAGAGTTTTATTTTTTCACTGCTGGAACTACTATTTTTTTTCAATATCGAAAACAATTGTTTGTTTAGAAAATAACTGTTTAATATATATCATTTGACTGTAAATGGTCTAACTAAAAAAATGAGCTATAGTTTTTAAAACTGGTCAAGTATTTCAGCATTGTTGTCATTTACAGTGAAACATATCAGTTGGTCATTTTTTTCAAAAACTACTTTTTTCAAAAAGTTGCTATGAAAGTTACATCATTGGATTGGAAATAATTAAGAAAATGAGTCATAGATTAATGAAATCAGTTAAGCAGTTTAGAAGTTATGGGAATTAAAAACAGCAATTTTATCATACTAAGCCAATGACGTCAAATTTTTATTTATTTTTCTGCATTTTGCAGTACACTTTGATTATAAAGCATCAAATAAAAATAAAATTTGTTGTTTTGTCATGAATAAAAGATGCTATTTCATCTCGAAGTGATCAAACTTCAGTATTGTCACTCATGCTTCGCAGTCGTGAAAATATAAAGTTTTCACACTTCTCGATGAAATAAAATCTGTTGTTCACTCCAAAACAACAAATATCCTCCGTGTATTTAGGTTATTTAGAACCACTTCTGCTAGAAGAGGGGCGGCATCCCCCACATTTATGTTCCTTTGTTTCGTGCTGATTAAAGGTCTTCATCATGACCTCACTGGGTCTTCATGTGCTACTTGAATGTTGACAGAAAACAATGATTGTGGCTCTGGGGAAAAAGGGGAGTGTTAACAATAGAACTTGCAGTAACTCTGTGGTTCTGAAGGTGAGAAGGTTCTAGGCCCGTTCTGCATATATAAATGGAGGGTGGTTTCTCGATACATCTATATAATAGATATCATTATACATGTACCACACTTTCACAAGGTGAAGTGGGGACTATATAGGAATCGCGTTGTCCGTAACGTCGCATCGCGAAACACTTGTTGTCATGTCGCGTAACACATTGTTGTGGCGTCTTGTATTGTCACATAAAACATTTTTATGCCCCCACCATTCGAAAAATGGTGAAGGGGCATATAGTGTTACCCATGTCCGTCGTGCGTTCGTCCGTCAGTCCATGCAAAAAACACTGTCCGCACTCTAACTTAGCTGAATGTTATCTGATATTTTCCAAACTTGGTCAAGTAGTATATGGGCACAATGTCTCGGCCAAGTTCAAAAATCGGCCCCGTCGATCCTTATGGCCTTGGAATAATTAATGGTGTCTGAAGTCTAACTTGGGTAATTGTTATCCAATCGTCTCCAAAACTGGTCAAATAGTGTATGGGCACTATGTCTCTGCAAAGTTTGATTTTCGACCCCATCACCTCAGTGGTTCCAGAGTTATGCCCCTTTGGAATAGTAAAAAATCGCGAAATTAATGGTGTCCGCACTTCGGTAATTGTTATCCAATCTTTTCCAAACTTAGTCAACTTGTATATGGGGACAATTTCTCACCCAAGTTCGATTTTCAGCGCGATCGCCCCAGTACTTCCAGAGTTGTGCCCCTTGGAATGGTAAAAATTCACGAAATAAATGTTATAGCGGGGCATCCGTTTGCCATGGACACATTTCTAGTTATTACTTGCTTTCCTCAAACAGCTTTAAATGGGTATGTTCCCAAACTTCATATCATTACAACTGATGACCTTATGTCCCACTACATCACCCATTGTTTTTTGCCTAATTTATTACAGAATTATGGCCCTTCGTTTGACTTAAAATGTAAGCGGGGGTATTCATCACCTTCAGTGATAGTTCTAGTTGAGACTGACAACGGCATTTTGTTTCAGCACAGTATCTCAAGTTCTTGTGACGGTTCCATGAATTTGTTCAAATTGTGTTCCCCTGTGGTTACTTTGATTTTGGGCTCATAATTTCAAGGTCATATTAAACTTGATGTTTGAATTTCTGCACAGTATCCCCAGTTTTACATTCCAGATACTCATGCAACCTCATACATGTGTAACTAGCGACAGTAAAAAACCTGTTGAATTTGTGCTCACTTTCACAATGAACATTGAAAAGCATCATTTACATGATTTAGTTTTCATATATATCTTGAGTTTTGCGAGATATTTCTTCCATTTTCATAATGTGTTTTTTCGTTTGGGTGGGGCAGAAACGTACCTTGCAGTGAAGCTAATGTGTTGATGTTAATGCAAAAACTGTAAACATCTACAAAATATTTATAATTCTGAACTCCATTTTGTTCATGTTTATACTACAGACATTCAGGTGGAGCCAGAAAGTCCTAATGATACTAGAGATCGTGAACACATGGACAAAGTCATGGATGGACTGCAGAAACTTCACCTGGGTCCTCCTGAAGGGGACATGAGGGATACCAGGCCCGGAAGCGCAAGTTCCATCTCTGATCAGCTCATACTGGAAGATACCAGGGACATACTGGTAGCTATGGCAACCTCTCCTGGTAATTTTCATTGACATTGTGAAGTTAAAAGAGTGACATGTAGATGCAAATATTATGTGCCTTTGATTACATACATGTTTAGCATGGCTGGTCTTTAGATACATGTGTTATATCCAGACTTGATTTATTGTATTTGAATACAATAATTAGACAATTCAAAAAGAGAATCTAATAGCGTTAGTACCTTGATTATGTAGAAGTGTTAAATATAGAACTCGGGCCTGATCTGGGTCCAATTCCATCAACAAAACTTAGCATTACCTATAATTATTTAAAAACTTAACCAACTATGTAATCAATATACGGTAAGTTTTTAAGTATAAAACTTAAGCTTAAGTTTTTAAGTATAAAACTTAAGCTAAGAAATGTGGGTGGAATTGGACCCAGACTTTAGATTCCTGGCTGCTGTCAGGAATTTTGATTGATTATATATTCATGTTACAAATGGAGTTTTACGCCAAATTTTAAATCATATGTAAACTATTGCCTTGACCCCGGTAGTGTCAGCGTCGTGGTCTGTAGACAGCAGGTTACAGTTTTTATAACTATATATATACACCACCTTTATTCTTTCGGTTTATCCAATGAAATAAACAGAGTTTGTAAATGTGCATGCATTATGTAATTTATTGTACACTTTCATATTGTCCTGTTTACTTTAAGCTAATTGTGAAACTTTCTATGATATTGCTCGTTGGCAAGACCCTGATATTGCATTGTGGTAAGGAACTGCTTTCAAAGGTTAAGAAAGGTAAACATGCCTAGTGTCAACATAAAAGCAACATGGTTTTCCAAGTTTTTGTGAAAGAAATTTTAGAAATAATTGAATTGTTCACTCACATACTGATTCTAACGCTAGCGAATCAAATGGTCTGAAATCTTCAGGAACTCTTTTTTTAGCTCTACAGCAGAGATTATGCCGTGGTGCGGTGTCCGTCGACCTTCCGTCAGTAAACTTTTTTTTGTAGCGACTACTCCTGTGAAACTACTGGATGGATTTTCTTGAAACTTTACAGGAATGTTGCCCATTTGTTGATCCTTTCAAAAATTCACGTTGGTGTGAAATCCAAAATGGCTGCCAAAGCTAAAAATAGATTTTTAAAAAACAAGTTTGTAGCAACTACTTCTTGATAACTGTAAGAGATATTGATATGGGACTTTGTCGAAAATTGTTTTGATAGTGTAATATTGCGATACATGACTGCATAGAGGTTACATGTATGTTGCTTGACTATATGTAAAATTGTGATACATGACTGCATAGAGGTTACCTGTATGTTGCTTGACTATATGTAATAATGTGATACATGACTGCATATAGTTTACCTGTATGTTGCTTGACTATATGTAATATTGTGATACATGACTGCATAGAGGTTACCTGTATTTTACTTGACTATATGTAATAATGTGATACATGACTGCATATAGGTTACCTGTATGTTGCTTGACTATATGTAATATTGTGATACATGACTGCATATAGGTTACCTGTATTTTACTTGACTATATGTAATAATGTGATACATGACTGCATAGAGGTTACCTGTATGTTGCTTGACTATATGTTATATTTTGATACATGACTGCATAGAAGTTACATGTATTTTTACTTGACTATATGTAATATTGTAATACATGACTGCATATAGGTTACCTGTATGTTGCTTGACTATATGTAATATTGTGATACATGACTGCATAGAGGTCACCTGTATGTTACTTGACTATATGTAATATTGTAATACATGACTGCACAGAGGTACCTGTATGTTACTTGACTATATGTAATATTATAATATTTGACTGCATAGAGGTTACCTGTATGTTACTTGACTATATGTAATATTGTAATACATGACTGCATATAGGTTACCTGTATTTTACTTGACTATATGTAATAATGTGATACATGACTGCATATAGGTTACCTGTATGTTGCTTGACTATATGTAATATTGTGATACATGACTGCATAGAGGTTACCTGTATTTTACTTGACTATATGTAATAATGTGATACATGACTGCATAGAGGTTACCTGTATGTTGCTTGACTATATGTAATATTGTGATACATGACTGCATAGAGGTTACCTGTATTTTACTTGACTATATGTAATAATGTGATACATGACTGCATAGAGGTTACCTGTATGTTGCTTGACTATATGTAATATTGTGATACATGACTGCATAGAAGTTACATGTATTTTTTACTTGACTATATGTAATATTGTAATACATGACTGCATAGAGGTTACCTGTATGTTACTTGACTATATGTAATATTGTCATACATGACTGCATAGAGGTTACCTGTATGTTACTTGACTATATGTAATATTGTAATACATAACTGCATAGAGGTTACCTGTATGTTACTTGACTAGTTACTTGACTATATGTAATATTGTAATACATGACTGCATAGAGGTTACCTGTATGTTACTTGACTATATGTAATAATGTAATACATGACTGCATAGAGGTTACCTGTATGTTACTTGACTATATGTAATAATGTAATACATGACTGCATAGAGGTTACATGTAAGTGTAATATTGTGACTATATTGTGTAATGGTGACATCATGTGACACTGAATTATTTCAGATCAAACAACTGACCCGCTGTACAGTTCACTGTTTATCTTGGGCTTGTCATATGTCCTCTGTAGATATGCCAGGTCTGAACATCTTAGACAGCTACTGACGCGGGTAAGTACAGTTCATGAAACATATACCTTATTAATGCATGATTATACAAAATTATACTATTGGTCATATTGCAGTAAACTGGTTCCCTGTTGTTGTCCATACTCACCACAGTTTTCACTGGATGAATGCTGTTTTCTTGCATACTGGACAAGGTTATCTGCTTTTTGCATGGGTGATGGAAAATCTGATCTTACACATGGGAGAAGATAAAATGTGCGCGCTGATATCAACAATGACAGTTGAATAATGTCATTGTGTAAATAAACATTCAAAAATTTAGTAGCTGGCCAACGCACAGAATGTAAATAGTATGCAAATAAAAGAATCACTCACTGGTATCCGGTTCAGATAGGGAAATTCCAGCATTGGGTACAACTGTTTTAATCAAAACCTCTGCATTGCATTGCCACAGTTTCGATAAAAACAATTATATCTTGTGTTGGAATTCCCAATCTTCACCGGATACCCATGAAAGATTCTTATATCCGAGCTGTGAGAATCATAGCTCTTATGTTTTTATATTGTGTACCAACCATAGAGATGTGAATTGCACTATATGTGGAGTATGCCACACAACTCCAGTTCCACGTCCAACAGGGTTTCTGAAGACAGGACCCAGTGCCTGAATAAATAACCGCCATATTTTCAATTGACTTAGCTTTTAATACCATATGTCCCTTAGCTTATAATACCATATGTCCTTTCATAAAACTCACCTGTAACAACTATATATTTTCTGCTTTTTTCTTCTATGTTTTCGTCTCGAAATATCTTGCGAGACTCTATATTTTTGGGAAACTTAGCTCCGTCCAACTCATGAATACACCGAACAGTTTCCTATTTTCATATTTGACTATTTTTAGTGTCAGTTGTATCCATGAAACTTTTATAACACTGGTTGATTATGATATATCTTGATATGTGTAACTCTGTTTCTCTGGGACTATGTGCACTTGCTCAACCAAGCTTGGATGATTGTATATTGACTGCATTAAGTTTATGTTTAGTTTTTCATTTAGATCTGTTTTTAGCTCTACTGGCCAAGGGCCAGCAGAGCTTATGGGATGCTGTGTTGTCCGTCATCCGTCGTCTGTCTGTCGTCTGTCTGTCTGTCTGTCTGTCGTCCGTTAACTTTTCTTCAAACGACTTCTCCTCAGAAACCGCTTGGCTAATTTTGACCAAACTTCACGTGGATAATCCTTAGATGAATGCTTTTTAGATTTGTTAAAATTAGGTCAACGCTACATCCAAGATGGCTGCCATTACCATATATGGTCTAAACCTTAAAAAATCTTCTTCTCCAGAACCGCTGGACAGATTTCAACAGTTTTTCTTTTAAAATGATCGCCAACGCCTAGACTATCAAGATTGTTCAAATAAAGTCCCCGGGGTCAAAAATGGCTGTGCCCCGGGGGTCCAAAATGTGTATATTGAGGTTTTGCATGTTTTTCATATAGACATATAGGAAAAAACTTTAAAAAATCTTCTTCTCTGAAACCACAAGGCACAGAGCTCTCATGTATTACATGTAGCATCAGCTTATGGTCCTCTACTAAGTTTGTTCAAATGGTGACCCTGGGGTCAAATTTGTCCCCGCCCCGGGGGTCACAATTTTACATAGACTTATATAGGATTATTTTTTTAAAAATCTTCTTCTCGGAAACTACAAGAGCCAGAGGTTTGATATTTTGCATTTACTATAAGCTTATGGTCCTTTACCAAGTTTGTTCAAATGGTGACCCTCGGGTCACTTTTGGCCCCACCCCAAGGGTCACATGTTTTACATAGACATGTATAGGGAAAAACTTAAAAAATCTTCTTCTCCGAAACTGCAAGAGCCAGAGGTTTAATATTTTGCATTTGCTATAAGCTTGTGGTCCTCTATCAAGTTTGTTCAAAGTATAATATGAAAGAACATGAATGGGGAATTGTCTACAGTTTACCATTTGAAACAACAAAAGATACATATCTACAATGGCTTCAAACAAGAATACTCCATAGAATCTTGGCAACAAATTCTTACCTAACAAAAATAAAGATAAAAAACAATGCTCTATGCACCTTCTGTAACAGAGAAACTGAAACCATTGTACATATTTTCTGGGAATGTCAAGAAACACAAAATATAATCTTTGAAATCAACAAATTACTAAAAATAAAACATGTACGTATAGACTTGAATGAAACAACTTTGATTTTTGGTGTCAAAAACTTTCAGTCCTGTGAAAAAAACATCTTCATACTGGAATTAAAGCGATATATATACAGAAGCAGATGTCTAGGGAAAAAATTATCATTTGATAACTTACAGAAAAGCTTAACATTTATGTATGAAATTAATCAAAAAATAGCTCTTAAGAACAATGATCTGAACATGTTTGAGGAACACTGGTCAATGGTCAAACATTTTTGTATTATTTAAATTACAGAGAGGATAATGCAAATTATGGAGATTTTTTACTTGAGAACTGTCCATACTTCAAAAAATTGTTAACCTCATATTTTTACCTGGTCAAACTTTACACATGCGTGCACCCTCCCCCCACCCCGCCCCCACAACCCCCCCCCCCCCTTTTTTTTTTCTCTCATGATATGGGAAGCTATCATGTGGAAGTACACATTTTTTTCTCTATATTAGAGAGAGTTAACAAACCAAAATAACTCAAGTGATTTATTATCTTCTTTTTAAATATAAAGTAAACTAGATAAGGTAGATTTCAACATATTATAAGACAGTAACCTGTTGTTTTGTTTACCGATTGAATGAAAGTATTTGGCTGGAATGAGTGTGTTGAAAAATAGGTATATATTTATATTTGTAAAGTGTGCGGTGGGATGGTTCCTCGACCCACAACACACTCATTGACGGGGAAAATAAATGGGCTTACCATTATTGGTAGCTGAAAAAAAAAAAAAAAAAGTTTGTTCAAATGGTGACCCAGGGGTCACATTTGGCCCCACCCCGGGGGTCACAGTTTTACATAGGCTTGTATAGGGAAAAACTGAAAAAAAATCTTCTTCTCTGGAACCACATGGCACAGAGCTCTCATGTAATACATGTAGCATCAGCTTATGGTCCTCTACTAAGTTTGTTCAAATGGTGACCCGGGGGTCAAATTTGTCCCCGCCCCGAGGGTCATAGTTTTACATAGACTTATATAGGATTTTTTTTTTAAAAATCTTCTTCTCGCCAACTACAAGAGTCAGAGGTTTGATATGTTACATTTATTATAAGCTTATGGTCCTTTACCAAGTTTGTTCAAATAGTGACCCTGGGGTCACATTTGGTCCCGCCCCAAGGGTCACATGTTTTACATAGACATGTATAGGGAAAAACTTAAAAAATCTTCTTCTCTGAAACTGCAAGAGCCAGAGGTTTAATATTTTGCTGTTGCTATAAGCTTATGGTCCTTTACCTATTTTGTTCAAATGGGGACCCTGGGGTCACATCTGGCCCTGCCCCGGGGATTCACAGTTTTACATAAATGCTTGTAGAGGGAAAAACTGAAAAAAAAAATCTTCTCTGGAACTGCAACAGCCAGAGGTTTAATATTTTGCATTTGCTAAAAGCTTATGGTCCTTTACCAAGTTTGTTCAAATGGTGACCCTAGGGTCACATTTGGCCCCGCCCCAAGGGTCACATGTTATACTATATATATATTTATTTATTTTTGAATTTATTTTTGAATTTTTTTTTTTTTTTTTTTTTTTTTTTTTTTTTAATTTTTATATTTTTTTTTTTTTTTTTTTAAATATCTTCCTTTTTTTTGAAATTTTTTTGAATTTTTTTTTGAATTTTTTTTTTTATTTTTTTTTTTTATTTATTTATTTTTGATTTGATTTTTTTTGAATTTTTTTTTTTTTTTTGAATTTTTTTTTTTTTAGCTCTATGTTCGACCAGTCGGACCAGTAACAGAGGTGTTCTTGATTCGTTAATACGGTTGGGCCTTCATTTTTCATCTGATCTTTACCAAACTTTACCAGATTCTTTAGTTATGGCCCTTGATTTAGTTAAAAAGCTGTTTTTGCCCGAAACTTTCAAAAAAACGTAAATGGCAGTCACTCACTTCATTGATGTTATAAGAGCCATGTTAGCCAGTAGAGCGTCCACAGGCCCTCTTGGGCCTCTTGTTCAGGACTTAATGGACTAGTTCATGAACATGAATTGCACTTCTTCACCTTGGCAGTTAGTGAATTGGGGAAGTCAGAATATAAATTATTCATGCATGTCAAAGAGAACCGGTGATACATTCTAAAAAGTTCAGTGGAACACATGTTGCCTGCCTTGTGCTTATTTCAGAAAGTACAATATAACTATAAAGTTTGAAGACGGGTGCAATCCATCATGAATAATGGAGCTTTTTAGATTACCTGAGCCGAAGGCTAGAGGTGATCTATTGGGATCACTCTGCGTCCGTCGTCCGTTGTCGTTAACTTTTGCTTCAGACGACTTCTCCTCAGAAACCTCTTGGCCAATTTTGCCCAAACTTCATGTGCATGATCCATAGATAAATGCTTTTTAGATTTATTAAAATTAGGTCAGCCGACCTCCAAAATGGCCACCATTACCATATATGGTCAAAACCTTAAAAAATCTTCTTCTCAAGAACCGCTGGACAGATTTCGACAGTTTTTCTTTTAAAATGATCGCCAACACCTAGACTATCAGATTTGTTCAAATGAAGTTCTCGGGGTCAAAAATGGCCATGCCCTGGGGGTCCAAAGTTTATATATTGGGATTTTGCATGTTTTTCATAGACTTATATCTATAGGAAAACACTTTAAAAATCTTCTTCTCTGAAACCACAAGGCACAGAGCTTTTATGTATTACATATAGCATCAGCTTACGGTCCTCTACTAAGTTTGTTCAAATGATGACATTGGGGTCAAATTTGGCCCGCCCCGGGGGTCACAGTTTTACATTGACTTATATAGGAAAAAAATTTAAAAAATCTTCTTCTCTAAACTACAAGAGCCAGAGGTTTAATATTTTGCATTTGGTCCTTTACCAAGTTTGTTCAAATTTTGACCCTGGGGTCACATTTGGCCCCGCCCCAGGAGTCACATGTTTTACATAGATTTGTTTAGGGAAAAACTTAAAAAATCTTCTTCTCTGAAACTGCTTGAGCCAGATGTTTAATATTTTGCATTTGCTATAAGCTTATAGTCCTCTACCAAGTTTGTTCAAATGGTGACGCTGGTGTCAAATTTGGCCCCGCCCCGGGGTTCACACTTTTACATAGACTTATATAAGGAAAAAATCAAAACATCTTCTTCTCTGAAACTACAAGAGCCAGAGGTTTAATCTTTTGCTATAAGATTATGGTCCTTTACCAAGTTTGTTCAAATGGTGACCATGGGGTCACATTTGGCCCTGCCCCGGGGGTCACAGTTTTACATAGACTTGTATAGGGAAAACTTAAAAAATCTTCTCTGAAAATGAAAGAGCCGGAGGTTTAATATTTTTCATTTGCTATAAGCTTATGGCCCTCCACCAAGTTTGTTCAAATGGTGACCCTGGGGTCAATTTTGGCCCCGTCCCGGGTGTCACAGTTTAACATAGATTTATATTGTATTTTTTTTTATAAAATCTTCTCTGAAACTACAAAAGCCAAGGTTTAATATTTTGCATTTACTATGGGCTTTTGGTCCTTTACCAAGTTTGTTCAAATGGTGACCCTGGGGTCACATTTGGCCCTGCCCCAGGGGTCATATGTTTTACATAGACTTGTATAGGGGAAAACTTAAAAAACATCTCCTTCTTTGAAACCACAAGGCACATGGCTCTCATATATTACATGTAGCCCCGGGGTCACATTTGGCCGTGCTCCAGGGGTTACACTCTAGCACCTTCATTTTGTATTTGATCTTTACCAAACTGTCAGTGTCTTTATATCAATGTTGTTAACACAACAGAGGCCACATTTCTTGAACAATTTTAACCAAACTTGCACAGAAAGTATATGACCATGAGATTTCGAAGAAGTTTGATAATGGGCCAGTACTTAGGTGATCGATATAGGGCCAAGATGGCCCTCTTGTTTATTTAAGTGGTAAAGTTTATGAAAAGGGGCATAACTCTGCCAGAATGAAAGACAGATTTATTGGACATGTGTAACAACATTCCTTTGGTTAAGATGAAAATGTGTTTAAAGTTTCATGATCATAGACCACATACTTTTCAAGTTATGGCTATTTATTTATATATTTACATGAAGGTTGCAGGTTAAAGTTTTATGAAAAGGGGCATAACTCTGCTGAAATGAAAGTCAGAGTTATTGGTCATGGGTAACAATATTCTGTCTGGTAAAATGAATTATGTGTGTGAAGTTTCATGAACATATGTCAAATACTTCTGAAGTTATGGCCAGTTATGAGCTTGGTTAGGTTGCAGGTTAAAGTTTTATCAAAGTGGGCATAATTCTGCCAAAATGAAAGTCAGAGTTATTGGACATGTGTAACAACATTCCTTGGGTACTTTTCAAATACTTTTCAAGTTATGGCCAAGGGCAGGTTAAAATGTGACGGACGGACGACGGTGACAAACAAAATGATCCCTTAGTGTCTGCCATGCTATGCAGGCGACAAAGCTGCAGCTTCGACTTCATCTATTTACATGTTTCCTACACAGAACTTCCTTATTGTAAATCTATATTTTTTGTATATTACAGGTTAACCAGCTGAAGCGTGACCGGTCAAGTGGGCAGTACGTCCAGCTTTGTGAAATAAAAGATTCCCTCACAAACAAACTTTATTTCTTACCCGGGTTTGCACCATCAACTGCTGCACAGAGTGAAGCAGAATTTAAATCAAGTTTACCTTCAATTGGGAACACCAAGTGCTCTTAAAACCATGACGTATACATGATCAGTGACTCTTGCCGGACTTACAGATTTCGTCTGTTAACTCCTATCTGTCATCGTTTATTAAAATACTCATATTGAGGAGGTATTAAATTTCCTATCAATACCTCTGATGTCACATCCTTTTACCATTAAGATGGTATTTTAATTGATGCAAAATAAAGATTATTTTAAAGCATTGTACTTTTAACAACAAATTTAAATTATTTATAAACGGGATAAATCTGCATATTTTCTTAGTTTGATATTGAGAGATGGGCAATCAGTGTAAGTTGTGAGAATGTCTTTTATTCATCACTTTCACATGACATCATCTGACAAAATAATTTGACAAATCAGTGATCAATAGAATGAAATACCTCCAAATTCTGGTAGGGGGTTAACTCGGTATTTATCGCTGATGCTTTACATACTTTAACACTTGAAAGCTTTATTTTTTGTGTACAGCTGTGTATCTTCTTTTGGTGCTGTCTGATTGTAAAAAAACAATATAGATACATTTAATTGAAATTATGGTCTACTATTTGACTTTTCATATAAAGATTGAGGATAAAGTCCAAGTAAACCCTTCATATTCAACTACTAAATATATCAACATCTGGGAAATGTGTAACTAAAGCCAGGATGTAAAAGTTATGAATTGTGTACAATCTCTCAAAAAACTGTATTATATATCCCGAAATTCTTGTGTTTTCGAAGGTCTCCATTTGTCTCATATTGTTTCGGATTGCACATGATTTCAGAATTCAGCATGTGAAGATTTATTGGCAAAAACAATGAAATGCAATCTCGAGGTCTGTCTTTGTGCCCAGGATGCAAAGGAGCCCAAGACAGTCTTTCTGCGAAGCCCCTATATATAACGGAATATGTATCTGTACGTCCCTTTGAATATATTAAAACTGTTATGTTGAAGTAAGTTTATAATTTCTAGTTTTTATGTGTAATATTTTAGTCAAAACTATAATTATATGCAATTTAGGAACACCGTCGAAAACGTATGACGTAGTTCACCGGACATGCACATACCCTCCATAATGTTTCAAATGTGAACATACTAAGGTCGAATACATTAAAGTTTCATTTCATGAACGTTTTTTGATAAATTTTTAGTTCTTATGAAACTTTTTCGAGTTTGAAATATATTGTTGTTTGTAATCTTCTATTGGATTAATGCCGTCGAAAACCCATAACACCGGGATACATAAAAATCCATGTCAGGTAAGAAATAAAATATTTCCATGGGGTTTATATTGGGCGCGATCAAAGCCTGGTGTTTGGGACTTATAAAAAACATCAAAACCATGGACTTGCGGCGCCCTTGATATCGATGCTCTTCTAGTCCCGCTCACCAGGTATGGATCTGGCACAATATATACATGCTGGAAATATTTTGTTTCTTATTAACCCGTAACCTGCTCTGAATGTATAATGGACTGTCCTTTCTTTAAATTAAGACCACTCCATTTATGTTACAAAGGGTTACTCGCAGGCTGATCTGAGTTTACAATGGACGCAAAGGCTATTATCATCGCCCTTAGCAGGCTATGGGTTAAGTTATATCAGTTAGTTTTGTCATTTTGCCAATGTGTTTTAGATAGTTTTTTGCATTCAAATGCCTGATGGCTTTGTTTACGAGAGATGAAATTATTGAATTGCATTATTTGGGTGGCATTAGGATTCCTGAGGGAAAGAAATGGTTAGAGAAAAGCTATACCTCTGGCTTTGCATACCTCGTCATAGTTATTTGAGAGATATCACTGATCAATAAGTGTTCAAACTTTATGTATACTGCTGACAGGCAGTTTCTCAGGTGACCGGTATTCTGTAGTGAAAATTATTCAATGATTTTTCTACATGTATCATTTAAACTACAGAGGAACAACTATAAAATGTTATCTAAATTTATTATCCTCTGTATGGTTTAAAAACATATATTTCACAGCAATTTTCGAATATTAAAGGAAGTACATCGGGATTGGAATTCTTTTTAGAATGGTTCAAATACATTATTTATGCATTTTATTGATAACAATAAACTAAACGAGCCACAAAACACCAAAAGAAATTATGCTGCACATATAAAATAAATGACCCAAAGAAAGTATTTCCCAATTACGGTGACGCGCCAGGGATAGCTATTTTAAAGTTAGAGGTAACATAAATCGCAATATATTGCAAAGCGAGGGTCATGTGTAGATATTGCCGATTTGCTCTGTGTGACATCTATCTATAACTTGGGGATTTCTCTACAGACTTTTAAGACTTGTTGTAACTTATAATTTTTAATTAGTGCGCTGTATTATAGAAAACTGTTGCTGTTCCATCTATATCTATGAACTATATCATGTTTTAAATTGGTCATTTTATACTTTTTATGTTTTTAAACAAATTAGGCCCCAAATTTAAAGCCTGAATTACTGCCTTTAAAGATAAATTGGGTATTTTGTCAAAACATTCACCATTACGTGGTCCGAGTATTAACTTTCATACCCCATCCAACCCCATCTACAAGAAGCGAAAATGGGGTTGGATGGGGTATGAAATAATACCTTAATTTCGCCAAAAATAGTTTGCATGTTTTAAAATTAAAACACTTAATAGATAATTAGGTTATCGCTTATTTTCAGTAAAAAATGTTTTTAAACATGTTTTATTGTCAAAATATCCGTTGTAAAATCCTGCTAATATAAGCTTTCCCATCTCTTAATGGAATTAAGGCGGGACCACGTAATGCATACTTAGTCTAGCAAAACCAAACAGTTGAAAGGTATTGGGAAATGCATACTAGCAAAACCAAAGAGTTGAAAAATATTTTAAAAATATATCAAAAGAAAAATATATCTCAAGATTACATACATATAGACTAACAAAAACACTGACAGACGTATACTTTATTAAGGTATTACAATATAAAAATATGAATTATATGAACAGATCAAATTCCATCGGGAAATGTAAGACACAGATACCTGGATACTATACAGTATTAATTAATTATACATTATATAAGCCAACTCATATTTGTTGTTAATTCTAGCAATATTTAATGTATCATAATATATAAATGTGTTTAAAACCTGCCGTAATAAGTGTACAGTTTAAATCACTGTTGATGAATATTTGCACATCCGGAGACAAAACTGACAAAATTGCTTTTATTACCTTATAAATGCTATTAAAATATAAATGCTAAAAGACCAATTATTATTATTATCTAACCAGACTTGATATAAACAGAAAATGCTTTTTTTTTATAAAATTGCTTTGCATAAAGATTTTCACACTTAAAATATTTGTATATTATCTACTGTATAATACAAGATTTCTGTATTCTAAAATATTATGGCACAGCATCTCCATGGCCGAGGGGTTAACAGTCTTGCGTTGTAAACCTTCTCGCCTCTCACCACTGCGGTTTCAAATCCCACTGGGTGCTCGACTTGTAAGTGAGGAAGTGTTGATTCTTACGGATGGTGAGAGGTGTACAATTAAAACCATCTATTGCTTAAATTTTAAGCTTTTCTATCTCCCAGTTCTAAACAAATTGGTGCTACTCCGCATCTAAATTTAGCAAGGTGGTTCGATGGTCCTACCTCCTGTACATATGTTCCATATTACCAACACTTTTAATAATCTTCCAGTCATGTCAGGGAGCATCAATTCATAACTTGTTTCATAAATCTTATATGGAATGGGAATTCATTTAAGATCCTGTATATATAAAACTGCAGTTACCAGCAATATTGTTACCATTATGGTATTCCTGACAGTGTGTGGCAGCACTATACAACTGAGCATCGAGCTCACTGCTACAAGTAAACACTGTGATGACATGACAGAAAGATCGTTAAAACATGCATATATTAATTCTGTGTTTATACTTATCAAATTTGGACAGAAACAGTGTATTTAAAACAAGTCTATTGATACATTTGCGTGTATCGCAGATATAAAATGTGAAAACCTGCCCACTGTGTACAGTGTGTCTAGAAAGTCAGTTGTGGATATATAATGGGAAATCTGACCAGGTTTCTTGTGTCAAAGAAGAGCGTCGTGGATGTAAAATGGGAAAAGCTGCACATCGTTGCAGTGTGTCCAGTTAGTGCATCAGGGAAATAAAATGGGAAAACCTGCCCACTGTGTACAGTGTGTTTAGAAGCGTGTGACGGCTGTATAATGTCTTTTCTTGCGTACCGGATATGATTATCCGCGTTTTACATGCGTAATGGAAAGCCTGATCTTACACATGGGGGGAAAAAGTCATGCTCTGATATCAACATTGACAGTAGCATGACATCATTCAGTAAATAAACATGCAAAACGTTAGTAGTTGGCGACTTCAACAAGCAGAATAAAAACAATATTCAAGAAAAAGAATCACCGGTTCAGATAGGCAAATTCCAACCTTCGGTTTAATGGTTTTAATCGGAACCTCAGCACAGTCTTGGTTTTCTTGATCTTTACTGGATACCCATGAAAGATTCTTATACTCTGACAATGCTATACTTCATATTTTATTTACAAAATCAATAATAAACACCAATTAGATCAGCACTCATCTGTTTCCATTTTGACAATGACAAGGGAAATAATCCTTATGTAGGTGACTATATGAAGGAAATGAGATTACCTCCCATTTATGTTGACAACAACTCTTGACTTTGAGGTGTAGTACACCCATTGTAGAACAGGAAGTGTCCATCCTGGGGAAGTCGCAGAATGGCGGCCGGTTAATAATTCTCGTTTATTTTCGTAGAAAAGGCCATTTCACTTTTTTAGTGTACCATTTTTGGCCCATATCACCATGATCACATTGTTGATTTATTTGTGACATTTTCCAAGGTTTGTCATGTTAAAATTATGAGTTTTTTATAATTTTAATTGTTTCTTCTAATAAATGTGTTATTATACATGTTATTAAATGGTGCATTCATTCATGGGACAAGTTCCTCACTTTTCTGCTGATTTGTTTGGCAGCACATTGGTCATTTGTCATGAAAATGCTGTTTTTTGTGTTTAAAATGGACCTAGATATGAACGACATCATTGTATTTTTATTTCATGACTTACAGAACACAATCTAAATATCAGTGGGCATGTTATACCTTTGAGGAACTTAATAGTATAGGTCCATTTTAATTCCAGTCTCTGTACAATGTACAGTTATATTATTTTAATATTGTTTTTAAGCAATTGTAAATAAAACATAAAAAGACTGATATTATCACATGACTGTACTGATATTATCGCCTTAAATATTTATTACGAGTTGTGGTAAATAATAAGTTTATAATTTAGATCAGTATGGATTTATATAAAAAAATAGTTTCAATTTAACAGAATTTGCTTAGTGTTACAACTTTAATGCATTTATGCCCATCCAATAAAAATTGCTAAGGTTGTATTACATGTGTGTACAGTCATACAGCAGAATATGATATGGGCATTAGATAAGGGAAGTTATATGGTAAATTGTGATATAAATATTCCTATTCATGTTTTATTGCGATAATTTGTAATTAATTGCACTTGTATATATACTGTTTGTTTTACACGTAATATAAATTCTAATAAACATGTACTGTATCTGCAAGTGGACTTGTGTTTTGTTTGTCTGGCATTGCAAATAAATGTACCAGTTTGTTTACAATGACAATGAAACTATTATAAGTAAATTGTGTGGATAGGTCTCATTGCACCATTGATTTTCCTTCTTCTTTTTATATAGGATGAATGTATGTCAAGAGACAAAAAATGCGCGTTTTTATCCGTAGAAACTTTTTAAAACATATCAATCAAATGATCGAGGGTCCGCCAATATAAAAATGCAATAAAAACATGGGATTATTATTATGTAAGAAAAAGCCAATCTGTTGAATGACGTCGCGCAGTATTTTGACACGTAACACATAGCTTTACCCATATTTCTACTTTCGCTTACTGTATATGTCAATTATAATTAAATATCTCAAACAAACAGTAATAATTAAATGTTCGCAATGCATAATTCAGATGAATTGAATAATAAGTGAATAATAACAAGCAATCAAAAGTGCATTTTGTATCACTAGTAAGGCAGGGAAACATTTTTACTTGGCACTATTTGACTATTCAGGGCAGGATAAATTTTCTCCGAGTTACTCATCCTACATAATATTCAACGTCATGGCGAGGGCACGAGTGGAATTTTCATGCCCTGCTATACACTACGGAGACACAAACGCAATACACTCTCATTGTATTTCTGAAGGCTGCTCTAAACTGAGCTATGAAAAATATACATTATTTTTCTGAAAGTCACCCTCACTGGGATGCAATATTTATTTTATTATACTGAAAAAAAAAATGTATTGAAATATATGGGGGTGAAATTCTCTTCCTTTTTTTAATAAAAAAATACAAAAAAAAATTAATATAAAGGTTTTTTTTCATTAATGTTTTTATGTTGATGTAAGTAACCCAGTCTGGTTGCCGGGGTAGAATACAACCACTATCAGAGATCAGCAGAACTTATGCCGTGGTGCAGTGTCCGTCGTCCGTCGTCCGTCCGTCTGTCTGTCTGTCCGTAAACTTTTTTTTGTAGCGACTACTCCTCTGAGACTACTGAATGGATTTTCATGAAACTTTACAGAAATGTTGCCCATGAAGTCTAGTGATCCTAGCAAATATTCATGTTGTGAAATTCAAGATGGCAAATAAATCTAAAAATAATTTTTCAAAAAAAAGTTTGTACGACTACTTCTTGAAAACTATAAGTGATATTGATATGCGTCTTTTCCTAAAATGATCAGTATGACATGATGTTGATCCTTGTCGAAATTATTTTGATTTTATGTTAAACATGGCTGCCAGCAGCCATCTTTGTTTACATAGAGTTATCTAGTAAAAACTTGTAGCGACTACTCCTCTGAAACTACTAGACGGATTTTCATGAAACTTCACAGGAATGTTGCTCTTGATGTCTAAGTGATCCTAGCAAAATTTCAGGTTAGCCGGAAATTCAAGATGGCCGTGGCTAAAAATAGATTTTCAAAATACAAGTTTGTAGCGACTACTTCTTGAAAACTATAAGTGATATTGTAATGGGACTTTTCTAAAATGATCAGTATAACATGATGTCGATCCTTGTTAAAAATTATTTTGATTTGACGTTAAACATGGCTGCCAGCGGCCATCATTTTTTACATAGAGTTATGTAATGAAAACTTGTAGCGACTACTCCTCTGAAACTACTTGACGGATTTCATGAAACTTCACAGGAATGCTGATCTAGCTACCAAAAACCTATCAGTAGAGCTTTCAGGTCATTGACCTCTCGTTTATCATGCTCATTCAAGGTTTTCTTCATGACACTGCATATGCAAATGTGGAAACGTGGCTCCATCGTAAATGTAGTGGCAATATAATTTGCAGAAACTCTGCAGTTCTGCAGGTTAGAAGGTTCTAGGCCAATTCTCTATATTTTATCTAGATGTAAATGAGCCTGGCATGTTCATCCCTATTTGGCGCCATATAACCTTTCTTGTGTTGGTGTGCCGCAAAACCCCAATTCAGTTCAATTCCATATTCATTTTGTCATTTTTAATCGTGCTCAATCAAGGTCTTTATCATGACACCGCATATGGTGTCAGACCAGTCAGGAAGTACTTTGGGGTCGTAGGGTGCTAAAATAATGTATACCAGAGATGCCAATGTTGTTTCGTCTTACTTAGCAAACGTTCTTGTTTTGGGTATTAACAAGACCCCGAAAATGCTTCCATGTCATTGGAACTTGATGGAACACATGTTAACAACATGATGATTGTATGGATTAGAATTTTAAACCATAATTTGTGGAGAATGTAAAAGTTTGGTGACTGTCCAACGTGTTACTTCACTAGTGTTATATCGCAAGTATTCTTGTCATGGCAATGGCTTGGCAACACCTTTACATTATCAAGGTATACTACATCAGTAGTGGCATAGTGATGGCATGACATCACCATTACAACATCAACCTATACTACATCTGTTGTGATGACATGACATCACCATTACAACATCAACATATACTATACCAGTTGTGACAGTGATGCCATGACATCACTATTACAACATTAACAAATACTACATCAATAGTGGCATAGTGATGACATGACATCACCATTACAACATCACCATAATTTTATACTACATCAATAGTGGCATAGTGATGACATGACATCAACATTACAATATCAACATATACTACATCAATAGTGGCATAGTGATGACATGACTTCACCATAACAGCATCAACATATACTACCTCAGTAGTGGCATAGTGATGGCATGACATCACCACAACAGCATCAACATATACTACCTCAGTAGTGGTAAAGTGATGGCATGACATTTCCCATTACAGCATCAATATATACCTCATCAATAGTGGCATAGTGATGGCATGACTTCATCATTACAACATCAACATATACTAGCTCAGTAGTGGCATAGTGATGGCATGACATCACCATAACAGCATCAACATATACTAGCTCAGTAGTGGCATATTGATGGCATGACATCACCATTACAACATCAACATATACTACCTCAGTAGTGGCATAGTGATGGCATGACATCACCATTACAACATCAACATATACTATATCAGTAGTGGCATAGTGATGGCATGACATCACCACTGTAACATCTACTACGTCAGTAGTGGCATAGTAATGGCATGACATCACCACTGTAACATCTACTACATCAGTAGTGGCATAATGATGGCATGACAACACCATTACAACATCAACATATACTTCATCAGTAGTGGCATAGTGATGGCATGACTTCACCATTACAAAATTAACATATACTACATCAGTAGTGGCATAGTGATGGCATGGCTTCACTATTACAACATCAACATATACTACATCAGTAGTGGCATAGTGATGGCATGACTTCACCATTACAACATCAACATATACTACATCAGTAGTGGCATAGTGATGGCATGACTTCACCATTACAACATCAACATATACTACATCAGTAGTGGCATAGTGATGGCATGACTTCACCATTACAACATCAACATATACTACCTCAGTAGTGGCATAGTGATGGCATGACTTCACTATTACAACATCAATATATACTACATCAGTAGTGGTATAGTGATGGCATGACTTCACCATTACAACATCAACATATACTACATCAGTAGTGGCATGGTGATGGCATGACTTCACCATTACAACATCAACATATACTACATCAGTAGTGGCATAGTGATGGCATGACTTCACTATTACAACATCAACATATACTACATCAGTAGTTGTATAGTGATGACATGACTTCACCATTACAACATCAACATATACTACATCAGTAGTGGCATAGTGATGGCATGACCTCACTATTACAACATCAACATATACTACATCAGTAGTGGTATAGTGATGGCATGACTTCACCATTACAACATCAACATATACTACATCAGTAGTGGCATATAATGCATGACAACACCACTACAACATCAACATATATTACATCAGTAGTGCCATAGTGATTGCATGACTTCACCATTACAACATCAACATATACTACATCAGTAGTGGCACAGTGATGACATGACTTCACCATTACAACATAAACATATACTATATCAGTAATGGCATAGTGATGGCATGACAACACCATTACAACATCAACATATACTATATCAGTAATGGCATAGTGATGGCATGACATCACCATTACCACATCAGTTGTGACATAGTGATGGCAAGACATCGAAATAACATATACTACATCAGTAGTGGCATAGTGATGGCATGACATCACCATTACAACATCAACATATACTACATCAGTAGTGCCATAGTGATGACATGACTTCACCATTACAACATCAACATATACTACATTAGTAGTGGCATACTGATGGCATGACATCACCATTACAATATCAATAAACTACATCAGTAGTGGCATAGTGATGGCATGACTTCACCATTACAACATCAACATATACTTCATCAGTATTGGCATAGTGATGGCATGACAACACCATTACATCATCAACATATACTACATCAGTAGTGGCATAGTGATGGCATGACATCACCATTACAACATCAACATATACTACATCATTAGTGGCATAGTGATGGCATCACTTCGCCATTAAAACACCAACATATACTACATCAGTAGTGGCATAGTGATGGCATGACAACACCATTACAAAATAAACATATACTACATCAGTAGTGCCATAGTGATGGCATAACTTCACCATTACAACAACAACATATGCTACATCAGTAGTGACATAGTGATGGCAAGACTTTACCATTACAACATAAACATATACCATATCGGTAGTGGCATAGTGATGGCATGACATCACCATTACCACATCAGTTGTGACATAATGATGGCAAGACGTCGCCATTACAACATCAACATATACTGTATCAGTAGTGGCATAGTGATGGCATGACATTACCACATCAGTTGTGACATAGTGATGGCAAGACATCGCCATTACAACATCAACATATACTACATCAGTAGTGGCACAGTGATGGCATGACATCACCATTTCCACATCAGTTGTGACATAGTGATGGCAAGTCATCGCCATTACAACATCAACATATACTACATCAGGTGGCATAGTGATGACATGACATGACCATTACAACATCAACATATACTACATCAGTAGTGGCATAGTGATGGCATGACATCACCATTACAACATCAACATTTACCATACCAGTAGTGGCATACTGATGGCATGACATCACCATTACCACATCCGTTGTGGCATAGTGATGGCAAGACATCGCCATTACAATATCAACATATACTACATCAGTAGTGGCATGGTGATGGCATGACATCACCATTACAACATCAACATTTACCATATCAGTAGTGGCATACTGATGGCATGACATCACCATTACCACATCTGTTGTGGCATAGTGATGGCAAGACATCGCCATTACAACATCAACATATACTACATCAGTAGTGACATAGTGATGGCATGACATCACCATAACAACATCAACATATACTACATCAGTAGTGGCATAGTGATGGCAAGACATCGCCATTACAACATCAACATATACTACATCAGTAGTGGCATAGTGATGGCATGACATCACCACTGTAACATTTACTACATCAGTAGTGGCATAGTGATGGCATGACATCACCATTACAACATCAACATATACTATATCAGTAGTGGCATAGTGATGGCAAGACATCGCCATTACAACATCAACATATACTACATCAGTAGTGCCATAGCGATGGCATGACTGCGCCATTACAACATCAACATATACTACATCAGTAGCGGCAGAGTAATGGCATGACATCACCATTACAACATCAACATATACTACATCAGTAGTGGCATAGTGATGACATGGCATCTCCATAACAGCATCAACATATACTACATCAGAAGTGGCATAGTGATGGCATGATATCGCCTACTACTGATGTAGTATAATGTTGATGTTGTAATGGTGATGTCATGCCATCTATATGCCACTACTGATGTAGTATATGTTGATGTTGTAATGGTCAAATCATACCATCACTCTGCCTCTACTGATGTAGTATATGTTGATGTTGTAATGGTCAAATCATACCATCACTCTGCCTCTACTGATGTAGTATATGTTGATGTTGTAATGGTCAAGTCATACCATCACTATGCCACTACTGATGTAGTATATGTTGATGTTATAATGGTGAAGTCATGCCATCACTATGCCACTACTGATGTAGTATATGTTGATGTTGTAATGGCGATATCTTGCCATCATTATGCAACTACTGATGTAGTATATGTTGATGTGGTAATGCATAGTGATGGCATGACTTCACTGTTACAACATAAACATATACTACATCAGTAGTGGCATAGTGATGGCATGACATCGCCATTACAACATAAACATAATTATACTACATCAGTAGTGGCATACTGATGGCATGACTTCACCATTACAACATCAACATATACAACCTCAATAGTGGTATAGTGATGGCATGACATCACCATTACAATATCAACATATACTACATCAATAGTGGCATAGTGATGGAATGACATCACCATTACAACATCAACATATACTAGCTCAGTAGTGGCATAGTGATGGCATGACATCACCATTACAACATCAACATATACTAGCTCAGTAGTGGCATAGTGAGTGCATGACATCACCATTACAACATCAACATATACTAGCTCAGTAGTGGCATAGTGATGGCATGACATCACCATTACAACATCAACATATACTAGCTCAGTAGTGGCATAGTGATGGCATGACATCACCATTACAATATCAACATATACTACATCAATAGTGGCATAGTGATGGCATGACATCACCATTACAACATCAACATATACTAGCTCAGTAGTGGCATAGTGATGGCATGACATCACCATTACAACATCAACATATACTAGCTCAGTAGTGGCATAGTGATGGCATGACATCACCATTACAATGTCAACATATACTACATCAGTAGTGGCATAGTGATGGCATGACCTAACCATTACAACATCAACATATACTACATCAGTAGTGGTATAGTGATGACATGACTTCACCATTACAACATCAACATATATTACATCAGTAGTGCCATAGCGATGACATGACTTCACCATTACAACATCAACATATATTACATCAGTAGTGGCATAGTGATGACATGACTTCTCCATTACAACATCAACATATACTACATCAGGAGTGGCATAGTGATGGCATGACACCACCATTACAACATCAACATTTACTACCTCAGTAGTGGCATAGTGATGGCATGACATCACTATTACAACATCAACATATACTACATCAGTAGTGCCATAGCGATGACATGACTTCACCATTACAACATCAGCATATATTACATCAGTAGTGCCATAGCGATGACATGACTTCACCATTACAACATCAACATATATTACATCAGTAGTGCCGTAGCGATGACATGACTTCACCATTACAACATCAACATATATTACATCAGTAGTGGCATAGTGATGGCATGACTTCTCCATTACAACATCAACATATATTACATCAGTAGTGCCATAGCGATGACATGACTTCACCATTACAACATCAACATATATTACATCAGTAGTGGCATAGTGATGGCATGACTTCACCATTACAACATCAACATATACTACATCAGGAGTGGCATAGTGATGGCATGACACCACCATTACAACATCAACATTTACTACCTCAGTAGTGGCATAGTGATGGCATAACTTCACCATTACATCAACATATACTACATCAGTAGTGACATAGTGATGGTATGACTTCACCATTACAACAACAATATATATACTACATCAGTAGTGCCATAGCGATGACATGACTTCACCATTACAACATCAGCATATATTACATCAGTAGTGGCATAGGGATGGCATGACATCACTATAACAACATCAACATATACTACATCAGTAGTGGCATAGTGATGGCATGACTTCACTATTACAACATCAACATATACTACATCAGTAGTGGCATAGTGATGGCATGACTTCACCATTATATCAACATATACTACATCAGTAGTGACATAGTGATGGTATGACTTCACCATTACAACAACAATATATATACTACATCAGTAGTGCCATTGCGATGACATGACTTCACCATTACAACATCAGCATATATTACATCAGTAGTGGCATAGGGATGGCATGACATCACTATAACAACATCAACATATACTACATCAGTAGTGGCATAGTGATGGCATGACTTCACTATTACAACATCAACATATACTACATCAGTAGTGGCATAGTGATGGCATGACTTCACCATTATATCAACATATACTACATCAGTAGTGACATAGTGATGGTATGACTTCACCATTACAACAACAATATATATACTACATCAGTAGTGCCATTGCGATGACATGACTTCACCATTACAACATCAACATATATTACATCAGTAGTGGCATAGTGATGGCATGACTTCACTATTACAACATCAACATATACTACATCAGTAGTGGCATAGTGATGGCATGACTTCACCATTACATCAACATATACTACATCAGTAGTGACATAGTGATGGTATGACTTCACCATTACAACAACAATATATATACTACATCAGTAGTGCCATAGCGATGACATGACTTCACCATTACAACATCAGCATATATTACATCAGTAGTGGCATAGTGATGGCATGACATCACTATTACAACATCAACATATACTACATCAGTAGTGGCATAGTGATGGCATTACTTCACCATTACATCAACATATACTACATCAGTAGTGACATAGTGATGGTATGACTTCACCATTACAACAACAATATATATACTATATCAGTAGTGCCATAGCGATGACGTGACTTCACCATTACAACATCAGCATATATTACATCAGTAGTGGCATAGTGATGGCATGACTTCACCATTACAACATCAACATATATTACATCAGTAGTGGCATAGTGATGGCATGACTTCACCATTACAACATCAGCATATATTACATTAGTAGTGGCATAGTGATGGCATGACTTCACCATTACAACATCAACATATACTACATCAGTAGTGACATAGTGATGGCATGACTTCACCATTACATCAACATATACTACATCAGTAGTGACATAGTGATAGTATGACTTCACCATTACAACAACAATATATATACTACATCAGTAGTGCCATAGCGATGACATGGCTTCACCATTACAACATCAACATATATTACATCAGTAGTGGCATAGTGATGGCATGACTTCACCATTACAACATCAACATATACTACATCAGGAGTGGCATAGTGATGGCATGACACCACCATTACAACATCAACATTTACTACCTCAGTAGTGGCATAGTGATGGCATGACTTCACCATTACATCAACATATACTACATCAGTAGTGACATAGTGATGGTATGACTTCACCATTACAACAACAATATATATACTACATCAGTAGTGACATAGTGATGGTATGACTTCACCATTACAACAACAATATATATACTACATCAGTAGTGGCATAGTGATGGCATGACTTCACCATTACAACATCAACATATACTACCTCAGTAGTGGCATAGCCCCGGTGCCAGCATAAGAATATAACAATATAAAGATCTTTTTTATTTGACGACCTTTTAAAGTCATCGGATACAACACTTTATATAATGATTACTGTTTAAGAGTCACCCTTTACAACAGTAGAAGTAATCCATTCATATGTTTCAACATTAACTGACCAGTTATAATGTTTAATGAGTAAGACTGTGTATGGTTAATGTGTGACTCATACTAGAAATAAAATCCTTATTGGATAAATACGCTGTTTGAGAGTCATCATTTACCACAATAGAAGAATTATCTTTATAAATGGTGGGTAGGGGAGGCGGAACACATTGTTTTCTAATATAACTGAGTTTAAATATTTTAGAAGGTATTCATTTGCTTAAATGGTTTAGGTATAAGAAACAAAGAAGTATATAAAAATGCAAACACAATCTATAATTGCATTTCATATTTTGTGGCATTTGGTCATAAGGGGAAATGGAGGACATACAATACACATGTTCTAATGTGAATCAGGGAAACCCAATGCTGGGTCAGGGAAAATCAAGGCAATATCATTTTTTTTAGATTCCTGTGGCCACCCTGAAGGGATATCTTTATTAATTTTGATGTACAAGACTGTTTAAAGGGACACCTGCCAATCGTGAATTTTATATCAAACATTACAATTAGCACCTCGGTTTACAGTTCCAGCCATTTTCACTTTAAACCTGCTTGCATATAATTAAATAAAATTTGGACATTTCAATTGTCTTTGTTATTCTATCAAATGTTTAAATATATTACTAAAGTAATCAACATTTAAATCAACATTTAGTAATATGTTAAAACAATTTGCTTTCAATTATTCTAATAATATTTATGTTTTCAAATATGCAAGTTTTGTAGAAAACCTAACGGGACGCCGCTATAAACAAATCTAAATTGTTTAAGGATAAATATTTAAAGAGTTTTTGAACAAAATTTCAAATATAATAATTACAATTATTACTACTTTGGACCACATACTGTTCTGGTCGAGCCCAATCATTCTGTTTAGCTTGAGATGGGTTTTAAAACTGCACGTTAAAGTAGCTATCCCGCCAACAACCACCAAATTGTACAACATATGTACACCCTTTCTAAACTTTGTGATGAAAAGGTATATAAGACTTATGCTTTAACCAGCCAGGCCAAACCCAAAAACTGGAGCGTCGAATTAAGAGCTATCAGCTCATAAATATTTTTTGTGCGTATTTGATCACGGGTATTTTAAGAAACCGTGAATAAAACTATACTTTAAATCAGCACATATACATTATTCGATGACCTGGAAGGTGTGTTCATGTATAAACGGTTTTGTAGTGTATTCTTTCCGTTATTTGGCGGTATAGATTCTTTAAGGATTGATCGTGCTTTCCTCAGGCACTCGAACCTGTTACCTTCACTGACTGGTGCAATGTTCTACCAGGCACGAAGTCACATACTGTTCTTGTTCTGTACTTTGTTTCATTTCTTGGAGTGTATTGCTTATTTGCTTAACTTCGTTCGTTTCTTGTTGTATATGTACTGTTTGTTATCTGTACTTGAATCATTACTCGCAGATGAATTACTTATTTGCTGTTTGTGGATCATTTCCTGCATATGTACTTCTTATTTGCTGAAAGTAGTTTATTACTTCCATGTGTATTTCTTGTTTGCTGTAAGTGGTTTGTTACTTCCAGATGTATTTCTTATTTGCTGTAAGCGGTTTGTTACTTGTTTCAGATGTATTTCTTGTTTGCTGTAAGTGGTTCATTGCTCCCAGATATATTTCTTGTTTGCTGTAAGTGGTTCATTGCTTGCAGATGTATTTCTTGTTTGCTGTAATTGGTTCATTGCTTGTTTGCTGTAAGTGGTTCGTTGCTTCCAGATATATTTCTTGTTTGCTGTAAGTGGTTCATTTTTTGCAGGTGTATTGCTTGTTTGCTGTAAGTGGTTCATTGCTTCCAGATATATTTCTTGTTTGCTGTAAGTGGTTCATTGCTTGCAGATATATTTCTTGTTTGCTGTAAGTGGTTCGTTACTGCCAGATGTATTATTATATGCTGTAAGTGGTTCATTGCTTGCAGATGTATTTCTTGTTTGCTGTAAGTGGTTTGTTATTTCCAGATGTTTTTCTTATTTGCTGTAAGTGGTTCGTTACTTCCAGATGTATTTCTTGTTTTCTGTATGTGGTTCGTTACTTCCAGGTATATTTCTTGTTTGCTGTAAGTGGTTCATTGCTTGCAGATATATTTCTTGTTTGCTGTAAGTGGTTCGTTACTGCCAGATGTATTATTATATGCTGTAAGTGGTTCGTTACTGCCAGATATATTCTTATATGCTGTAAGTGGTTCGTTACTTCGTTACTGCCAAATGTATTCTTATATGATGTAAGTGGTTTGTTACTGCCATATTTATTCTTGTATGCTGTAAGTGGTTTGTTACTGCCAGATGCATTCTTATATGCTGTCAGTGGTTCTTTACTGCCAGATGCATTATTGTATGCTGTCAGTGGTTCGTTATGCCAGATGTATTTCTTGTTTGCTGTTAGTTGTTCATTGCTTCCAGATGCATTTCTTATTTGCTGGTGGTTGATTAATTCCAGAATAATTTTTGATTTGCTGTTTGCGATTCACTATTTTTAGTTGTATTTCTTATTTTCTGTACGTTGCTCATATCGATTGTTTTTTGGGTTACTCGGGTCAAGTTCTCCATGCCTTTTGCTTGTCCTTATTTCATTACTTGAATTGTTATTATTTGTTTCTTAAATGTACATGTATTTCTGTATTTCTGAGTTATATAAACAAGTCGTATTCATGTTAAACCCTTCTTTGAGATATGTATGGCGTTGTTCTGGTGTATATTGCAATTATGCTTTCAGTATTCTGTATTGGTCGTACATGTTATGAACTGTATCATCAAACTATATATTAGTTCGCAAATAGCTTTAACGTTGACTGGTACTGTTGATTGACTTTGTAAATGTAACGTCATATTTGTGCAAAACAGCCCTTCTCAGGAATTACATGTACTAGATCAACTAAATTTTGATCCAGCTTAGCATGTCAACGTATTAATCTAGGATCATTTTTACTTTAAATGTGCTTGCAAATAATTAAATAACAATGTATTGTTTTTACTTTTAATATCTAAGATTGAACAAATGCAAGTTGTATAGAACAACTAACGGGACGCGCGAATTTTTAATAAAACGATTTTGCTGCGTGTTTCTTTGAAAAATGTTTACTCATTTATTTTCTAAATATTTTGCACATATATTTTCTGATAAATACTGTGTGTCGTTCATTTCTCTAATTTGTCCTGTATGTAATATCTCTCATCTGTCTTGTATGTAATATCTCTCATCTATCCTGTATGTAATATCTCTCATCTGTCCTGTATGTAATATCTCTCATCTGTCCTGTATGTAATATCTCTCATCTGTCCTGTATGTAATATCTCACATCTGTCCCGTATGTAATATCTCTCATCTGTCCCGTATGTAATATCTCTCATCTGTCCTGTATGTAATATCTCCCATCTGTCCCGTATGTAATATCTCTCATCTGTCCCGTATGTAATATCTCTCATCTGTCCTGAATGTAATATCTCCCATCTGTCCCGTATGCAATATCTCTCATCTGTCCAGTATGTAATATCTCTAACCTATCCTGTATATTAAATGAAAGTAAAAAAAAATATATAAAAAAAGTGTCCAAAGATGTGCACAAACATACCACGAAAACACACAACAAAAAATATATATATAAAAAGATGTGTCAAAAGATGTGCACAATTGCACCAAAAAAAAAATGAAAAGAAAGAGACACGGACAAAAAAAAAGAGAAAAAAAAAGTATATTTTGAAATGTGAAATGTACTGTAAACATTACGCAAGAATTGAAAACGTCAGCAATGAAAAAGATGAAATCCTAGTTACACCTCCTCGTTGGAACTAACCGGAAACAACCTATTTTTATTCATTCAATTATGAATAAAATATGTTGGCCGACGTAACAATAAAAACATATATAATATGCGCTAATAAAAACACACGCAAAAAATGACAACACTACAATATATTATATAATCCTACAATGTAATCAATCAATCAGTTTTATTCAGGCTAAAATATATATATATATATATATATATATATCTATATTTTAAGCCTGAATATATATATGTCTATCCGGATATCTTGTTTTTAATTGGTTTTGTTTTGGTTGAAAGGTGTTTTACGTAAATTTTAGCACATGTTAGGCCATATATGACGGTCGATTTTTTTGTGGTAGAGGCATATCACCGTATTGTTTACTAGGTAGGACCAGTACTGTATACCTCCCGCCATCTGAAGAAAAAATCCAAAATATGTCGTATCGCAGTAATACAGCATGATTTTCGTATCGAGTCTATATGTCATTGGTCATATTCGTTTGCTAAACAATTACCAGTATGCCCACAGGGGAACAAAACTTGTTCCAAACGTACACGTTTGGCAATCTCAAAAGTGATTTCGGTAATAATCCATGGTAAAGTGTAATACACATGTTTTGTCAAAGATGATTATTTTGATTTTAAGCAGTGTTGTTAAATTGTCTTTCTTTATGGAAAGCCGTTTGGGACCCCCGCTAAAAACCAAACGGCTTTCAATACTTTCTTATATTTGAAAATGTTTTTAAACAATATGTTTATGTAAGTACATGCAAATATATAAATACCAAACTGGCATATGCAAAATACCTCGGTCAAGAATCATCTGTCGGCTCATTTACTTACACACACACTTTTCACAAATCCTCAAATTATTTGCTATTGTACTGTGTTCTTCTGTCTCATTGCTATACTGAAGGGAATATATATTTTAGTTGCGTGTTTATTGTTGAACATGTAGCGTAATACAGTAACATGCAGGTGGGAAGATAGATGTAGGCAGTGAAGTAATAAGTGAAGTCTTATTACTTCACTGATGTAGGGGAATTTCCCAAATATTTCAGATGGTTTAGTATTTCATAAGGCGTCCTATCATTGTGTCAGATGATATCTGTTACGCAACTCTATATCATTAAGTTAAGATTTAATTACATCATACTTGCAATCCGATGTTTGCAGTTATTATCCCCAAATATGTTCTGAATGTTTAAGGTTATTGCAGTCATCATTCTATCTTACGAGCACACATTTTTGTTCCGATAATGTCTGTATTACTGAAACAAAACACCACAACTTACGTCAAGATGATATCTGAAAGTTAATGGATAGAGCATCAAACGTATTTCATTCTTAAATTGTTTTATCATGCATGTTAATATCAGTTTTTTGTAAATGTTCAGCTGCTTATTCGTTGTTTAATAATGTATACATTGGTAACATGTTTTAAGCAATAAAACCCAATCTCATTTGCGGAAATTCTTCATGTACTTCACCGACATATACATATACAACTTACATATTTTTGAATCCCAACTCTATAGACACACTATAAATGATTTTAACCAGCCATACCAAACAACGAAATTGGACCGCCGAATTAATAGTTACCAAGTCATACTTCATTTACGCATATTCAATAACACAAATATTGTAAGAACCCGTGAATAACCCTATACCTTTAATTGGTACATATACATTATTATATAACCTGATTACCTGGATAGAGTTTTGATAAACGGTTGTGTAGTGTAATGTTGCCATTATTTGGCGGTTAGTTTCTTAAACATATAAATATGCGAAAATATGTCTTCAAGAGGGACACTTAGCTTGGTACCTCGCTGATCTCGACATTATTTTGGGATTTGCAACACCATTTCGCTATGTTACCAAACTATTTATCATAATGTTGTAAAACTTGAAGTTGTTTGAAGATACCCGTGTGGTTGCCGGGGGTCCCCGTTTTGTCACGGGGCAAATAATAGGGCCACTGCAGATCCCTTTGGAGGGGTAGGCAGAGGGGTAGAATCCCCCCAAAATCATGTTCATTTTATCATTTTTTGTTCACGTTCATTAAAGGTCTTCATCATGATCCCTGCATTGTTTCAGGTGCTATTTCGCTCGCATCAAAAGAGCAGTGGTAGAAAAACAATAACGTGGCTCCAGCGTAAATGGAGTTTCTACGATAGAATTTGCAGCAACTCTGCAGTTCAGGGTGAGAAGGTTCTAGGCCCATTTTCCATATTTTATCTCGATGTACATGGAAGATGAGCCTGGCATGTTCATGCCTATTAGGCGCCATATAACCTTTCTCATGTGTTGGTGCGCCTTCAAACCCTAACTCAATTCAATTCAATTCGTTTCGAGAAGCTTATTACGATATGTGTACTATAATGTGCTGGGCTTCACTTCATGCGAAGCTAAATGTAGGAACACCCTACTAAACCACCAACAATTTATGTTGAATAGCATGTACATTCCGCCTAGCAGGTTACTATCACTATTATACTATGGAAAGTCGATTATTTAAAAATAATTATTGATATATCACCAACATGTACAATATACATTATTTTAATATAAATAACGTCGACGTCGTTATGTTAATGTTTTTATTTTTCAAAGGGGTTTGAGGCCAATAAAGGAAGTATACTGAAACAAATATTCCGATGGCCAGCAAATTTTATTTTAAATTCCGATAGGAAATTAAATTCTCTAAAATATACTAAAATTGTGCAGTTTTTTATCCAGCCATATAAAAGATAAATGGCATTAACATTGTTTTTTCTCAAAATTCCTTGGTAAAAAAGCAGAGAAAGATAGAATAGCAGTGAAAGATACAGGAAATTCTTTAAATAATAGTTTACATCCTAATTTAAATGATATAATTTATATATAAGATGAAATGTCTCGTCAAGACTAACAGTGTGATATAAAATATAATTGTATGAGACTAAACTAACACTCTGTGATGCTAAAAAAATTGACAATTGAGTGCAACGCGACTTTTATGAAAAACGTCAAACATATATAGCCATATTTGAGACGTTATTATTAAAATCTTGTTCTCACGAGGACAAAACAAAATTCAGATTCAATCGCAAATATCTTCAAATTTACAAATATATATAGTTCATATGCGTACCCTTAAATATTCGAATGGGTCAATTCCCCCTTAAATAAAGATAATTTATCAATATAGAGTATATGCAAAATAAATATAAACAATCTGTAGAAATTATTGGTACGGCCAGCCTATGTATATATGTTCTTCGCCAATACATTTGGCGGCAACAGTTATGAGTATGATAACAGTAATGAGTAATTTTAACTTTTTTTTGACAGATAATATATAATTAGTGTAAATAATATAACAGTATAAACAAACATTCAACATTCAATAACAACAACAAAAATATCATTATGATTCTCCCTTAAAGGGAGTACATCATGATTTTTCTAGAAATATCTTAAATTATAAAAATGTTCCAATTAATGATAAAACACTTATATCCATCAAAATATGATGTTGAAACCATATTGTTAAGGTTTAAACTTCGAATACACCATATAGCTAGGACGGAATCGGGCATAAAATGCTGAAATTAACCCTGGTGCGTAACCTAGGATAGCACGTATTGCTGTACAGAATGAATTTTCTTGTAACTAAGGGGTCATTTTTAGGATCATTCATTATGTTTAGGCGCTTTAAAATAAAGAATATCATTATTTGTCAATTTTAAGTCGGACCCTAGACCCCTTTGAAAAGCCTGATGTACTCCCTTTTATTTATTATTCACAGTTTAATAAAACTCATTCACAATTCACAATCAAATACAATACCTGATAGATGATGGGCGAAACGACTTAGTGGGCGAAACGACTATCAAAATGATGTGCGAAACGACCGATGTGCGAAATAACCGATGAGCGAACGGGAAAGTGTGCGAAACGACCCGGGACCATCTAAGCCGTCAGTTAGTCAAATAATGGTTAGCCTGTCAGGCGCCATAGTAGTGGATAGCAATAGGGAAAACAATGTCATCATCACGATAAGGCGAATCTGGCAGACATTTTTAATGGGAGTGCCACTGTAATCAACAAGCATTTTTTACTTTACATCAATACATAAATGCGTTTACACACGAAACAAAAGCGCGAGACGCCTTTATTTTCTACGCGCGAAGATGTCTACCACCTCTTCCACATTAATTTCTCGTTCCCTATATGTGTTGAGGAGGCCTAGGCCCGACATCCTCTCCGTCGTCATGGTGTTCCTTAGATATGTCTTGACGCGGCGCATGGTGCTGAATGATAATGTTCGGGTAAGGGTCTGCGCTGGATAGTTCCACAGCCTTTTCGAGGGTATCTGGTGTGGGCTCTGATCGGACTGCGGACCACCTGGCTTGCCACCTCTTTACTTCACGAAAAAACAGGTCTAGGTCGGGTTCAATATCTGGCAGAAAGGTTTCATGGATATTGCCGATGATCTCTGCAGTTAAATTATCCACCTGTGTCGGTATAAGGTACTGTGCATTGTAACTGGCTTCACCCTGCAATAGTCGAATCTGTGTATCTGAGATGAGGTGATCCACGAAGGGCAAATACATATTCTCCAGAAATCGGACGGAGTCACCGCTGGTACGTTAAGTCCAACTTTGAGTTTAACAACTTCAATGGGGGGGAGTTCGACACTACTTTTAAACCGAGTATTGATTTTAAAATAAATACACGGTATACTACCGTGTATACTAACGCGGCAAGAAAATCCCGCTAATACTTTTAGATTTTAAAAAACTGATTTTTATTTTCATATTTGAAAATGCTAGTTGAAAACCTTTCCCCGTCACACCCCTTCAGTTTTTATTGCAGATTTCAACTTTTAAGACTTTTCTTTTTTTGCCTTTTCAATTTCAATGTTACGCCATGGCGTAATGGAGTATGCCACGCTACGCCGCTGGTTGTAAAGCTATATAAAAATATTTAATAGAAACACATTAGGATGCATCAAGAATTGTACTGAACAACCACAGCTGTTGCAGCCATAGGGAATACTAATACAATGTACATGTGCGACCAAAGACCCATGGGACGAAAGTGCTTTCACCAACCGCCCTTTTTCTTGGCTTCAGCAATCTCAATCATAAAGACCCAAGAGGTCGTCCAGTCATCAAACCAGTCATCGCACAAGGGAAAGGTGAACCGTAGGACTGACTGTAGAGGTTATTGGAATAGATCGATGCTTAGTGCAATGCAAATAACTCATTATTCAGCGCAAAAATATTCCGTTTAGTAATGTTCAGGAAAAAAAGCAAAAAGACATGTGTCACCCCTTTTATTTGATCGAATAGTAAACAGTTCTAGTGTATTATACCTAATGCTTCTATTGGATCTTTATGCGGAGTCGTGAAGGGCGTCGTTGTCAGCAAATCAACATCCATTATTGCTTTCTCACTAGTGTTACCTGACATCATCGGCAGACCTGGAAGGTAAACAAGTTCATTTTAAAAGGTTTATCAAAACCTACATTCTCATTAAAATTACTTGCAGTGGATTCAAAAACGTTTTCTAAAAATGTATGGTGATTATTCATAAAAGTAAAGGAATGATTTGCTGACGGTGTTGTTGAGACTTAACAATTTTGTTTTCAACCATAACAAAATTTAAATAAAACATGTTTGATCAATACAAATCAAAAGCGACCAATTATTACAAGACGCTTTCATAGTACAGTAACGGTTGTATACGCGATATTCTTCAATTCATGTGAACCAGTTGTTCAAGTCCAGACACCAAAGAGACTATCGGTTTCATGGAAGCTCTATAGAGACGAGGTGTTGAAAAACGTAAAGAAACTCTACAATGACATGCGACCAAAGACGAGTGTGTGTAATGTCTCTCTCATAGAATAGAATTTCTACTCTAAAGCTACACCATCGGAGCTACCGTTACTATAATCATCGAAAAGCTTTTGCAAACTTTAAATATCGTCACCCTGATCAACTTTGAAAATATAAACGTAATTTAAGAACTCCTCTGCGACAAGGACTATCACACCCTTACTTCTATTGTACGTTATTTAAAAACTTCTTCGGTTCCTAGGTAATGATCACTTTCTTAGAATAGTTCAAACTTGTAAGAACACATATCAAAAGACGTTATGACTCTACTATCATTTTGCAATGCAGTGCATGTTCAGTGGTTGTTGATGGCCGTATAATGACGTCTGCCTTAATCCTTTAAACAGGTAACGTTTAAAGTGTGTCTGAAATCTTGTCTTGTCTCACCTTTACCGGTTTTTGCTCTTATTGCTCTGGCTTCTGCCAAGTCGTTAAGTATAATTGTGTTGTATCTATATTGCCTATTAATGCTACACTGTCCCGTTTTATCGGGATGACAATAGGGTAAGAGTGATATTTAGTGCTCTCTAGAACCTTGTTTAAATCACTAGCGTCATTTTCACTGACTTGTCAAAGGCGGTACCCCTGGTGTCAAACCTTGTATGTGTGAGGTTTCGCATACTTTGCTTCTTTTTACCCATGCAAGAGTTGTTTGTTTGAACCTGTGTTTTTGGATGTCGACTTCTGTGAATGTTTCGTTTCCTGTTCAGCATTTCTATCTACTTTCACTTTACGTTAAAAGTTGAAACTAAATATAGAATATCCCTAAAGAAGTATAACAATTACTAATATCCCGGGAAGACGGAAAACACACATGTCATCGGTTATACCAACTGCGTTTGGTCATGCTGATGAACAAACATAACGTAACTTACTTTTTTTTCCATTTTGCAATGTCTAGACTAATAAAAGTAAATGTGTCACCGCCTTTATTTGTTCTTGAAAAGAAATGAATTAAGTGTTAGCTGTAAGCGGAGTCTCGACTGGCGTCGTTGTCGGCACATCGCCTTCCATTATTGTTTTCGCACTCGTGTTAGCTAACTTCATCATCCCATCTGGAAGGTATACACGTTCATATAAAAAGGTTCATTAAAAGTTCTAACAAACTGATAAAAGGTACAAACAATGAATTAAAACAAACACGGCAAAATGCTGTAAATATTTCAAGAAATATATGGTAGTATAATTATATAATTGTATAATTACTCTGATGTACTTTAAATATATAAAGTAAGTTAAGATCTCTTCTGGTACAAGCACTATGACAACCTGACTTCTGATTTGCTGCAGCTTAGAACCTTGTTTACCCCCACGCCCCCACCACCCCCATTAGCGGCCTATGGTGCCACTGACCGTTCCAAGGCGGTAGCCCCTATTGTTAACCCTTTTATGATTGTGATGTCATATCTTTACTTATATTCGTCTTTTTAGTTGTTTTCGACTTTTATATCTACTTGCTATGGTGACGTTATTTACAAACTAAGGTCCTTGGTCATGATCACTTTCGTAAAATCGTTCAACCTTATTAGAACACATATCAAAAGAGGTCATGACACGACTTTAGTAGTATCTATCTATCTATATATCCTGCATCAACCTCTTTCGAGTGACCTATGCAGCTGCGCGTCTGTGCATTAAAAGTTAAAAGATATAGCATCCTACTAGTAAAATAAGACATTTACAAATGAGTGTGGTGAGCATATATGTGTCCTTAAAGGAAAGTGAATGTTAAGTTGTTAGTGCCAAAGACTTAAATTCCAAGTCAAAAATTTAAAATAAACATTTAAATACAAAAAATTAAAATTGGTTTAAAAACATATATGCTCACACTTAGTAAGGCATAGGGTGGTTGATCTTGCATACTTCCCGTTTGAATGCATCCAAATCGGGGAGCATGACAACATCTGCTGGCAGCCTGTTCCAAATAACAATGGTCATGGGGAAAAAGGAGTATTGGTAGTAGTTTGAACGGGTATGGACTTGTCTGTAAGAAAGGGGATGCATATTTCGTGTCAATCTGAGAGGTTGCTCGAAGTAGTCTGGTAATGGGATCGCTACTAGGCTGTGGACAATTTTATAGAATAATACAAGTCGAGTATCTGCTCGTCTTTGTTCTAATGTCCGCCAGCCGAGACTATCAACCATTTTGCTTACACTATCATAGGGGGAATAATTTTGTTTTACCCACCTTGCAGCTCTGCGCTGAACTCTTTCTACTTTCTTTATGTTCTTCTGTGTGTGTGGGCTCCATATTGATGAGGCATATTCCAATTGAGGTCTTACCAGAGATTTATAAGCGCTCTGCTTGACATCCTCATTTTTGGTCTTGATATTCCGACGCAAAAAACCAAGTGTCTTACCTGCATTTGTAGCTGTGCGGTCTATGTGGTGGTTCCAGCTGAGGTTGGAGCTGATGTCTACACCAAGGTATTTTGCGTGGTCTGCAATCTCCAAGACATGCCCATGAAGTGTATAGGGGGTTTGAATGGGATTCCTGGATCTAGTAATGTGCAGTACTTGGCATTTACCTGGATTAAAATCCATCTCCCATGAGGCTTCCCACTTCTGTAGTCTGTCCAAGTCTAGGCTCATTTTCAGTTCGCCACTACGTTTTCCTCTTTGATTGTTGGCCCTATTATGACGTCTAGCTTTATCTTGAAACGGAAAGTAACGTGTAATGTTTGTCTTAAATATTATCTTGGTGATCCTTAACGGTTTATTCTCTTGTTGCTCGGGCTACTACCAACTCGTTTAATAAATTATCATTTATGATCATGTATTTATCTATAGAGGTATGTTACCTGTTATTAATCGCCGCTCAGTTTAAAGCTCTCATTGAAAGACATTTTTTCAGCCTATTAAAATACTGAAATATACTGACAGTATAACGATACGTCTTAAATCTTAAAATGTTGAACAATGTGCCAATCGAAAAATATGGCTATTTGTATAACAGTCACAAAATGGCACGCGTATTATATAGAGCAGGTCAATGGAGACGTGTGTACGTCTGTTGTCATGTATTTTGAATGTTTAACAAATGATTGGGTTTTTAAAGTTAAAGTTCAATGTTCGTGTTTGTTATTGTATATTTTCCAAAAACCGCACTGATTGTAATATTTGCGCGGGTAAAACCCTATGTTCTGGCATGATGACTGGACGTTTATAATATTTGCAGTGTAATTAGTATCAAGTGCGGTATGAATTTATATTTTTTTTCAAAATTAACATTAGCAGTTATCAAATATAGGCATTGAATATTGTGAATTTTAAATCATGCAGACGACGGGTGGTAACAGTCGCGTATGGTTAGCAAAGAAATTGATGTTTTCAGAAAGAGATCGGGCGGTAAGAGGTATCGGTGAGTACTTAAAATATTGCTCGAGCTATGCCACTGTTTATATCTACAGATGAAACGGCAAATTATGTTGCTAACATTCAACACACACACACACACGCACACGCACACGCACACACACACATACTGTTATATCTGATGCTACCAAATAAACTTATAGGACAAGAAAAACTAACTTACCTTGACTTGTCGTACCCTTAACGGTTTGTTCTCTTGTTGCTCATTTACTTGCTTTGTGACTTTCTATGCTTTTATTTTTCTATTCAGATATGCATGATCATTCATGTGTTATACTTACATTGCCTATTAATGCTGACTTGTTTGTTAGAGAATATAACCTGGGGTGATATCATTATTTACACTGTCCCATTTATTGGGATTACAATAGGGTAAGAGTGAGGTTTGGTGCACCCTAGAACCTGGTTTAAACCCCTGGCGACCTTTTGTTTGCCACTGACCGTTCCAAGGTGGTAGCCCTATTGTCAACCATTTTATACTTGGGATCATATCTCGCCTTTTGTTCATCTGTGTAATTACTGTTGTTTCCATGCGTTTTTCCGGTTGACTGGTCTTTGAGTGCTACATTTCCTGTCGACATTTTACCGTTATAATTATGTATTTTTTACTGTTATTAGATTAGTATATAGACGTTATTGAGAGTATGAGTGAAATACTAGGTTGCCACAGGAAATATCATATTAACCACATGCATATAGTATATTGAATGCAACGTGTTAACAAAGCCCAAATTAGATTCTTAACTTTTATTATTATTATTCACATATTGAGAGTACTATTGTTTGTACCTATTTTACTTTTAAGACCTATCACTTTACCTTAATCATATTTGCATGGTTTGGACGATTAAACTATGCTAAAATAAGAACATGGTACCCAATATATCAAACAAAAATACCATAGTTACTTTACTTGAGGATAAGTGCCCTATTTATCCCATACCATTTACTGTTTTAGAAATCCATGTCAATGCAACTGTGTTTTCTATGAAAGAAAGTGTATTTACCTGCAGATTTTAGAGCTGATAGGAACTCCTCTGGTTGAAATTTGATGCTGATTTCGACCGTCTCCTTCAGTTCATCAGACACATTTTCAGACAATGTTTGAAGACTGGTCGTGATATGTCTGCTTTGAAGCGTCTGCCATGTGTTTATCATTCCTTTCACAGATGTAGCTTTAAGTCGCATCTTTACAGAACCGTGGTGCTCATCAGATTCTTTATAATGTTAACAAACAAGTTAGATTGTTTATTAAGATATGAAATATACGTATACTACTATACACTGAACTGTAACAAAAATACAATGAACTTTTAAAATAACGATGCACTGAAATAAAATAAAACGTTGAGGTAACATGCATGTGTTGTTAATTTGGTATAGCACAAGTGCGTCTGAAGGTAAACAAATACATGTGTATGAACAATATAAAATCAAACTGAATTTAATGAGCATAATATGGTAGATTATTGAAATCGGTAAAGAACTTTTGAAGTTATGTTGAGTAAAAAATAGCAGTTTCACTACACTGAGCCGATAATGTCGCCGAAACAGTACGCACACCAACGCGCAACCAAATCTGCGCATGCAATATTTTCAGTATCACCCGGAGATTTACCATCACCCTGTAATATTACCACGCGCCAGATACTAACAGTAGATATAAAAGCAGTCAATATAGATATAAAAATCGAAGGAAAATCAGAATTCAAGGACGACCGTCAACCACAAACACACACAGAAATAAAGAACAAATTTAAAGATGAATAAAAGGCCAAATAAGACATCAAAAACACAAAAGGGTTGACAATAGGGCTACCGCCTAGGAACGGTCAAAGGCTGCTGGTGGGGGGTGGGGGTTAAACCAGGTTCTAGATTTTGCATGTGCGATTTATGTTAGTTATAATAAATACATACCACAACTCGAGTCGAGTATTATTATCTCTTCACGGATGGTCTGAAGTGAAGATCTTGTAATAAAAGCGTCGATAAGTATTTGACATCCAGTATTTTCAGAAAACACTTTTGAAAGTGTAGTGAGATGATTCTTTAAATCGGCACTATCTATAATGTTTAATAGATTGTGCAATCCTCGTACGGACAAACACTTGACTACTAAAATGATAGACCCATGTCGAGTTTTTACAATTGTTATGTCATTTGTTGACAAAATATTTTTTATTTGCTCTATAACTTTTTTTACTTTTTCTGTATCTTTGTCGTCAATTCCATCCATCGCCTTTTTGATATTATTTTCTACTTCATCCACCGCTTCTTTACATTTCCCTCTGACAACAAATATAACCGTAAAACCTACAAAAGAAAAGTAAACACTTTTAAATTTAACTAGTGTGCGTAGTAGACGCTGCTTCTAACATTACCTCTTATGAACAGACTCAATAAAACCGATGTGTTACTTTATTCTCTTTGTTGTGTTTGTTGCTTCCAGAGGAACTCATATATCAGTATGTTTATAGGCGGTGGTCGATATATAATTAAATTGGCAATTCTTAAATATCATATATATATATTATACTCATCCATAGTTCAAAAGTTTATTTAGGGACTCTTATTTCTGTTGTAAATATATGTGTCGTTATTTTCCTTTATGAGCATAGTAGAAACCAAAATTAATGCTTTAATATATATGTACATGTAAATAGAAAAGAAAAACCTAGATACACATGCATACATAGTATTTCCCTGCTTTCACTATATGCCGGTTCAGGAAACCTACGAAGAATCAATTCTGAAATAAAAAATATAGTATGTGCAACAATATGAAAGGATCAGAGCTCTATATGTTCGATATGTACATATATAGAATATCTTGAATGAATTCCCATTTCATTTACGATTTAAGAAACGTTTAATTTTGATTTTAAAGAGCCTTCTTGGCGAGTTAAAATTCAAAATAAATCATAACGTATATGGAATGTGGACGAGTTTAAGGTCCGTTTTATAATATTAAATAGCAAAATGTGCAAAACATTAAGATGAATATAAAACTGCCACTTCAGATAAACTGTTACGTACTTTTTATGTGACGTCATGTCCTATAACGCTAAAACATCATATTATAAACAACACTGAATATCAGATAGTGTTTTATCTACAAAGTGGCATTTTACGCCTACTGCTAAATATTTAAAACATGGTTTTGATTATGTTAATCGATTATTATGAGGTGTTGGTAACGTTTTAAGAATTAGATCCGTATGAATTTATTATAAATAATAGTGTTTCAATTTTGCATAGCTTTTAATGATAGATAGATATAAGAATGTGTATTGACCTAAACTGTTAAGGTGTTAAATCATTACAAATATTTGACAAATAACTATTTACATCATGCCAAATAATATACTACAAAAAATGAAATCGATTAATTGTATAATTGTTTAATAGGCAATATTGTTGAAACACAAATATTATAAGATGTATAAATGAATACAAAAAAGGTTAAGAAAGCCACATTGCAAAGAAATATAAAAAGATCGGACAGGGAAAGTAGCATTCAAGGAGGACAGTAAACCACAAAACACAGAAACAAACACGCAAACAGACATACAAGAAGGCAAAGCAATAATAAATGCAAACGACATCACAAACACAAAAAGGACCCAATGAACTGGCAGAAGCCAGAGCTTATAAAATGACTACTAAAATCACATAGGTATCGGGCGCATGGTTGTGGATTTAAGGTAGAACACAGATCGAGTGAAAGGTTTGGTATATATATAGTACAGTACCTCTCATGAACAGACTCAGTTCAATGTCTACTTCTGTCTTCTCTTGCAGGCGCGTAGCTACCTGTACGCAAAGTACGCAGTTGCGTACACATTGTTCCAAATATTGAAACAATAAAAAGTAAAAAAATGCAATAAAAAAAAAAAAGAAGAGCTCGGAGGAGGAGTGGGAGGGTTGGGGTGGGGCTGGGGTGGCGTACACAGTGTCCCAAACATTGAATAAAAAAATGCAAATAAAAACAAGAGCTAGGGGGATCATTTCTAGAAAAGAAACAACAAATTTCAGAGACAAATTCAGCCTCATTTTGTTGCGGAAATGCCTCCAGATTTCACCACAGACGGTCTAGGGGAAATGCCCTAAAGTCCCTATCTACGCCCCTGTCTTGCTTGTGTTCTTTATGACTCTTTTGTTCAGTATGCATCAGCTAGTTTTATTTATTTATATCACCGTGTATTAACATTTGAATCACACCACGTATATATTTCGTGATACTTCTCAACTAATTACTTTAATTAACATATTTAAACAAAATAAATCATTCGTCTACAGTCATTAGAAATAGTACACAACTTACCTTTGAGTTCTTCATTCTTTTAATTGAGTGTGTCTATTTTTTCTGTCATGTCACTTTCACTTTGACGAATAGTCCGATCTGTGGATACAAATCCAGACGTCAATTTTGCAGCTATGTATCTTCCCATGTTAGATAGAGCGCCAAATCTTGGATATGGATATATGAATAAATATGTTTTAGGCTAATTTGTATTTCTTTTCTAAAACAATGACAATTGAGGAAAATGTCTTAAACATGTTTTAATCATCTAGATTTTGTTTTAATAAGTTATCACAATTAAAACATTATTTATTTCATCTACATCATTGAGATTCCTTTGTTCTCTATATTTGCCTTTCTTAAATGCTGTTGTCCGTATGGTTCCTTTTGCAAATGACTATGGGGAAACTCGGACGTTTTCATTTTCATCAAGTTTTACACATTTCATCTTTTCAAGAGCATACTTAAAGCTGCTTTGTGTATATTTAAATTGCATATCAACGTGTGACAAAATGCCTCTCTTTTGCACAGAAACAAAAACACACACGCACACACCCACAAACACAATGATACTTCTAACCAAGTGCCATGAAAATTGTTTGAAAAATGTAGGAGTTGTACGGAAACGCTTAACACTGGATTGACCGACCATGTTTATGGACTCATTATAATCCTGTATCCGTCCCTGTTAATTTATCCCTCCCGATTAATGTTGTCATTATAATCCTTTATCTGCCCCTGATAATGTTGTCATTATAATCCTTTATCTGCCTCTGTTAATGGTGTCATTATAATCATTTATCCGTCCCTGTTTATGATATCATTATAATCCTGTATCCGCCCCTGTTAATGTAGTCATGCTAATCCTTTATCTGCCCCTGTTAATGTTGTCATTATAATCCTTTATCTGCTCCTGTTAATGTTGTCATTATAATCCTGTATCCACCCCTGTTAAGGTTGTCATTATAATCCTGTATCCGCCCCTGTTAATGTAGTCATTTTAATCCTATATCCGCCTCTGTTTCTGCTATCGTTATAATCCTGTATCCACCCATGTTAATGTTGTCCTCATACTCCTGTATCTGCACCTGTTAATGTTGTCATTATGATCATATATCCGCTCCTGTTATTGTTGTCATTATAATCCTGCATCCGCACCCTGTTAATGTTGTCATTATATTCCTGTATCCATCCCTGTTAATGTTGTTATTATAATCCTGTATCCGCCCCTGTTAATGTTGTCATTATAATCCTGCATCCGCACCCTGTTAATGTTGTCAATATATTCCTGTATCCATCCCTGTTTATGTTGTTATTATAATCCTGTATCCGCCCCTGTTAATGTTGTCAATATAATCCTTTATCCGCCGCTGTTAATGTTTCATTATAATCATTTATCCGCCCCAGTTAATGTTATCATTATATTGATGTATCCGTCCCTGTTTATGGACTCATTATAATCCTGTATCCGCCCCTGTTAATTTATCTGCCCCGATTAATGTTGTCATTATAATCCTGTATCTACCCCTGTTAAGGTTGTCATTATAATCCTTTATCTGCCGGTGTTAATGGTGTCATTATAATCCTTTATCTGCCTCTGTTAATGGTGTCATTATAATCCTTTATCTGCCCCTGTTAATGTTGTCATTATAATCCTTTATCTGCCTCTGTTAATGGTGTCATTATAATCCTGTATCCGCCCCTGTTAATGCAGTCATTATAATCATGTACCCGTCCCTGTTAATGTTGTCATTATAGTCCTTTATCTGCCTCTGTTAATGGTGTCATTTTAATCCTGTATCTGCCCCTGATAATGGTGTCATTATGATCCTGTATCCGCCCCTGTTTATGATATCATTGTAATCCTGTATTGCCCCTGTTAATGTAGTCATGCTAATCCTTTATCTGCCCCTGTTAATGTTGTCATTATAATCCTTTATCTGGCCTTCTTAATGTTGTCACTATACTCCTGTATCCGCCCCTGTTAATGTAGTCATTATAATCCTGTATCCGCCCCTGTTAATGTTGTCATGATAATCCTTCATCTGACTGTGGTAATGTTGTCATTATAATCCTTTATATGCCCCTGTTAATGGTGTCATTATAATCCTGTATCCGCCCCTGTTAATGTTGTCATTATAATCCTTTATCTGTCCCTGTTAATGTTGTCATTATAATCCTGTATCCGCCCCTGTTAATGTAGTCATGCTAATCCTTTATCTGCCCCTCTTAATGTTGTCATTATAATCCTTTATCTGACCCTGTTAATGTTGTCATTATAATCCTGCATCCGCCCCTGTTAATGTAGTCATTATAATCCTGCATCCGCCCCTGTTTATGTTGTCATGATAATCCTTCATCTGACCTTGGTAATGTTGTCATTATAATCCTTTATATGCCCCTGTTGATGATGTCATTATAATCCTGTATCCGCCCCTGTAAATGGTGTCATTATTATCCTGTATCCGCCCCTGTTCATGTTGTGCTCATAATCCTGTATCTGCCCATGTTAATGTTGTCATTATGATCCTATATCCGCCCCTGTTATTGTTGTCATTATAATCCTGTATCCGCCCCTGCTAATGTAGTCATTATAATCCTGTATCAGCCCCTGTTTATGCTATCATTATAATCATGTATCCGCACCTGTAAATGTTGTCATAATAATCCTTTATCTGCCCCTGTTAATGTTGTCATTATAATCCTGTATCCGCCCCTGTTAATGTAGTCATTATAATCCTGTATCCGCCCCTGTTTATGCTATCATTATAATCCTGTATCCGCACCTGTTAATGTTGTCATAATAATCCTTTATACGACCCTGTTAATGTTGTCATTATAATCCTTTATATGCCCCTGTTAATGGTGTCATTATAATCCTGTATACGCCACTGTAAATGGTTTCATTATAATCGTTTATCTGCCCCTGTTAATGTTGTCATTATAATCCTTTATCTGCCTCTGTTAATGGTGTCATTATAACCCGTTATCTGCCTCGGTTAATGGTGTCATTATAATCCTTTATATGCCCCTGTTAATGTTGTCATTATAGTCCTTTATCTGCCTCTGTTAATGGTTTCATTTTAATCCTTTATCTGCCCCTGTTAATGTTGTCATTATGATCCTGTTTAATAATAATAATAATAATAATAATAACTTTATATCAAGAAGGTAACATATTAAGACATAGCATTTACACAAGTCTTTTTTACAATATGGCCATCTATAAATCAACACAATATAACAATGTAAGCATATAATGCAAGATAAAACAATACATGCATCACTTTATAACTTCAACAAGACAGACACATTTATATATATGTAAATTGGGTGTCCCGGCTCAGAGATCTCGCTTCGCTCGATCCTGATCCGGTAACACCCAATTTACATATATATGTATTAATTCACAATCACCATAAAATGGTGATTTTACTTGATTTATAATTTTTTTTTAAAATAGGGGTAGTGAAGATTGCAAGTTTAATTTTTTTTATAAGTTATCAAAATTATAAAATGTTTCTTTAATACAAAACAAATTTGTTGATTTGTTATTAAAATAACATTCAAATCAACAATTTTCTGACCTTGAATACAAAGGTGGTGGATCGTACTCATACACATTACTAAAACAATTTATTACACACTTTTTAGACTTTTTTGTAAGGTTGCCATTGCTTCCTTTCTTCCCTGCTCCACTAGTTCTTTTTTTTGAACTTCACTTATTTCAGCCTTTTTTTGTTTTGTGTCTTCTTTTAAACTATAATATTTATCTAACTCATCTAAAATCATCTTAAACTCTTGATCAGATATTTGTGCATCACTCAACGCTTTTGATATTAACTGCTTTATACTATTTAACTTAGCCTCTGCCAAAGTTTTTATTTCATGATGTTTTTGAGCTTTTACATTAAGCTTGCGTCTGATAAAATTAACACAAACACCTGTAGCTCCACATATTATTGCTGCTATTTCCAAAGGTAACAAAACTGGAATAGCAAATCCAATCCCAGCCATAATAACACCTGCAGATATTAAGGTAGTGTCAATTCCATCTGTAATATTAATACCGCGTTTATATTTTTTATAAAGTGACTGACGTATATCTCGTTCTGTAATTAACTTTTTTTCAATCTCTGAAATCTTTTGTAATCTATAATTTTGTCCGTTTTCCACTGAATTTTCCACTGACAAATCAGGATATAAACTTGGTGCTGTTGGTTGCTTCGGCATTTTTTTATTAATGAATAAAAAATTAAATTAATTCAATTAATAATGATGCCACCGTATTTACAGCGGTAGCGTTAGCAACCTTGCATACAAAGTTAACAACAGAACCAACACCAATTTCTAAAGGTTCGTCAAAGTTATCATGATTGCGTGAAATGATGTGAAGCGTTATACCATAATTTGGTTGTTCAACACCATTGACAGAAACTATTACAGATACGTCACCAACTAATCGTTCACATGCTAAACCTATTCCCATAATCCGTCCACGGCGTGTCATTACATGCCCCACATTTTTTCTGCTCCACCATTACCAAATGAGAGTATTCTGTTTGACACAAGTGGGCCCTTAGCCTCTGCAAATATTGTTATAATCCCATATTTAAGATTATCAACTCTATTTTTCAAATGATTAAACTGGTCAACAAAAGGCATAATTCGCCTATATAAATTTTGAACATCATTTATCAAAGCCTCTAAGTCTTCTGTTTTTTTAGGTCTTGTTGGTGGTCCAAATATACTCATTGTTTTTTTTATAAAAATATATTTTTTAAATAATTTCTAAAACACAACTCATAGGCAAACCGTGATTATCTATTTTGTTGCCATACTCATCTCTAACTTCTATTTTTAATTCAGTAATTGCACCATTCATAAGACAGTGATATTCAGGATAAAAACTTGTATATACTATATCTCCGAACTTCTTATTTACTACAGGCACAACACCTATAATAGTGCTTGGTGCACCATTGAAATAATTACTACTTGTATTAACTTGTTTCAGATGAACATATAGCTGTTTATAAGGAGCTAAATCAATTGAGTGATCTCCAGCACGAGGACCTTTTAACCATTTTCTGTCCTCGAATCCCAGCATTTTTGAAAGACCGCTTGATAATCGTGTCTCTATTGGCGAATTGAAAATGGCTGTAGCATTGTGGACCATAACGCCCAGGTTAATATCCCTATTTAGAATTCTTAAATGTCTATTCAAATCTTCAATGTTATAGAGTCCATCTGCTAAATGTTGTATGTTATCTGGGTTTCTTGTCTTTGCGGTTTCATGAATAATATTATACCAACCGATAGTGTATGTAAAACTCCTTAATCCAATGCACTTAGTTCCATCTCTATTATCGATATACTGTTGCAAATTAATAGAGTTGTCTATGTTTGAAATTGTATGAATCTTTTTTTTTAATATATATATATATAAAAACACAAATAAAAATGATTTCTGAAGAATTCAAATATAACCCAGATGCTCACTATTTAAATACTTTCAGCAAGAAAGTGATAGATATAATAAATCAAAACATAGTCATTACATCAGACGGTAAAGGCTTTAAAGCATCATTTCCCAATGTCTTTGAAAAATACAAACTCCCATACGTCAAATCAGATGCTATAGTCCAACGTTGGGGAACAGATTGGATGTTATTTTGGCAGAATCAGTTAAACTTTGCTATTTGGTGTGCGACCACTGGATGTGGTATTGATTTTAACAACCATCTAAAAGCTGATGCTTTGGTTGGTTCGTTATTTCGATTTCATGTCTATTACCAAGTCAGAAGAATATTATTTGAGATGAGTGTAGCATTGCCGCAAGACTCAAATTGGAATGCTTTTAATAACACATATAACCGAAACGCATACGAGAGAATATGCAAGGAGTTTAACGTTGACTTATATTCAGACTGGAGACAGAAACAAAGCTATAATAATGGTCTAGGAACAATTTACAATTACTGGACAAATATTGGTTATCATCCTTTGGTAAATACTGCATACGACAACAAAACGATGAGTTTTACAGTCTATGAGAGTGATAAAACATATCATATTGATTACATTGCGCAAGGATTTGAGGCTGATAATAGTTGGTCTACTTTTATACTAGATTGTTCTGTGGGATTTACAAGAGCTGGAGTAGAAAGAATCAATGACAGCATAAGAACATACTGCTGGGCAATTCTTGGTTCACAATCACAAACAAGAACAGATATACTTGGAACTGGAACAGCATTTGATGCACAGAAACAATTTCTAGCAAATGTAGAGGACGCAATAAATAGCCCCATCGACTTGCCCAGTCAAATTTCAAGATATGAAAACACCCTAAAATATGCAAGAAGTAAAGTAAATTTTGTCTATGGAAGTGGATTGTATATGTCTCCGAGTGACATGGAATTAAGAATTGGAACAATACAAGACTACAATAATGAAATTGTAATAGCAACCGATGCACAAGCATTAGGATTGAATAATGATGTAAATGTAAAACCAGTGCCACCAAAAAATATTCAACCTTTTCAAGGCACCACGACAAAGAAATTTCTGCCGGACTTCGATAAATCAACAATACATAAAACTGTGGAGCACAACCCACCAGAAATAAAAAAAATAGCGATTGAACATGAAAATAACAAAACAACTATAATTGTTGGTACCATAGTAATAGGTCTTGCTGCATTACTTATTTACGAGATTTACTAAACCACTCTTTGGCTGCCACATATAACAACCCGGAAACAAACACAAGCAAAGCCCATAGATTGTTACCAAGCCATTTAATAACATTACCTGTTGCAGATAAAAGCCATGATACTATTGCACCAATAACTCCTGGAAGTGCTGCAGCAGCTTTACCAGCTAGGTTGGCAAGAAGTTTACCAAGATTAAGTAGTTGTTTTTTTATCCAGTCTTTTACACTTGATGGATCAGGTTTTGGAGTTGGAACAGGTGCAGTCCCTCCTCCTGTTGTAGGAATAATGGTATCAACTAATACCCCAATAATCATACCAAAGGCAGTCAAAATACTAACAATAGTAATACCTTGCTCCCTAAACAAGGTTTTGATTCTCTCACCCAATGTTGTGTCTTCTTTTAACACCTTATTTATAGTTTCTTTTATCCTGTTTATTTGACTGCGTAATGCTTCTTTGTTTTCACTCGCCACTTCCAGTCGCGCACTTCTTTCATCTTCTAAATTTTTTATTCTGTCACGTATGCGCTCTTGTTGAAACTCATCCTCCTGCCCGGGGGTGCTAACTTGTTCTAATTTTTGTTTTTCTTTTGTTATGTCTTTATCAAGCTCAGTGAGCTTTGAGAGATTATTAGTAAGTTCCCCACGAAAGCTTTGCAATACCTTATCTAAACCTCGTATCTCTCGCATTGTTAGACCTTCTGTTTGTGTTTGAACAGCAGTTTTAGAATGAGTTTCATCTATTATATTACTCAAATTACTCTCAATTGTATTTACGGCATCTACTGTATTTTGTACATCTTCAGTTGTTGAAAAAGTTTGCATTTGTATATCTTCTCCTGCTTTTGTGAGGGTATTTTTTGTTTTTGTCAAGTCTGCTAATTCTGCTAATTCTGCCCTGCCCCGAGCAATTCTTTCACGTGGAACTAATAAATCATAATCTTTTAACATATTTCTGACAAAATTAATACCATGTTTTTTAACTAAAGTGTCCAGCTTATAAAACTTGATTGGTTCTTCTGGATTATTTCCCTTAAAATAGGTAAGTGGAACATCATCCGTTCCAACTGCATATAACATTGTTCTACCGATTTCGTCCTCAGCCACTCTAAAATCATTTTTATAATCGATTCCGCTGATTTCAGCATTAACTTCAGTAAAAAATTGTTCTACTAACAACTTTTTTTGTGTAAGCTGTTCTTCTGTTTTATCTTCCCCTTGAAGCTGATTAATATAGTTATTTTCATTTACAATTTGTCTCTGGAATTCTGAGTCAGGTTGTATAAATTCGTCATCAAGTGCTCTATCCGCTCTATCCCAGTCTTCTTCAGTCATATCATCAATATCGAACGCAGGATTTTCAAATCCTCCTTCAGCAGACATTGTTTATTTTATTTAATTTTAAAAAATATATTTAAAAAATAAAAACAATGTCGGCTTACGGAAACAAACTCAGCCCTCATAGAAAACTAAGAGAACCTCATGGTGCCAAGGGCATCCGCACAAGTGTAGTAATAACTAATAATCCATCAACAATAGACCAAAACCAGCAACTGCTTGTGAGATTTCCCAATCTAAGTACTAATGATGTGATAGTTCCAAGTACTGCTCGTCTTGCCTTTGAAATAGAACTTCAAAGCAGAACAGACGCCAACGCTACTCTATTTCAAAATCTGGGTAGAACAATTGTGAAAAAAATGACAATAAGAATAAGTGGCAATGAAGTCATGTCAATTGATGACAGTGATATATATCATTGTTATATAGATTTATGGAAAAGCCCTAGCGAACGACAAAACATAGCTTACCAAGGTATTGGTAAACCAAACATGCTAATGACAATAGAGGGAGTACCAAATCAGTTGTATAGTCAGGGCATGAAGGCATATCAACATTGGGATGAAATCAACAAATATTTTGCCTTAACATCAAAAAGAAACAAAGAGACAGAAATAGTAGCAAGAGACTTAAACTTTACCAGTGTTTCTCTTGAAACTTATTTGACAAAATCATATGCTTTGTGGCTTGACCTTAGAACATGTGAGGACAATTTATTACACGGCAGTGGAAGAAGAATAGAAAACGGCAGTGAAGGCATAACGATATTAATAAATAAAAAAGCAGATGCAGATCAAACTTTAAATATTTATCTTTATATAATACAAGATGCGCAAATCAATTTCGAAGATGGAAGATTCAAAGAAGCAGGATACTAGTTTGCAACAAAAATATCCTAAATATTCACACAGTGCCATTATTTGTGGGCAAACAGGCTGTGGTAAAACAGAGTTTGTTCTTGACATACTTGAAAAAGAGTATGTTGGAGTTTTTGAACATATAATTATATTGTGTCCAACCATAGAGTGGAACGAGGCTTATAAAAATAGATCCTGGATAGGAGATGTGAAAAACCCTAAAGATAAAAAAATAATAATTGTCAATCCCGTGAGCAACGGTAAAGAAATGTTACAAGAACTGTTGCGTTTCTTTTTCAAACAATATGCTGGCCAGCCCACATTATACATTATTGACGATTGCTCAGCCACAAAAGAATTAACAAAGAAAAAAGATATGTTGTCAGAGTTGGCATTTTCTGGTCGCCACGCCAAACAATCAGTGTGGGTCATTTCACAGAGATATAATTCTGTATTGAAAGATTTGAGGGATCAAGTAAAATGGTTGTGTATGTTTTACACCAAGGACAGAGATAGTTATGAAAATTGTTTGAGAGAAAATGATGTTATTCCGACGTTGGAGGAGAGAACCAGAATAAAAAAAACTTTAGCTAAGACTAAATATTCCAAGTTAATTTTGAGGACTGACCAACCAACTGGTTATTGGGTTGAATAATTTATTTAAAAATAAAAACTAGAGTGTCCCATATAACCCATGCACTCAATGCACTAGCCAATATTGGTACAACAGCACTACTCATGTTTTCCAGGGGTTGTAAAACATACTCTCTTGGCTCACATATAAAATATTCTACGCCATCCTTTGTCACAGAAATTACAGGCGTTTCCTGTGCACCTTTTTCGTACGTTTGTAAAAACTTACTTTCTGAAACACATATACAACATTTTACGTCATCTCTTGTCATAATATCCAGTGCTATTTTATTTTTGTTATAATCACTATTCTCACCGTCTGTTATTTTCAAATCCATTTTTTCTTATATAATATTTTTTTATTATTACAAAATATATTTATTTCACGCAGGTATAATACCTTTTTTTTACAACTGTTGCTAATAGTAATACTAACAGCAAAGTAGCAATGTTAATAGCAATACTGACCATGAATATAGTATTGCTAATAGCATTGCTCATAGCAAAGTAGCAATGTTAATAGCAATGCTTGCAGCAAATTAATAATGTTAATAGAAAAAATAACAATGTTAATAACAATGCTATTAACAATACTAACAATTACTAGTTGCATGAATATCGCTGCTAGTTGTTTTGTATTTTATATTTATTTCAAGATAAAAAATAAGATTAATAATATAAAAATGAATGCGGAAGAACTATTACAAAATATATCGGAACAGACGGAACCAGATGAATCAAAGCAACAAGAAACAAAAAAAGAAAGATTATCAGCCATAGTGGCTGGCGGTGGTAGTCGTCAATATTTGGGTAAAGACATACAACTCACGAATATAGATGGCATGCCCCCAGATGAAATTAACAAACTTTACTGCAGATATGAAGCACGGCTTGGGGCAAGCATGACTAAAACTTTAGGCAATTCTTTTATTAACTTGTATGTGATGGGAGTATCAAAATATTTTAATGTAACCAATACACCAAAACTGATAGAAGATTTGGAAGAAGACCCATTTATTAATCATGCTTTGACAAGTGCTTGTTGTGAGTTGTATTACAGGTATGGAATGTGCTTAGCACCATTTACAGCAATACTGACAACTGTTAGACATATTGATTTTAATAAAAATAAAATTATAGATAATATAAATGGAGAACCAAGAGAGTGAAGTTATACCTGTTGTTACACAACCTGTTGAACAACAAAAAGTAAAAAATCCAAAAAGAATAGAAGCTGGAAAAAAAGGAGCAGCGGCAAGAAAGGCAAAGCGTTTGCTTCAGGATGCAAATCAAGATGTTACAAAGCAAAATGCTGCAAATCAAATAACAAAAATAACAATAGATGAAGAAGAACCAGTAAAAATCAAAATAAACGTATACAAAAATTATATTCCACCGTGTCTGGTTTTATTAGGCATTGCTGGGTTGGGTTTGTATATTTATAACAAAAAATCTGCTACACAACCTGTAACTGTGCAACCTGTTCATGTTGCACCAAAAGACCCGTTTGATTTTTAATAATTTAATTTAATAAAATAATCATATAAAAAAAATGGCAGCAAGTATAAAGACCAGTCGCTAAAGTAAATTTTAATATGACAGATGTTATGATGCTGTCTGGGGATATAATGTTAGCAATGGCTACAAAGGATATGTTGATTAGGCAAGGTATTATTCCTGCGGATATTATGAAATAATTTAAAAAAAATATATATATAAAAAATGGCAAGTGCAGTAGCAATGATGATTGGTGGCGCATTAACAAATGCATTAGCGTTTACTGGTTCAAATTATTTCTTTTCAAAAATGGGAAGTCATTCAGATGAGGAAAGACAAAGGCATGACAAAGCAGTGGAACAATTAAACGCAGCACAAGTAGAGTGGAATAAAAAAAGAACAGAGAGATTAGATTTTATTAATAAACAACTGCAAAAAGAACATCATGCAGAGCAGACTTTTGATGATGTGGACCAGGCTATGAAACAGTATTATTACACAACTGGTAAACATTTGCTTTTAGAACCGGAGCCCAAGTTGAGTGATTTTTATACACCATCTCCGGATCAACAGAATAGAGAAATTACATTTATTGTGGTGGGCATGGCTGCAACTGGATTTGTGGCGTATAAATTGAGTTCATAAAAAAATAAAGTTTAAAACTATAATTACTTTAGACTTTTTTAAATTTGAAATGACTAAGTTTACTTTGAAAAGACTAAGTCATATGCATGATACCTATTTTTTTTGTTGTTCTTACATGGTTTCAATCCAAGTGGTCGCATATAATATGGTGGTTTAGCACTCTTCTCTAATTTATCTTTGAGATGACCAGGCGCCCATACTTCACCATTGTCTAATAATGTCAATACCATAGATGGACCATATTCAGTTTCTACTATTTTTGTATCTGTAATTTTGTATATTTTATTTATTTCCAAGTCTGTCCATTTCTTTGCGCTATTTTGATATTGCTCTTCAAGCAGTTCATCAAATCGTGCAGTTGTGATTTCCATTTTTTCTTTATAGTTATATAAAGTTTAATCTTTAGTAGAAAAAAATGGAAAAGATTTATTACAGCCCAAAAGGATTTTGGAGAGGTTACACAGCAGTTAAAAAATTAGCAAAAGAGGCTGGTGTTAGTGAAAAAAAGGCATTAGAATTTTTAAAGAAACAAGCTGTGTGGCAGATTTATTTACCCGCACCAAAGAAAATAATTAGACCCAGGTTTGATGTTTCTGCTAAGAATGGAGTGCATCAAGCTGATTTGTTATTTTTACCGCATGATACTTTTGGGATTGGTCGTGGACGCAAGACATATAAATATGCGTTAACTGTGGTTGATATTGCAAGTAGATACAAAGAAGCAGAGCCACTGACTTCCAAGGATAGTAAAGAAGTTGCTAAAGCATTTGAAAATATATACAGTCGACATCTGAAATATCCAAAATTATTACAAGTGGATCCAGGCAGAGAATTTATGGGTGCAGTATCACAGTTGATGTCAAAACACAAAGTAAATATCAGACGAGGCAGAACAGAAATACACAGAGACCAAGCTTTAGTGGAAAGATTTAACAGAACATTAGCTGAGAGATTGTTTGGCTATCAGTATGCTAAGGAAATAGATTCACAAAAACGTAATAGGGAATGGGTAAAGAGATTACCAGAAGTTGTTAAAGCAATAAATTCGGAGACAAAAAAGCCTCCTCCTGTTGAAACAAAAATATTAAAAGATGATCCTATCTGTATGAATGCAAGTGTAAGATATTTATATCAACCCGGGGAACAAGAAGGTGGAAGACGCAGAGCAACCGATCCAATGTGGAGTGTAGATATTCACAAGATTAAAAGTTATATGGTGACGCAAGGTATAAGAGTTTATTATTTGAAAGCACCAGCGCCGCAGAGAGGATTTGTCAAAGAAGAATTACTTATTGTTCCTGCTGATACCCAAATTCATAAGTTTTTATGAAATCCATGTGCATCAGTTGTAATTCCATCTTCTCGGATGTATCTTTTTGAGTAAAATGGTGATAATGTAACTTTGTTTACTGTTATGCCATATATTTGATGCTTCATTGATCGCATCATATTCATTTCATGGGTGTATTTTTTCTTGTTAAATAGTGCATCCTTGTAGTTTTCAAAATTTATATGTTTTTTGACTACATATTCTCTTACACCCTTTGCTTTCTTAATAACCTGCTCATCCGCTCTCAAAATAGAATATAGCTTGGGTCTTAATCCAACATACTCAGCTATAGCAACACCATTACATTCGTCTTTCATTTTACCTATTACTTTTTTGTTTGTATCATCGTGCATGGGGTGATTTTGAGGATAATCACTCAAGTCATACTCATCTTTCATTTCAGCCATGTCTTTGTACACATCTTTTGTTTTGATGTCTACCAGCAAGCTGTCAGTGTCTGTGTATGCTACATTACAGTCAGCTCCATACCTTATTTTCAAAGTATTATAATACCAATCATACATACGGTACTTTGATAAATCCAATACTGACATCCCAACATAAATTGGTTTGTTTAATGTTAATTTTGTTTTGTTTACATGTACTGCTGACAATTCATCTGAAAATTTTATGCGTCGGTTAAAGTTTGGTTTAGCTGTTATTTTTCTTATTTTTTCATTTTCAGAGCCGTTAGTTTTGACTAGTTTTATATCTGTCCGCTTGCGTAGATTTTCCATTGTTTTGCCAAACACAGAGTTGTTCATAAGTTTGTAAAAATCTTTTTCAAATTGTGATTTAGCTTTTTTTCTAAGTTCTGTATTTAGGTTTATGTATGATGCCATCCATGGTTTTTCATTAAATTCTAATACTCTGTGTATTTTCTTTAGTTTCATGCCTAAAGATAAATACAGTTGCAGGTTTTTGTGATGTATCACATATTTTTCTTTGTCCATAAGATTAGGGACTAGTTGTTCTGTATTTATCATGCCATTATTTTCTAACAGGTCTGTTTGGTATTCAGACAACCATTCTTTTTTCACTGCTAATCTCTCCGGTGCAAGTGGATAGTCATTATGCAATTCATGAAGTTCTTTAGAATATTCTAAATCAACTTCAAGCATTTGTCCTTTGCCAGGTTTTCCGGGTTTCCCAGGTTTTGGTTTAGAAAAGTTACCACTTTTGTTTTTCTTTTTCCAGACAAATCCGGAAAATGGAAGTGGCTGACTCATTGCCCACCCATATAAGTTATTAGCATCATAATCCATTAAGTAGTTGATTTCCTCGTTAGGGTTATAATCAGCCACATATGAATTGTTTGCTTTGGCATATCTTTTTGATACCATACTTATGCCACCTCGCATTCCTTTTTCTACAAACAAGTGCATGTCAATGTCTGTCAAAAGTTCTAATTTTTCTTTTGAATGTTTAAGTAAAGCATCCCAAGATAATCCAGGTGCTGTATAGTAATGTAAAGCATCAAGTTTGTATGCACTCATACATGTTTTTCTAAAAGTTTGAAACACATCTGCTAACAGAGTTACATCAGTTTTTAGATATAAATCATGATAGTCTCCAAGAGTTTTACAGTTAAACTCTTTCCATATTTTTTGAGCATATTTGTAATCTTCGGGACTTATACTTTCATCTGAGAGACTATTGTAAAACTTTTCTATAGGCGGTAATTGCGTTTCCTTAAATCTTTCCATACTGTCCATATATTCGTATGGATAAACACCTTTTCGTAAAAGTAAATCTGCTTGTTTGCCAAACTGATTTTTGGTAATTTTAAAATCAGATTTGTCTGTTGCTTTAACTAATTCGTCTAGAGGCTTCATCATAAACTGACAGCTATCCAAGAATCTAAGTTGTCCGGCACTAAATGAAATATACTTTTCAGCGTTGTTCGGAATGCATGTAATATTACCTGTCATTTTATGTATTTTTTGCATTATAAGATGACTATCATATCCTTTGAGATTGTGAAATATAACAGGTATAGGTGTTTTGTTTGGTTTTATTTTCAGCTTTAGGTTGCAGTTTTTATGTGCTGCACCTCTGTATTCTCCTGTAAAATGACAGTGGTCTCTTACTTTGCAGTTCTTATCATTATCTATTATATTTTCACATATCCAGCAGTGTGTTGCTTTTTCATAATCTATTTCATTCTGCTGTGTCATGATTAATGGTTTCGGGTGAGCAAATATATTATTGATCTTGCTCTTTTCACATTCCAAATGATTTAAAAACTTTTCAACAGTATCTTCACCTCTGTAAATAACAGGTTCTTCTGTTTTACCATCATATCTGACAACTTGATATCCAAATCCACAAGCTTCGTGTACATTTTGAATTTCAGATTTCTTTCCAAATTTCATTAAAAATGCTTTTATGAAACTCTCAAAATCAGCATATATTGCATAAGGCACAAACATTTGATTTTGATGATTTTTAAATTTGATGATTGCACCTTTTTTTGGCATTTCTATTCGGCAAGAGTTTTTATTAATACCATCACAGTCTTCTTTGTGCTTGGTGAGTAGATTTGCTCCAGAGTAACCATGAAGACAACGATCACAGAAATAAGTTTTACCATGATGTTTGTTTTGGCTGTAAAGTAGCTTGTTTAAATTTTTAATGATGCAGTAATGATATTTTGTTTCTTTTGGTTTTTGTTGAGTAATATTAAAAAAATCATCAGGGTTGTAATTATCATCTATAATTCCTTCTTCGTTGTTGGGATCATCTTCGTTCTCTTCTTCAACTTCAACATCTTCAGATACTAACAGCAAATTAATTCTTTCTATGTGCTTCGGCTGCTCTGATATTCTGTATGGAAAAATAGATACATTATTATGTTTTTCTGATGCAGTAAATCCATAAACATTGATAGCAAGATTGTTTTGATTTTCTACTTTAGTTATCTGCGGGACTGGAGTTGGAAAATCAACCCCCTCCGTTTTCAAAAAGTCTATGCTAGGATAACTTGATACTCTGTCAGAATTCTTTGCGGCTGGATGCAGAGCTGCATTTATAGCATGAAGTAAACATTTATCATCATAGTTTTTCACATTTATGACTGCTTTCTTGTTTGATATTACTTTAGGCAAAATAATATATGATGAGCCTTTTAGTGGCTCATACTTTGCAAAATTCAAATAAAGTGTAACACAGTAATCAACTTCTAATCCTGATGCTGTGTTTGTAAATCTTTCTAGACTCTCTTGTATATCAGCAGATGATTTTTCATACAACTCGTCTAATCGCTCAGAAGATAAAAGTGTATTCTGTTCACTATGCAGAACTGCAGTGGTATATTTTTTTATCTCACCATCATCTTTGAATAATTCTACGGTAAGACCTAACTGAAATTTTATTCCTTTCATATTTTTCAGCTCCTTGATTATTTGTTCCCTGATAATAGATTTTTTATCACGGAGTAGTTTTAAAGGATCTTTATATTTGCGAGCGGATATTTCATATGCTTTGAAATAACCACATATTGGTTTGTCAACTAGTTTTAATTCGGTTGTATCTTCGGTTATGATTTGTGATAAAGCCTTCTTCTCATCCAGAACCTTCTTCTCAGCTTGTTGCACAGCTTTCTTCTCAGCTTGTTGCAACTTACGTTTTTTTCGTGCGCGTTCTTTCTTGGCATGACGCCTCTTGCGCCAATTTTCAAATGATGTAGACTTATCTTCCAATTTCAGAGCTTCTGATTTAGCTTCCAATTTAGTTTTTAATTTCAAAGCTTCCGACCTTGAAATTTCCACTGCTTTTATTCCGTGGGATAATGTTTCCTTATCTATCACACCCTCTCTGAACAGAGATATTAAATTTTGTATAGTCTCTTCGTTGCTCATACTTCTTTTGTTATTACATATTAAAACTTTTTTATTAAGTAGAAAAAATAAGTATGTAAAAATAATGAATATCAACATTTGCAAGTTTCTTAAAGTTGGGTCGCATAATCCATGCACACTCAAATCAACGCAAGATTCAGATTATTGCAGTTTACATAAGTATAGATTAAAAACAAGTCGTGTAGTACCTTGTCTAATTTGTAAAAAAGGTACATTTGCAAAGTATCATGTTTGTGTTGGTTATGGTGCAAGAGCGGTTAGAAAATACTATAGTGTTTGGGGTGAAAAAATGTATAATTTGGAGTGTTTAAAATTAAGATGTATTGAGGTTTGAGGTAGATTTTGAGAATAAAAAAAATATAAAAATAAAAACAAGGAGTTGGGGTTATATAGTTCTAACTACAATATGTGGACAAAGAAAACCAATAAAATTGTTTTGTATTAAATAAATATTTTTATATGATATTTATAAATTATATAAAATAAAGTATGGGTTGTTCAACCCATACTTTCTCATCAGTTTCACAAATACATATATATGTAAATTGGGTGTTACCGGATCAGGATCGAGCGAAGCGAGATCTCTGAGCCGGGACACCCAATTTACATATATATCATTTTCATACTTTTGTAACATAACGTTATAATTCAAACTGGGGTTTCACTCTTTCATTAAAAGAAACGATTTTAATTTAGTCTTAAATGTAACAAAAGACAGCGAGGCTCGTATATCAACGGGGATCATGTTCCAAACTACCATTCCTGAAAAACCAAAAGTACGTTTAAGAATGTTTGTTCTAAGTGTTAAATGGGCAATATCATTTCTAGCAACAGATCTTAAATTATAATTTGAATTTGTAGAGAACGATATTAAATCGGTTATGTAATCAGGTGTTAAATTGTTTATTGATTTATAAATCATAACACATGTGTGATATTCACATCTCCGTTCAAAGGTAAGCCACTTCAGTTCTTCAAACATTATTTTAGACGGTGTGTTTATAGGCTTCATGAGAATGATTCTAGCAGCCCTTTTTTGAATTTTAAGTATTCTGTTTATAGAGGATTTATTTGCTTGGCTCCATGTTATACAGCCATAATCAAATGTAGACATAATATATGAGTTATAGAACAATTTTTTTCATGTCATATGTTAGGTAGTAGGAGATCCTTTTCAACAGATTTATTTTTGACACAAGTTTAGTACATGTTTTAGATATATGATTTTTCCAAGATAATGATTCGTCAATATTGATGCCTAGTAACTTTTGTACTTTTACATTTTGAATATCTGTATTATTAATTTGAAGCAGCAATGCTGCACACTTTGCTAAAGTTTTATTTGGTCCAATTATCATACAAGTTGACTTAATGGGATTAATAATCATATTATTTATCGTGCACCAATCATTTACATTGTTTAAATCTGTTTGCAATTTAGTCTGAATACACGATATTGTTTTCCCAAATGCACAAAGTGTTGTATCGTCTGCGTACATATCTACATTGGTGTGCTCAATATACAAAGGTATGTCATTTACATATAACAGAAAGAGTAGAGGTCCTAAGATAGAACCCTGCGGTACCCCGGAAATCACAGGAAGAACATTTGAGATTGTGTCACCGACCTTAACTACTTGGCTTCTGTTTGAAAGATAAGACTGAAATAATTTAATGAATGCTTCTGAAAAATGATACAGTCTTAATTTAAACAAGAGGATTTCATGATCGATCAAATCAAAGGCTTTACTAAGATCTAAAAATAGTGATCCTACAATATTTCCTGAGTCTATTTCTTAGAGCCAAGTATCAACAATGTGTATAAGTGCCGTTTGACAAGAGTGGTTTTTATGAAAACCTGATTGGCGGGCATATAGAATGGATGTCTTCTTGAAATAGGTAAGCATTTGATTAGCAATAAATCGTTCAAATATTTTTGATATTGTCGGAAGTATTGAGATAGGTCTGTAATTATTTACATCATCTATGTTACCATTCTTAGGAATAGGGAGAACAAATGCTTCCTTAAGTTTATCCGGAAAAACTCCGAGACTCAAACATTTATTTATCAAAGAAGCTATTGGTAAAGTTAACATATCTCTGCATAATTTTATTATTCTAGGACCTATTCCATCTAATCCCGTAGATTTATTTACGTCTAATTTATCAATTATTATTTTTACTTCAAAAGGTGTGATAAGATCAAAATTAAATACTGAAGACTTTAACTTTTCATCTAAAAACTTCCTTAACTTATCAAAGTTTTCTGGTACATGTATTATTCATAATAGTAATACGTATAGAATATGTACAATATTATCTGGCTTGTTGTTATGATTGTTAATATGACTATTGTTACAATTATTGCAGCAAACCTGTATCAAGACACAACGTTAATCGCTTCTCAAGTGAGCCCAGAAGTTGCATGTACAAGCCATGACAAGCCAACAATGCGTTCCACCGTAAGTTTTTCATATGTATACGCACTTTCAACAGATATGCACACATCAGAAATGAAACGTGCACTCTATGGCACGCAGAATGATACTTGTTGACATTTCATTGGCAAGGGACGTAATACGTGTACGGGAAAATAGGAGAAAAAGAGATAACTTAGATTTTTACGCGATCTGATAGTACATATGATTATTATTCATAATAGTAATACGTATAGAATATGTACAATATGATCTGGCTTGTTGTTATGATTGTTAATATGACTATTGTTATAATTATTGCAGCAAACCTGTATCAAGACACAACGTTAATCGCTTCTCAAGTGATCCCAGAAGTTGCATGTACAAGCCATGACAAGCCAACAATGCGTTCCACCGTAAGTTTTTCATATGTATACGTACTTTCAACAGATATGCACAAGTCAGAAATGAAACGTGCACTCTATGGCACGCAGAATGATACTTGTTGACATTTCATTGCCAAGGGACGTAATACGTGTACGGGAAAATAGGAGAAAAAGAGATAACTTAGATTTTTACGCGATCTGATAGTACATATGATTATTATTCATAATAGTAATACGTATAGAATATGTACAATATTATCTGGCTTGTTGTTATGATTGTTAATATGACTATTGTTATAATTATTGCAGCAAACCTGTATCAAGACACAACGTTAATCGCTTCTCAAGTGAGCCCAGAAGTTGCATGTACAAGCCATGACAAGCCAACAATGCGTTCCACCGTAAGTTTTTCATATGTATACGTACTTTCAACAGATATGCACAAGTCAGAAATGAAACGGGCACTCTATGGCACGCAGAATGATACTTGTTGACATTTCATTGCCAAGGGACGTAATACGTTTACGGGAAAATAGGAGTAACAGAGATAACTTAGATTTTTACGCGATCTGATAGTACATATGATTATTATTCATAATAGTAATACGTATAGAATATGTACAATATTATCTGGCTTGTTGTTATGATTGTTAATATGACTATTGTTATAATTAGTGCAGCAAACCTGTATCAAGACACAACGTTAATCGCTTCTCAAGTGAGCCCAGAAGTTGCATGTACAAGCCATGACAAGCCAACAATGCGTTCCACCGTAAGTTTTTCATATGTATACGTACTTTCAACAGATATGCACAAGTCAGAAATGAAACGGGCACTCTATGGCACGCAGAATGATACTTGTTGACATTTCATTGCCAAGGGACGTAATACGTTTACGGGAAAATAGGAGTAACAGAGATAACTTAGATTTTTACGCGATCTGATAGTACATATGATTATTATTCATAATAGTAATACGTATAGAATATGTACAATATTATCTGGCTTGTTGTTATGATTGTTAATATGACTATTGTTATAATTATTGCAGCAAACCTGTATCAAGACACAACGTTAATCGCTTCTCAAGTGAGCCCAGAAGTTGCATGTACAAGCCATGACAAGCCAACAATGCGTTCCACAGTAAGTTTTTCATATGTATACGTACTTTCAACAGATATGCACAAGTCAGAAATGAAACGGGCACTCTATGGCACGCAGAATGATACTTGTTGACATTTCATTGCCAAGGGACGTAATACGTGTACGGGAAAATAGGAGAAAAAGAGATAACTTAGATTTTTACGCGATCTGATAGTACATATGATTATTATTCATAATAGTAATACGTATAGAATATGTACAATATTATCTGGCTTGTTGTTATGATTGTTAATATGACTATTGTTATAATTATTGCAGCAAACCTGTATCAAGACACAACGTTAATCGCTTTTCAAGTGAGCCCAGAAGTTGCATGTACAAGCCATGACAAGCCAACAATGCGTTCCACCGTAAGTTTTTCATATGTATACGTACTTTCAACAGATATGCACAAGTCAGAAATGAAACGGGCACTCTATGGCACGCAGAATGATACTTGTTGACATTTCATTGCCAAGGGACGTAATACGTGTACGGGAAAATAGGAGTAACTGAGATAACTTAGATTTTTACGCGATCTGATAGTACATATGATTATTATTCATAATAGTAATACGTATAGAATATGTACAATATTATCTGGCTTGTTGTTATTATTGTTAATATGACTATTGTTATAATTATTGCAGCAAACCTGTATCAAGACACAACGTTAATCGCTTCTCAAGTGAGCCCAGAAGTTGCATGTACAAGCCATGACAAGCCAACAATGCGTTCCACCGTAAGTTTTTCATATGTATACGTACTTTCAACAGATATGCACAAGTCAGAAATGAAACGGGCACTCTATGGCACGCAGAATGATACTTGTTGACATTTCATTGCCAAGGGACGTAATACGTGTACGGGAAAATAGGAGTAACAGAGATAACTTAGATTTTTACGCGATCTGATAGTACATATGATTATTATTCATAATAGTAATACGTATAGAATATGTACAATATTATCTGGCTTGTTGTTATGATTGTTAATATGACTATTGTTATAATTATTGCAGGAAACCTGTATCAAGACACAACGTTAATCGCTTCTCAAGTGAGCCCAGAAGTTGCATGTACAAGCCATGACAAGCCAACATTGCGTTCCACCGTAAGTTTTTCATATGTATACGTACTTTTAACAGATATGCACAAGTCAGAAATGAAACGGGCACTCTATGGCACGCAGAATGATACTTGTTGAAATTTCATTGCCAAGGGACGTAATACGTGTACGGGAAAATAGGAGAAAAAGAGATAACTTAGATTTTTACGCGATCTGATAGTACATATGATTATTATTGATAATAGTAATACGTATAGAATATGTACAATATTATCTGGCTTGTTGTTATGATTGTTAATATGACTATTGTTATAATTATTGCAGCAAACCTGTATCAAGACACAACGTTAATCGCTTCTCAAGTGAGCCCAGAAGTTGCATGTACAAGCCATGACAAGCCAACAATGCGTTCCACCGTAAGTTTTTCATATGTATACGTACTTTCAACAGATATGCACAAGTCAGAAATGAAACGGGCACTCTATGGCACGCAGAATGATACTTGTTGACATTTCATTGCCAAGGGACGTAATACGTGTACGGGAAAATAGGAGTAACAGAGATAACTTAGATTTTTACGCGATCTGATAGTACATATGATTATTATTCATAATAGTAATACGTATAGAATATGTAAAATATTATCTGGCTTGTTGTTATGATTGTTAATTTGACTATTGTTATAATTATTGCAGCAAACCTGTATCAAGACACAACGTTAATCGCTTCTCAAGTGAGCCCAGAAGTTGCATGTACAAGCCATGACAAGCCAACAATGCGTTCCACCGTAAGTTTTTCATATGTATACGTACTTTCAACAGATATGCACAAGTCAGAAATGAAACGGGCACTCTATGGCACGCAGAATGATACTTGTTGACATTTCATTGCCAAGGGACGTAATACGTGTACGGGAAAATAGGAGTAACAGAGATAACTTAGATTTTTACGCGATCTGATAGTACATATGATTATTATTCATAATAGTAATACGTATATAATATGTACAATATGATCTGGCTTGTTGTTATGATTGTTAATATGACTATTGTTATAATTATTGCAGCAAACCTGTATCAAGACACAACGTTAATCGCTTCTCAAGTGAGCCCAGAAGTTGCATGTACAAGCCATGACAAGCCAACAATGCGTTCCACCGTAAGTTTTTCATATGTATACGTACTTTCAACAGATATGCACAAGTCAGAAATGAAACGTGCACTCTATGGCACGCAGAATGATACTTGTTGACATTTCATTGCCAAGGGACGTAATACGTGTACGGGAAAATAGGAGAAAAAGAGATAACTTAAATTTTTACGCGATCTGATAGTACATATGATTATTATTCATAATAGTAATACGTATAGAATATGTACAATATTATCTGGCTTGTTGTTATGATTGTTAATATGACTATTGTTATAATTATTGCAGCAAACCTGTATCAAGACACAACGTTAATCGCTTCTCAAGTGAGCCCAGAAGTTGCATGTACAAGCCATGACAAGCCAACAATGCGTTCCACCGTAAGTTTTTCATATGTATACGTACTTTCAACAGATATGCACAAGTCAGAAATGAAACGGGCACTCTATGGCACGCAGAATGATACTTGTTGACATTTCATTGCCAAGGGACGTAATACGTTTACGGGAAAATAGGAGTAACAGAGATAACTTAGATTTTTACGCGATCTGATAGTACATATGATTATTATTCATAATAGTAATACGTATATAATATGTACAATATTATCTGGCTTGTTGTTATGATTGTTAATATGACTATTGTTATAATTATTGCAGCAAACCTGTATCAAGACACAATGTTAATCGCTTCTCAAGTGAGCCCAGAAGTTGCATGTACAAGCCATGACAAGCCAACAATGCGTTCCACAGTAAGTTTTTCATATGTATACGTACTTTCAACAGATATGCACAAGTCAGAAATGAAACGGGCACTCTATGGCACGCAGAATGATACTTGTTGACATTTCATTGCCAAGGGACGTAATACGTGTACGGGAAAATAGGAGAAAAAGAGATAACTTAGATTTTTACGCGATCTGATAGTACATATGATTATTATTCATAATAGTAATACGTATAGAATATGTACAATATTATCTGGCTTGTTGTTATGATTGTTAATATGACTATTGTTATAATTATTGCAGCAAACCTGTATCAAGACACAACGTTAATCGCTTCTCAAGTGAGCCCAGAAGTTGCATGTACAAGCCATGACAAGCCAACAATGCGTTCCACCGTAAGTTTTTCATATGTATACGTACTTTCAACAGATATGCACAAGTCAGAAATGAAACGGGCACTCTATGGCACGCAGAATGATACTTGTTGACATTTCATTGCCAAGGGACGTAATACGTGTACGGGAAAATAGGAGTAACTGAGATAACTTAGATTTTTACGCGATCTGATAGTACATATGATTATTATTCATAATAGTAATACGTATAGAATATGTACAATATTATCTGGCTTGTTGTTATTATTGTTAATATGACTATTGTTATAATTATTGCAGCAAACCTGTATCAAGACACAACGTTAATCGCTTCTCAAGTGAGCCCAGAAGTTGCATGTACAAGCCATGACAAGCCAACAATGCGTTCCACCGTAAGTTTTTCATATGTATACGTACTTTCAACAGATATGCACAAGTCAGAAATGAAACGGGCACTCTATGGCACGCAGAATGATACTTGTTGACATTTCATTGCCAAGGGACGTAATACGTGTACGGGAAAATAGGAGTAACAGAGATAACTTAGATTTTTACGCGATCTGATAGTACATATGATTATTATTCATAATAGTAATACGTATAGAATATGTACAATATGATCTGGCTTGTTGTTATGATTGTTAATATGACTATTGTTATAATTATTGCAGCAAACCTGTATCAAGACACAACGTTAATCGCTTCTCAAGTGAGCCCAGAAGTTGCATGTACAAGCCATGACAAGCCAACAATGCGTTCCACCGTAAGTTTTTCATATGTATACGTACTTTCAACAGATATGCACAAGTCAGAAATGAAACGTGCACTCTATGGCACGCAGAATGATACTTGTTGACATTTCATTGCCAAGGGACGTAATACGTGTACGTAAAAATAGGAGAAAAAGAGATAACTTAGATTTTTACGCGATCTGATAGTACATATGATTATTATTCATAATAGTAATACGTATAGAATATGTACAATATGATCTGGCTTGTTGTTATGATTGTTAATATGACTATTGTTATAATTATTGCAGCAAACCTGTATCAAGACACAACGTTAATCGCTTCTCAAGTGAGCCCAGAAGTTGCATGTACAAGCCATGACAAGCCAACAATGCGTTCCACCGTAAGTTTTTCATATGTATACGTACTTTCAACAGATATGCACAAGTCAGAAATGAAACGGGCACTCTATGGCACGCAGAATGATACTTGTTGACATTTCATTGCCAAGGGACGTAATACGTTTACGGGAAAATAGGAGTAACAGAGATAACTTAGATTTTTACGCGATCTGATAGTACATATGATTATTATTCATAATAGTAATACGTATAGAATATGTACAATATTATCTGGCTTGTTGTTATGATTGTTAATATGACTATTGTTATAATTATTGCAGCAAACCTGTATCAAGACACAACGTTAATCGCTTCTCAAGTGAGCCCAGAAGTTGCATGTACAAGCCATGACAAGCCAACAATGCGTTCCACAGTAAGTTTTTCATATGTATACGTACTTTCAACAGATATGCACAAGTCAGAAATGAAACGGGCACTCTATGGCACGCAGAATGATACTTGTTGACATTTCATTGCCAAGGGACGTAATACGTGTACGGGAAAATAGGAGAAAAAGAGATAACTTAGATTTTTACGCGATCTGATAGTACATATGATTATTATTCATAATAGTAATACGTATAGAATATGTACAATATTATCTGGCTTGTTGTTATGATTGTTAATATGACTATTGTTATAATTATTGCAGCAAACCTGTATCAAGACACAACGTTAATCGCTCTTCAAGTGAGCCCAGAAGTTGCATGTACAAGCCATGACAAGCCAACAATGCGTTCCACCGTAAGTTTTTCATATGTATACGTACTTTCAACAGATATGCACAAGTCAGAAATGAAACGGGCACTCTATGGCACGCAGAATGATACTTGTTGACATTTCATTGCCAAGGGACGTAATACGTGTACGGAAAAATAGGAGTAACTGAGATAACTTAGATTTTTACGCGATCTGATAGTACATATGATTATTATTCATAATAGTAATACGTATAGAATATGTACAATATTATCTGGCTTGTTGTTATTATTGTTAATATGACTATTGTTATAATTATTGCAGCAAACCTGTATCAAGACACAACGTTAATCGCTTCTCAAGTGAGCCCAGAAGTTGCATGTACAAGCCATGACAAGCCAACAATGCGTTCCACCGTAAGTTTTTCATATGTATACGTACTTTCAACAGATATGCACAAGTCAGAAATGAAACGGGCACTCTATGGCACGCAGAATGATACTTGTTGACATTTCATTGCCAAGGGACGTAATACGTGTACGGGAAAATAGGAGTAACAGAGATAACTTAGATTTTTACGCGATCTGATAGTACATATGATTATTATTCATAATAGTAATACGTATAGAATATGTACAATATTATCTGGCTTGTTGTTATGATTGTTAATATGACTATTGTTATAATTATTGCAGGAAACCTGTATCAAGACACAACGTTAATCGCTTCTCAAGTGAGCCCAGAAGTTGCATGTACAAGCCATGACAAGCCAACATTGCGTTCCACCGTAAGTTTTTCATATGTATACGTACTTTTAACAGATATGCACAAGTCAGAAATGAAACGGGCACTCTATGGCACGCAGAATGATACTTGTTGACATTTCATTGCCAAGGGACGTAATACGTGTACGGGAAAATAGGAGTAACAGAGATAACTTAGATTTTTACGCGATCTGATAGTACATATGATTATTATTCATAATAGTAATACGTATAGAATATGTACAATATGATCTGGCTTGTTGTTATGATTGTTAATATGACTATTGTTATAATTATTGCAGCAAACCTGTATCAAGACACAACGTTAATCGCTTCTCAAGTGAGCCCAGAAGTTGCATGTACAAGCCATGACAAGCCAACAATGCGTTCCACCGTAAGTTTTTCATATGTATACGTACTTTCAACAGATATGCACAAGTCAGAAATGAAACGTGCACTCTATGGCACGCAGAATGATACTTGTTGACATTTCATTGCCAAGGGACGTAATACGTGTACGTAAAAATAGGAGAAAAAGAGATAACTTAGATTTTTACGCGATCTGATAGTACATATGATTATTATTCATAATAGTAATACGTATAGAATATGTACAATATTATCTGGCTTGTTGTTATGATTGTTAATATGACTATTGTTATAATTATTGCAGCAAACCTGTATCAAGACACAACGTTAATCGCTTCTCAAGTGAGCCCAGAAGTTGCATGTACAAGCCATGACAAGCCAACAATGCGTTCCACCGTAAGTTTTTCATATGTATACGTACTTTCAACAGATATGCACAAGTCAGAAATGAAACGGGCACTCTATGGCACGCAGAATGATACTTGTTGACATTTCATTGCCAAGGGACGTAATACGTTTACGGGAAAATAGGAGTAACAGAGATAACTTAGATTTTTACGCGATCTGATAGTACATATGATTATTATTCATAATAGTAATACGTATAGAATATGTACAATATTATCTGGCTTGTTGTTATGATTGTTAATATGACTATTGTTATAATTATTGCAGCAAACCTGTATCAAGACACAACGTTAATCGCTTCTCAAGTGAGCCCAGAAGTTGCATGTACAAGCCATGACAAGCCAACAATGCGTTCCACAGTAAGTTTTTCATATGTATACGTACTTTCAACAGATATGCACAAGTCAGAAATGAAACGGGCACTCTATGGCACGCAGAATGATACTTGTTGACATTTCATTGCCAAGGGACGTAATACGTGTACGGGAAAATAGGAGAAAAAGAGATAACTTAGATTTTTACGCGATCTGATAGTACATATGATTATTATTCATAATAGTAATACGTATAGAATATGTACAATATTATCTGGCTTGTTGTTATGATTGTTAATATGACTATTGTTATAATTATTGCAGCAAACCTGTATCAAGACACAACGTTAATCGCTTTTCAAGTGAGCCCAGAAGTTGCATGTACAAGCCATGACAAGCCAACAATGCGTTCCACCGTAAGTTTTTCATATGTATACGTACTTTCAACAGATATGCACAAGTCAGAAATGAAACGGGCACTCTATGGCACGCAGAATGATACTTGTTGACATTTCATTGCCAAGGGACGTAATACGTGTACGGAAAAATAGGAGTAACTGAGATAACTTAGATTTTTACGCGATCTGATAGTACATATGATTATTATTCATAATAGTAATACGTATAGAATATGTACAATATTATCTGGCTTGTTGTTATTATTGTTAATATGACTATTGTTATAATTATTGCAGCAAACCTGTATCAAGACACAACGTTAATCGCTTCTCAAGTGAGCCCAGAAGTTGCATGTACAAGCCATGACAAGCCAACAATGCGTTCCACCGTAAGTTTTTCATATGTATACGTACTTTCAACAGATATGCACAAGTCAGAAATGAAACGGGCACTCTATGGCACGCAGAATGATACTTGTTGACATTTCATTGCCAAGGGACGTAATACGTGTACGGGAAAATAGGAGTAACAGAGATAACTTAGATTTTTACGCGATCTGATAGTACATATGATTATTATTCATAATAGTAATACGTATAGAATATGTACAATATTATCTGGCTTGTTGTTATGATTGTTAATATGACTATTGTTATAATTATTGCAGGAAACCTGTATCAAGACACAACGTTAATCGCTTCTCAAGTGAGCCCAGAAGTTGCATGTACAAGCCATGACAAGCCAACATTGCGTTCCACCGTAAGTTTTTCATATGTATACGTACTTTTAACAGATATGCACAAGTCAGAAATGAAACGGGCACTCTATGGCACGCAGAATGATACTTGTTGAAATTTCATTGCCAAGGGACGTAATACGTGTACGGGAAAATAGGAGAAAAAGAGATAACTTAGATTTTTACGCGATCTGATAGTACATATGATTATTATTGATAATAGTAATACGTATAGAATATGTACAATATTATCTGGCTTGTTGTTATGATTGTTAATATGACTATTGTTATAATTATTGCAGCAAACCTGTATCAAGACACAACGTTAATCGCTTCTCAAGTGAGCCCAGAAGTTGCATGTACAAGCCATGACAAGCCAACAATGCGTTCCACCGTAAGTTTTTCATATGTATACGTACTTTCAACAGATATGCACAAGTCAGAAATGAAACGGGCACTCTATGGCACGCAGAATGATACTTGTTGACATTTCATTGCCAAGGGACGTAATACGTGTACGGGAAAATAGGAGTAACTGAGATAACTTAGATTTTTACGCGATCTGATAGTACATATGATTATTATTCATAATAGTAATACGTATAGAATATGTACAATATTATCTGGCTTGTTGTTATTATTGTTAATATGACTATTGTTATAATTATTGCAGCAAACCTGTATCAAGACACAACGTTAATCGCTTCTCAAGTGAGCCCAGAAGTTGCATGTACAAGCCATGACAAGCCAACAATGCGTTCCACCGTAAGTTTTTCATATGTATACGTACTTTCAACAGATATGCACAAGTCAGAAATGAAACGGGCACTCTATGGCACGCAGAATGATACTTGTTGACATTTCATTGCCAAGGGACGTAATACGTGTACGGGAAAATAGGAGTAACAGAGATAACTTAGATTTTTACGCGATCTGATAGTACATATGATTATTATTCATAATAGTAATACGTATATAATATGTACAATATGATCTGGCTTGTTGTTATGATTGTTAATATGACTATTGTTATAATTATTGCAGCAAACCTGTATCAAGACACAACGTTAATCGCTTCTCAAGTGAGCCCAGAAGTTGCATGTACAAGCCATGACAAGCCAACAATGCGTTCCACCGTAAGTTTTTCATATGTATACGTACTTTCAACAGATATGCACAAGTCAGAAATGAAACGTGCACTCTATGGCACGCAGAATGATACTTGTTGACATTTCATTGCCAAGGGACGTAATACGTGTACGGGAAAATAGGAGAAAAAGAGATAACTTAGATTTTTACGCGATCTGATAGTACATATGATTATTATTCATAATAGTAATACGTATAGAATATGTACAATATTATCTGGCTTGTTGTTATGATTGTTAATATGACTATTGTTATAATTATTGCAGCAAACCTGTATCAAGACACAACGTTAATCGCTTCTCAAGTGAGCCCAGAAGTTGCATGTACAAGCCATGACAAGCCAACAATGCGTTCCACCGTAAGTTTTTCATATGTATACGTACTTTCAACAGATATGCACAAGTCAGAAATGAAACGGGCACTCTATGGCACGCAGAATGATACTTGTTGACATTTCATTGCCAAGGGACGTAATACGTTTACGGGAAAATAGGAGTAACAGAGATAACTTAGATTTTTACGCGATCTGATAGTACATATGATTATTATTCATAATAGTAATACGTATAGAATATGTACAATATTATCTGGCTTGTTGTTATGATTGTTAATATGACTATTGTTATAATTAGTGCAGCAAACCTGTATCAAGACACAACGTTAATCGCTTCTCAAGTGAGCCCAGAAGTTGCATGTACAAGCCATGACAAGCCAACAATGCGTTCCACCGTAAGTTTTTCATATGTATACGTACTTTCAACAGATATGCACAAGTCAGAAATGAAACGGGCACTCTATGGCACGCAGAATGATACTTGTTGACATTTCATTGCCAAGGGACGTAATACGTTTACGGGAAAATAGGAGTAACAGAGATAACTTAGATTTTTACGCGATCTGATAGTACATATGATTATTATTCATAATAGTAATACGTATAGAATATGTACAATATTATCTGGCTTGTTGTTATGATTGTTAATATGACTATTGTTATAATTATTGCAGCAAACCTGTATCAAGACACAACGTTAATCGCTTCTCAAGTGAGCCCAGAAGTTGCATGTACAAGCCATGACAAGCCAACAATGCGTTCCACAGTAAGTTTTTCATATGTATACGTACTTTCAACAGATATGCACAAGTCAGAAATGAAACGGGCACTCTATGGCACGCAGAATGATACTTGTTGACATTTCATTGCCAAGGGACGTAATACGTGTACGGGAAAATAGGAGAAAAAGAGATAACTTAGATTTTTACGCGATCTGATAGTACATATGATTATTATTCATAATAGTAATACGTATAGAATATGTAAAATATTATCTGGCTTGTTGTTATGATTGTTAATATGACTATTGTTATAATTATTGCAGCAAACCTGTATCAAGACACAACGTTAATCGCTTTTCAAGTGAGCCCAGAAGTTGCATGTACAAGCCATGACAAGCCAACAATGCGTTCCACCGTAAGTTTTTCATATGTATACGTACTTTCAACAGATATGCACAAGTCAGAAATGAAACGGGCACTCTATGGCACGCAGAATGATACTTGTTGACATTTCATTGCCAAGGGACGTAATACGTGTACGGAAAAATAGGAGTAACTGAGATAACTTAGATTTTTACGCGATCTGATAGTACATATGATTATTATTCATAATAGTAATACGTATAGAATATGTACAATATTATCTGGCTTGTTGTTATTATTGTTAATATGACTATTGTTATAATTATTGCAGCAAACCTGTATCAAGACACAACGTTAATCGCTTCTCAAGTGAGCCCAGAAGTTGCATGTACAAGCCATGACAAGCCAACAATGCGTTCCACCGTAAGTTTTTCATATGTATACGTACTTTCAACAGATATGCACAAGTCAGAAATGAAACGGGCACTCTATGGCACGCAGAATGATACTTGTTGACATTTCATTGCCAAGGGACGTAATACGTGTACGGGAAAATAGGAGTAACAGAGATAACTTAGATTTTTACGCGATCTGATAGTACATATGATTATTATTCATAATAGTAATACGTATATAATATGTACAATATGATCTGGCTTGTTGTTATGATTGTTAATATGACTATTGTTATAATTATTGCAGCAAACCTGTATCAAGACACAACGTTAATCGCTTCTCAAGTGAGCCCAGAAGTTGCATGTACAAGCCATGACAAGCCAACAATGCGTTCCACCGTAAGTTTTTCATATGTATACGTACTTTCAACAGATATGCACAAGTCAGAAATGAAACGTGCACTCTATGGCACGCAGAATGATACTTGTTGACATTTCATTGCCAAGGGACGTAATACGTGTACGGGAAAATAGGAGAAAAAGAGATAACTTAGATTTTTACGCGATCTGATAGTACATATGATTATTATTCATAATAGTAATACGTATAGAATATGTACAATATTATCTGGCTTGTTGTTATGATTGTTAATATGACTATTGTTATAATTATTGCAGCAAACCTGTATCAAGACACAACGTTAATCGCTTCTCAAGTGAGCCCAGAAGTTGCATGTACAAGCCATGACAAGCCAACAATGCGTTCCACCGTAAGTTTTTCATATGTATACGTACTTTCAACAGATATGCACAAGTCAGAAATGAAACGGGCACTCTATGGCACGCAGAATGATACTTGTTGACATTTCATTGCCAAGGGACGTAATACGTTTACGGGAAAATAGGAGTAACAGAGATAACTTAGATTTTTACGCGATCTGATAGTACATATGATTATTATTCATAATAGTAATACGTATATAATATGTACAATATTATCTGGCTTGTTGTTATGATTGTTAATATGACTATTGTTATAATTATTGCAGCAAACCTGTATCAAGACACAACGTTAATCGCTTCTCAAGTGAGCCCAGAAGTTGCATGTACAAGCCATGACAAGCCAACAATGCGTTCCACAGTAAGTTTTTCATATGTATACGTACTTTCAACAGATATGCACAAGTCAGAAATGAAACGGGCACTCTATGGCACGCAGAATGATACTTGTTGACATTTCATTGCCAAGGGACGTAATACGTGTACGGGAAAATAGGAGAAAAAGAGATAACTTAGATTTTTACGCGATCTGATAGTACATATGATTATTATTCATAATAGTAATACGTATAGAATATGTACAATATTATCTGGCTTGTTGTTATGATTGTTAATATGACTATTGTTATAATTATTGCAGCAAACCTGTATCAAGACACAACGTTAATCGCTTTTCAAGTGAGCCCAGAAGTTGCATGTACAAGCCATGACAAGCCAACAATGCGTTCCACCGTAAGTTTTTCATATGTATACGTACTTTCAACAGATATGCACAAGTCAGAAATGAAACAGGCACTCTATGGCACGCAGAATGATACTTGTTGACATTTCATTGCCAAGGGACGTAATACGTGTACGGGAAAATAGGAGTAACTGAGATAACTTAGATTTTTCGCGATCTGATAGTACATATGATTATTATTCATAATAGTAATACGTATAGAATATGTACGATATTATCTGGCTTGTTGTTATTATTGTTAATATGACTATTGTTATAATTATTGCAGCAAACCTGTATCAAGACACAACGTTAATCGCTTCTCAAGTGAGCCCAGAAGTTGCATGTACAAGCCATGACAAGCCAACAATGCGTTCCACCGTAAGTTTTTCATATGTATACGTACTTTCAACAGATATGCACAAGTCAGAAATGAAACGGGCACTCTATGGCACGCAGAATGATACTTGTTGACATTTCATTGCCAAGGGACGTAATACGTGTACGGGAAAATAGGAGTAACAGAGATAACTTAGATTTTTACGCGATCTGATAGTACATATGATTATTATTCATAATAGTAATACGTATAGAATATGTACAATATTATCTGGCTTGTTGTTATTATTGTTAATATGACTATTGTTATAATTATTGCAGCAAACCTGTATCAAGACACAACGTTAATCGCTTCTCAAGTGAGCCCAGAAGTTGCATGTACAAGCCATGACAAGCCAACAATGCGTTCCACCGTAAGTTTTTCATATGTATACGTACTTTCAACAGATATGCACAAGTCAGAAATGAAACGGGCACTCTATGGCACGCAGAATGATACTTGTTGACATTTCATTGCCAAGGGACGTAATACGTGTACGGGAAAATAGGAGTAACAGAGATAACTTAGATTTTTACGCGATCTGATAGTACATATGATTATTATTCATAATAGTAATACGTATAGAATATGTACAATATGATCTGGCTTGTTGTTATGATTGTTAATATGACTATTGTTATAATTATTGCAGCAAACCTGTATCAAGACACAACGTTAATCGCTTCTCAAGTGAGCCCAGAAGTTGCATGTACAAGCCATGACAAGCCAACAATGCGTTCCACCGTAAGTTTATCATATGTATACGTACTTTCAACAGATATGCACAAGTCAGAAATGAAACGGGCACTCTATGGCACGCAGAATGATACTTGTTGACATTTCATTGCCAAGGGACGTAATACGTGTACGGGAAAATAGGAGTAACAGAGATAACTTAGATTTTTACGCGATCTGATAGTACATATGATTATTATTCATAATAGTAATACGTATAGAATATGTACAATATTATCTGGCTTGTTGTTATGATTGTTAATATGACTATTGTTATAATTATTGCAGCAAACCTGTATCAAGACACAACGTTAATCGCTTCTCAAGTGAGCCCAGAAGTTGCATGTACAAGCCATGACAAGCCAACAATGCGTTCCACAGTAAGTTTTTCATATGTATACGTACTTTCAACAGATATGCACAAGTCAGAAATGAAACGGGCACTCTATGGCACGCAGAATGATACTTGTTGACATTTCATTGCCAAGGGACGTAATACGTGTACGGGAAAATAGGAGAAAAAGAGATAACTTAGATTTTTACGCGATCTGATAGTACATATGATTATTATTCATAATAGTAATACGTATAGAATATGTACAATATTATCTGGCTTGTTGTTATGATTGTTAATATGACTATTGTTACAATTATTGCAGCAAACCTGTATCAAGACACAACGTTAATCGCTTCTCAAGTGAGCCCAGAAGTTGCATGTACAAGCCATGACAAGCCAACAATGCGTTCCACCGTAAGTTTTTCATATGTATACGCACTTTCAACAGATATGCACACATCAGAAATGAAACGTGCACTCTATGGCACGCAGAATGATACTTGTTGACATTTCATTGGCAAGGGACGTAATACGTGTACGGGAAAATAGGAGAAAAAGAGATAACTTAGATTTTTACGCGATCTGATAGTACATATGATTATTATTCATAATAGTAATACGTATAGAATATGTACAATATTATCTGGCTTGTTGTTATGATTGTTAATATGACTATTGTTACAATTATTGCAGCAAACCTGTATCAAGACACAACGTTAATCGCTTCTCAAGTGAGCCCAGAAGTTGCATGTACAAGCCATGACAAGCCAACAATGCGTTCCACCGTAAGTTTTTCATATGTATACGCACTTTCAACAGATATGCACACATTTGAAATGAAACGTGCACTCTATGGCACGCAGAATGATATTTGTTGACATTTCATTGGCAAGGGACGTAATACGTGTACGGGAAAATAGGAGAAAAAGAGATAACTTAGATTTTTACGCGATCTGATAGTACATATGATTATTATTCATAATAGTAATACGTATAGAATATGTACAATATGATCTGGCTTGTTGTTATGATTGTTAATATGACTATTGTTATAATTATTGCAGCAAACCTGTATCAAGACACAACGTTAATCGCTTCTCAAGTGAGCCCAGAAGTTGCATGTACAAGCCATGACAAGCCAACAATGCGTTCCACCGTAAGTTTTTCATATGTATACGTACTTTCAACAGATATGCACAAGTCAGAAATGAAACGGGCACTCTATGGCACGCAGAATGATACTTGTTGACATTTCATTGCCAAGGGACGTAATACGTGTACGGGAAAATAGGAGTAACAGAGATAACTTAGATTTTTACGCGATCTGATAGTACATATGATTATTATTCATAATAGTAATACGTATAGAATATGTACAATATTATCTGGCTTGTTGTTATGATTGTTAATATGACTATTGTTATAATTATTGCAGCAAACCTGTATCAAGACACAACGTTAATCGCTTCTCAAGTGAGCCCAGAAGTTGCATGTACAAGCCATGACAAGCCAACAATGCGTTCCACAGTAAGTTTTTCATATGTATACGTACTTTCAACAGATATGCACAAGTCAGAAATGAAACGGGCACTCTATGGCACGCAGAATGATACTTGTTGACATTTCATTGCCAAGGGACGTAATACGTGTACGGGAAAATAGGAGAAAAAGAGATAACTTAGATTTTTACGCGATCTGATAGTACATATGATTATTATTGATAATAGTAATACGTATAGAATATGTACAATATTATCTGGCTTGTTGTTATGATTGTTAATATGACTATTGTTATAATTATTGCAGCAAACCTGTATCAAGACACAACGTTAATCGCTTCTCAAGTGAGCCCAGAAGTTGCATGTACAAGCCATGACAAGCCAACAATGCGTTCCACCGTAAGTTTATCATATGTATACGTACTTTCAACAGATATGCACAAGTCAGAAATGAAACGGGCACTCTATGGCACGCAGAATGATACTTGTTGACATTTCATTGCCAAGGGACGTAATACGTGTACGGGAAAATAGCAGAAAAAGAGATAACTTAGATTTTTACGCGATCTGATAGTACATATGATTATTATTCATAATAGTAATACGTATAGAAAATGTACAATATTATCTGGCTTGTTGTTATGATTGTTAATATGACTATTGTTATAATTATTGCAGCAAACCTGTATCAAGACACAACGTTAATCGCTTCTCAAGTGAGCCCAGAAGTTGCATGTACAAGCCATGACAAGCCAACAATGCGTTCCACCGTAAGTTTTTCATATGTATACGTACTTTCAACAGATATGCACAAGTCAGAAATGAAACGGGCACTCTATGGCACGCAGAATGATACTTGTTGACATTTCATTGCCAAGGGACGTAATACGTGTACGGGAAAATAGGAGTAACAGAGATAACTTAGATTTTTACGCGATCTGATAGTACATATGATTATTATTCATAATAGTAATACGTATAGAATATGTACAATATTATCTGGCTTGTTGTTATGATTGTTAATATGACTATTGTTACAATTATTGCAGCAAACCTGTATCAAGACACAACGTTAATCGTTTCTCAAGTGAGCCCAGAAGTTGCATGTACAAGCCATGACAAGCCAACAATGCGTTCCACCGTAAGTTTTTCATATGTATACGTACTTTCAACAGATATGCACAAGTCAGAAATGAAACGGGCACTCTATGGCACGCAGAATGATACTTGTTGACATTTCATTGCCAAGGGACGTAATACCTGTACGGGAAAATAGGAGAAAAAGAGATAACTTAGATTTTTACGCGATCTGATAGTACATATGATTATTATTCATAATAGTAATACGTATAGAATATGTACAATATTATCTGGCTTGTTGTTATGATTGTTAATATGACTATTGTTATAATTATTGCAGCAAACCTGTATCAAGACACAACGTTAATCGCTTCTCAAGTGAGCCCAGAGGTTGCATGTACAAGCCATGACAAGCCAACATTGAGTTCCACCGTAAGTTTTTCATATGTATACGTACTTTTAACAGATATGCACAAGTCAGAAATGAAACGGGCACTCTATGGCACGCAGAATGATACTTGTTGACATTTCATTGCCAAGGGACGTAATACGTGTACGGGAAAATAGGAGAAAAAGAGATAACTTAAATTTTTACGCGATCTGATAGTACATATGATTATTATTGATAATAGTAATACGTATAGAATATGTACAATATTATCTGGCTTGTTGTTATGATAGTTAATATGACTATTGTTATAATTATTGCAGCAAACCTGTATCAAGACACAACGTTAATCGCTTCTCAAGTGAGCCCAGAAGTTGCATGTACAAGCCATGACAAGCCAACATTGCGTTCCACCGTAAGTTTTTCATATGTATACGTACTTTTAACAGATATGCACAAGTCAGAAATGAAACGGGCACTCTATGGCACGCAGAATGATACTTGTTGACATTTCATTGCCAAGGGACGTAATACGTGTACGGGAAAATAGGAGAAAAAGAGATAACTTAGATTTTTACGCGATCTGATAGTACATATGATTATTATTGATAATAGTAATACGTATAGAATATGTACAATATTATCTGGCTTGTTGTTATGATTGTTAATATGACTATTGTTATAATTATTGCAGCAAACCTGTATCAAGACACAACGTTAATCGCTTCTCAAGTGAGCCCAGAAGTTGCATGTACAAGCCATGACAAGCCAACAATGCGTTCCACCGTAAGTTTTTCATATGTATACGTACTTTCAACAGATATGCACAAGTCAGAAATGAAACGGGCACTCTATGGCACGCAGAATGATACTTGTTGACATTTCATTGCCAAGGGACGTAATACGTGTACGGGAAAATAGGAGTAACAGAGATAACTTAGATTTTTACGCGATCTGATAGTACATATGATTATTATTCATAATAGTAATACGTATAGAATATGTAAAATATTATCTGGCTTGTTGTTATGATTGTTAATATGACTATTGTTATAATTATTGCAGCAAACCTGTATCAAGACACAACGTTAATCGCTTCTCAAGTGAGCCCAGAAGTTGCATGTACAAGCCATGACAAGCCAACAATGCGTTCCACCGTAAGTTTTTCATATGTATACGTACTTTCAACAGATATGCACAAGTCAGAAATGAAACGGGCACTCTATCACGGTGATGATGCTAAGCGGTCACTAGCCGATCAAATGCGCGTTTCCTACTACTAGTCGTACTTTCTACGGACACTAGTTGTAGTTTTTCGATAAACAAAATGAACCATGCACATGAAAATGATGCTAAAAGGCAGAAAAAAACGTAAGTAGGGTCAAATTATTATGTCGACGGAATATGTACATAACTATTGATTGTAGATGAAGTACTTATTTATGGCTAGGGCATCTAGAAAGCGTATTTTAACTTAATTTAACTTTCGTGATCGCTGTAAAATATGTAAACAAGTGTCTTAAAAATGCATTATTTAGCATATAAATGAGTGTTTTACAACATTTAGCGATTAGATATAAAAACAAAGTGTCATTTGGTCTACATAAAACCTCATTATAGTTATTTTAGCACTTTATTTGATTCAATAATCCAACTTTTCAACTGATGACGTGGCACCGGACACTAAACAAACCTGTCATTTGCGGCAACGGTCACGATTTGTACACGGCACCTGTTACTAGTTGTTTTTATTGTGTTTTTTAACCTTCAGATATAAAAGAAAGTCTTCGCTTTGGTTGAACCAACCTAAAAAAAGAAAAGTTGAAAAAGGGACATTTAAAAAGGCTATTTAAACGTATTTTAGTAAGGAAATACCTATTTAATATATTTTTTAAAAAGACCTTAAATCTTTATTTCTTTATAAAACATGCATAAATATAAATATATATATATATATATATATATACATTTTTTAAATTTCCTGAAATTGAAAACAATTACCAAATTACCGTCATACCCCTTTAAGACATATGAGGAATGTGGCTCTAATTCAATAGTACATTATAAATGTATAAGTAGTAGCAACGTCAAGTGAACAATTTTGAATACTAATATTTATACATTTTTTAATTTTTTTTGAGAAAACATTGGACGTATTCGATTGACACTTTTCGGTTGCGTACTTTTTAGTTAACTCGAAAGTAAAAGGTTACTCGTTGGAAAAGGCCAGTCGAATAATCTCATTGTCGGTGCTATGATAAGTACAGTATAGGTAACAATTTTAAATGTTAGTTATGACCAGTTCGTATCTTATGCTTATAAAATGACCCCCTATATTTAAAAAAATCACCACAAACGGAACACTGATATCTTTCCGGATTGGTATGTCCCATTTCATGATCCTTTAAATATCTTTTGGATTTAATTTTTTTTCCACATTTCTCACATGTAATATTTTTTTCATTATTGCAGTTATGTCGCGATAAACTAGTTTTATACGTAAATGTTGCCTTACATTTATCGCAAGAAAATGGTTTTGATAACGTATGCGACGCCTTGTGTCCCTCAAACAAACTTTTGTAATTAAAACCCTTTCCGCAAGATTCGCACATATAAGTGTAAAGACCTTTATGTTCTTTTTTATGAGTATTCAGACCGCCCCGACTTTTAAATGATTTGGTACAAATATTGCAAATAAAAGATTTGCCGTTTATATGGCTATTGATATGTTGCTTCAACTCGTAAGATTCGTAGAATACTTTATTACAGTATATGCACATTTTACCATCAGTCGTATGGCGTAATACGTGCCGTTTTAAAGTAGGTTTAGAGCCGAAAGTTTTCATACAAACGTTACATGAGAAGGGCAAAATTTCAACCTCTGCTCCCACTGTCAATGTTTCATTGTTGTTTAAATCAACTTCCGACACACTAACAGTTGGAGTAATATCATCTGCCGACACACTAACAGTTGAACCAGTATCAACTGCCGACACACTAACAGTTGGAACGATATCATCTGCCGACACACTAACAGTTGGAACGGTATCAACTGCCGACACACTACCCGTTGGAACAAGATCAACTGTCGACCGGTTACATGTTGGAAGGATTTCAACCTGTTCTGAATACTCTTCTTCTTCTCCATTAATCGCAAATCCAAAAAAATCTAGATCTTTTTGGAAATCCTGAAACACAAGTGAAAGTGTAAAAGATACGAATAAAACTGTATTATGATAAGTTTAGACATACACCAATCTACTGTGTGGCTTTACTTATCATGACTTAAATTGTTAAAAATAAAGTTCTATATAGTTTTAACCTTACATACCAATATAAAGCTGTACATATAGAATCAATGTGTTCAAGTAAGCCTACTTTAACCACAGTACTTCCTATCTATTATGTGTAGATTGTTTTCTCATTGTTTTCGTCGCCAACAATTTCCTTTTGCAAAGAAGTTAAAATGTTTTAAGTTAATTAGGTTTTTGTTTAGCATATCGTTTCATTAAACCTGTTTGGCAACAAGGTCAAGTAAAATACGGGAGGTTGGGTAACAGTTTCACTCGAATGACAATCAAATTAAAGATTAAAATAATTTATTATGATAATAAACGCTGAGAGGAGGAGCATGGGATCTTTGCAGCTGCTGGAATCACCATTGTTTTGCTATTAAAAAGCTATAAATTACCATTTCTGCCAGATGTAATACTGTTTTTTTTTGCGACAAGCAAACAAATGCGCCTACAAATCTGAAAAAAGAGAGAAGAAAACGGATTTAAAAAAATATAAATTCTGTTACACCGGACGGCCCGGCTAAGGTCCCTATCGTGGCTAGAAAGAAGTGCTTTTCCAAAGAACACACCGGTATACCGCAATGATGCATAGTTTTTGTTATAATTCAGTTTGTTTTTTTAAACCCTGAAATAATAAAATAAAACAAAAATATACGTCAATGTGTGCATTGATAAAGCTTCAAGATTTAACAATTTTCCGCAATTACATTATAATATACATAAATGCGATGCATGACGGCCCAATCGCAATATCTCGGTTATTATAGTAACGCAGGAATTCTAGTATTCTATTTTTAGGTGTGTAATTTATCTATCATGTATTTGTAAACCGAAAGTAAGATTCTTAGCATAAAGTCTTATTCAATGGAAATAAAATCAAAAATCCGTCCATGAAATCAGTTTTTAAAGCTGTAGTTTAAACAATATATTCCTGCCAAGCTGGGTTCATATTTACTAGTGTCCGGTAACCGTTACAACTAATAACCGGTGCCGTGATGACAAAGCAGGTTTGGTCTTTTTTATATGGTTTAAATAATATGTATATGCAACATTTTACTTAAAAGTGTTTCTAGAAACATAACGTAACTTATAGTTATTATAAATAAGACGGAAAACAATCTCTGTACAGAATATGACAGTTTAAGTAACCGTTTTCGGCAGTTTGTTTACATTTCTTCGCTCTACGCTACACTTATTTTACATTATGTCTAAAAACTGACGAAGTTTTTCTTCTACATACGATGCTTCTGTGTAGTTTAATAATATGTACCTTCCGTCCAAGTATTATTATTATCATAACTTTATTAATTGACATAAAAAACACAATTTTAAAGCAAGAGTACTCACCAAGTTTATCATTCGAACGAATAGTGCCCGCAACAAAAACGGCTAGTTGTTAGAAACGCATATTTATTGCGGCTAGTAGCCGCTTAGCATCATCACCGTGTCTATGGCACGCAGAATGATACTTGTTGACATTTCATTGCCAAGGGACGTAATACGTGTACGGGAAAATAGGAGTAACAGAGATAACTTAGATTTTTACGCGATCTGATAGTACATATGATTATTATTCATAATAGTAATACGTATAGAATATGTACAATATTATCTGGCTTGTTGTTATGATTGTTAATATGACTATTGTTACAATTATTGCAGCAAACCTGTATCAAGACACAACGTTAATCGCTTCTCAAGTGAGCCCAGAAGTTGCATGTACAAGCCATGACAAGCCAACAATGCGTTCCACCGTAAGTTTTTCATATGTATACGCACTTTCAACAGATATGCACACATCAGAAATGAAACGTGCACTCTATGGCACGCAGAATGATACTTGTTGACATTTCATTGGCAAGGGACGTAATACGTGTACGGGAAAATAGGAGAAAAAGAGATAACTTAGACTTTTACGCGATCTGATAGTACATATGATTATTATTCATAATAGTAATACGTATAGAATATGTACAATATGATCTGGCTTGTTGTTATGATTGTTAATATGACTATTGTTATAATTATTGCAGCAAACCTGTATCAAGACACAACGTTAATCGCTTCTCAAGTGAGCCCAGAAGTTGCATGTACAAGCCATGACAAGCCAACAATGCGTTCCACCGTAAGTTTTTCATATGTATACGTACTTTCAACAGATATGCACAAGTCAGAAATGAAACGTGCACTCTATGGCACGCAGAATGATACTTGTTGACATTTCATTGCTTAGGGACGTAATACGTGTACGGGAAAATAGGAGAAAAAGAGATAACTTAGATTTTTACGCGATCTGATAGTACATATGATTATTATTCATAATAGTAATACGTATAGAATATGTACAATATCATCTGGCTTGTTGTTATGATTGTTAATATGACTATTGTTATAATTATTGCAGCAAACCTGTATCAAGACACAACGTTAATCGCTTCTCAAGTGAGCCCAGAAGTTGCATGTACAAGCCATGACAAGCCAACAATGCGTTCCACCGTAAGTTTTTCATATGTATACGTACTTTCAACAGATATGCACAAGTCAGAAATGAAACGGGCACTCTATGGCACGCAGAATGATACTTGTTGACATTTCATTGCCAAGGGACGTAATACGTGTACGGGAAAATAGGAGTAACAGAGATAACTTAGATTTTTACGCGATCTGATAGTACATATGATTATTATTCATAATAGTAATACGTATAGAATATGTACAATATTATCTGGCTTGTTGTTATGATTGTTAATATGACTATTGTTATAATTATTGCAGCAAACCTGTATCAAGACACAACGTTAATCGCTTCTCAAGTGAGCCCAGAAGTTGCATGTACAAGCCATGACAAGCCAACAATGCGTTCCACAGTAAGTTTTTCATATGTATACGTACTTTCAACAGATATGCACAAGTCAGAAATGAAACGGGCACTCTATGGCACGCAGAATGATACTTGTTGACATTTCATTGCCAAGGGACGTAATACGTGTACGGGAAAATAGGAGAAAAAGAGATAACTTAGATTTTTACGCGATCTGATAGTACATATGATTATTATTCATAATAGTAATACGTATAGAATATGTACAATATTATCTGGCTTGTTGTTATGATTGTTAATATGACTATTGTTATAATTATTGCAGCAAACCTGTATCAAGACACAACGTTAATCGCTTTTCAAGTGAGCCCAGAAGTTGCATGTACAAGCCATGACAAGCCAACAATGCGTTCCACCGTAAGTTTTTCATATGTATACGTACTTTCAACAGATATGCACAAGTCAGAAATGAAACGGGCACTCTATGGCACGCAGAATGATACTTGTTGACATTTCATTGCCAAGGGACGTAATACGTGTACGGGAAAATAGGAGTAACTGAGATAACTTAGATTTTTACGCGATCTGATAGTACATATGATTATTATTCATAATAGTAATAAGTATAGAATATGTACAATATTATCTGGCTTGTTGTTATTATTGTTAATATGACTATTGTTATAATTATTGCAGCAAACCTGTATCAAGACACAACGTTAATCGCTTCTCAAGTGAGCCCAGAAGTTGCATGTACAAGCCATGACAAGCCAACAATGCGTTCCACCGTAAGTTTTTCATATGTATACGTACTTTCAACAGATATGCACAAGTCAGAAATGAAACGGGCACTCTATGGCACGCAGAATGATACTTGTTGACATTTCATTGCCAAGGGACGTAATACGTGTACGGGAAAATAGGAGTAACAGAGATAACTTAGATTTTTACGCGATCTGATAGTACATATGATTATTATTCATAATAGTAATACGTATAGAATATGTACAATATTATCTGGCTTGTTGTTATGATTGTTAATATGACTATTGTTATAATTATTGCAGCAAACCTGTATCAAGACACAACGTTAATCGCTTCTCAAGTGAGCCCAGAAGTTGCATGTACAAGCCATGACAAGCCAACATTGCGTTCAACCGTAAGTTTTTCATATGTATACGTACTTTTAACAGATATGCACAAGTCAGAAATGAAACGGGCACTCTATGGCACGCAGAATGATACTTGTTGACATTTCATTGCCAAGGGACGTAATACGTGTACGGGAAAATAGGAGAAAAAGAGATAACTTAGATTTTTACGCGATCTGATAGTACATATGATTATTATTGATAACAGTAATACGTATAGAATATGTACAATATTATCTGGCTTGTTGTTATGATTGTTAATATGACTATTGTTATAATTATTGCAGCAAACCTGTATCAAGACACAACGTTAATCGCTTCTCAAGTGAGCCCAGAAGTTGCATGTACAAGCCATGACAAGCCAACAATGCGTTCCACCGTAAGTTTTTCATATGTATACGTACTTTCAACAGATATGCACAAGTCAGAAACAGAGATAACTTAGATTTTTACGCGATCTGATAGTACATATGATTATTATTGATAATAGTAATACGTATAGAATATGTACAATATTATCTGGCTTGTTGTTATGATTGTTAATATGACTATTGTTCTTACACATATATATTCATTTCTTACACATATATGTTCAGTTCTTACACATATATATTCCGTTCTTACACGTACATATTCCGTTCTTACACATATATATTCCGTTCTTACACATATATATTCCGTTCTTACACATATATATACAGTTCTTACACATATATATTCCTATCTTACACATATATATTCAGTTCTTACACATATATATTCAGTTCTTACACATATATATTCCGTTCTTACACATATATTTAGTTCTTACACATATATATTCACTTCTTACAAATATATATTCCGTTATTACACATATATTCCGTTCTTACACATATATATTCCGTTCTTACACATATATTCCGTTCTTACACATATATACACATATATATTCCGTTCTTACACATACATATTCCGTTCTTACACGTACATATTCCGTTATTACACATATATATTCCGTTCTTACACATATATATTCCGTTCTTAAGCATATATATTCAGTTCTAACTCATATATATTCAGTTCTTACACATATATATTCCATTCTTACAAATATATATTCCGTTCTTACGCATATATATTCCGTTCTTACGCATATATATTCTGTTTTACGCATATATATTCAGTTCTTACGCATATATATTCAGTTCTTACACATATATATTCAGTTCTTACACATATATATTCAGTTCTTACACATATATATTCAGTTCTTACACATATATGTTCAGTTCTTACGCATATATATTCAGTTCGTACGCATATATGTTTAGTTCTTACACATATATATTCCGTTCTTACACATACATATTCCGTTCTTACACATATATATTCCGTTCATACACATATATATTCCGTTCTTACACATATATATTCCGTTCTTACACATATATATTCCGTTCTTTCACATATACATTCCGTTCTTACGCATATATATTCAGTTGTTACGCATATATATTCCGTTCTTACGCATATATATTCAGTTCTTACGCATATATATTCAGTTCTTACGCATATATGTTCAGTTTTTACGCATATATGTTCAGTTCTTATGCATATATATTCAGTTCTTATGCATATATATTCAGTTTCTTACGCATATATGTTTAGTTCTTACGCGTATATATTCAGTTCGTATGCATATATGTTCAGTTCTTACGCATATATGTTCAGTTCTTACGCATATATGTTCAGTTCTTACGCATATATATTCAGTTATTACGCATATATATTCATTCAGTTCTTACGCATATATGTTCAGTTCTTACGCATATATATTCAGTTCTTATGCATATATGTTCAGTTCTTACGCATATATTGAGTTCTTACGCATATATATTCAGTTCTTACGCATATATGTTCAGTTCTTACGCATATATATTCCGTTCTTACGCATATATATTCCGTTCTTACGCATATATTTTCAATTATTATGCATATATATTCAGTTCTTACGCATTTATGTTCAGTTCTTACGCATATATGATCAGTTATTACGCATATATATTCAGTACTTACGCTTATATATTCAGTTCTTACGCATATATATTCAGTTCTTACACATATATATTCCGTTTTTACACATATATATTCCGTTCTTACGCATATATATACCGTTCTTACGCATATATATTCCGTTGTTACGCATATATATTCAGTTCTTACGCATATATATTCAGTTCTTACGCATATATGTTCAGTTCTTACACATATATATTCCGTTCTTACACAAACATATTCCGTTCTTACACATATATATTCCGTTCTTACACATATATATTCCGTTCTTACACATATATATTCCGTTCTTACACATATATATTCCGTTTTTCACATATATATTCCGTTCTTACGCATATATATTCATCTGTTACGCATATATATTCAGTTCTTACGCATATATATTTAGTTCTTACACATATATATTCAGTTTTAAGCATATATATTCAGTTATTACACATATATATTCAGTTCTTACGCATATATATTCAGTTCTTACGCATATATATTCAGTTATTTTGCATATATATTCAGTTCTTACGCATATATATTCAGTACTTACGCATATATATTCAGTTCTTACGCATATATATTCAGTTCTTACGCATATATATTCAGTTCTTACACATATATATTCAGTTCTTACACATATATATTCAGTTCTTACGCATATATATTCAGTTCTTACGCATATATATTCCGTTCTTACACGTATATATTCCGTTCTTACACATATATATTCCGTTCTTACACATATATATTCCGTTCTTACACATATACTCCGTTCTTACGCATATATATTCCGTTATTTTGCATATATATTCAGTTTTCGCATATATATTCAGTTCTTACGCATATATATTCAGTTCTTACGCATATATATTCAGTTCGTACGCATATATATTCAGTTCTTACGCATATATATTCAGTTCTTACACATATATATTCAGTTCTTACGCATATATATTCTGTTCTTACACATATATATTCCGTTCTTACACGTATATATTCCGTTCTTACACATATATATTCCGTTCTTACACATATATATTCCGTTCTTACACATATATTCCGTTCTTACTCATATATATTCCGTTATTTTGCATATATATTCAGTTTTACGCATATATGTTCAATTCTTACGCATATATATTAAGTTCTTACACATATATATTCAGTTCTTACACATATATATTCAGTTCTTACGCATATATATTCCGTTCTTAGACATATATATTCCGTTCTTACGCATATATATTCAGTTCTTACACATATATATTCAGTTCTTACACATATATATTCAGTTGTTACACATATATATTCCGTTCTTACACATATATATTCCGTTCTTACACGTACATATTCCGTTCTTACGCATATATATTTCGTTCTTACGCATATATGTTCAGTATTACGCATATATATTCAGTTCTTACGCGTATATATTCCGTTCTTACACATATATATTCCGTTCTTACCCATATATATTCTTACACATATATTCCGTTCTTACACATATATATTCCGTTCTAACGCATATATATTCCGTTCTTACACATATATATTCAGTTCTTACACATATATATTCAGTTGTTACACATATATATTCCGTTCTTACATATATTTTCCGTTCTTACGCATATATATTCCATTCTTCGAATATGTATTCTATTTTACGCATATATATTCAGTTCTTACGCATATATATTCAGTTCTTACGCATATATATTCAGTTCTTACACATATATATTCAGTTCTTACACATATATATTCAGTTCTTACGCATATATATTCCGTTCTTACACATAAATATTCCGTTCTTACGCATATATAGAGAATAATTAACAGCATAAAGTTGATACTGAATTTATGTCACGATGGAAAAAAGTGGTAATTTGGTTAAAAAAACGAGTTCGAAGAACGAGTTTTTCTAACCGAATTACCACTTTCTTCCTCGAGTGACATTAATTCAGTATCAAATTTATGCTGTTAATTATTCTGTTTATTATATAACTTTACGCAAATGTTTCCAATTAACAAAACTGCATAGGATTTAATAAAGGTTCTAAGCGTATGAAAACATTCTATTCTGTTTCATTTGGCTATTCCATTTACTGTTCTAAACTAATGTTTTTTATTCGACATCCAAGTATTCAAGGATTATAACATTCTTGGATTTTAATATAATACATAAGAAACGAAGAAAATCACATTTACTCTTTAATTCTTGTCATACTTATGAATATCAACTGGATAGAAGTACACTTTAACTAAAATACGGAGGTAAATTCAACAGCCAACAATTCGAATTAAACGAAGCGGTAACATGGCCGCCAACGACATACTGCCAAGATAAAGGATTTAAATGTGCACTATAATTGGATTTTAAAAGTGTCCGGTGAAGTGAATTTAAAATTTGTGTTCATCATCTGGATATTGTGAATAAAACTGTGGATTTAATAACAGTAACTGTTAGAACAAAAACGTGTGCAGAAAATTATCGTTTTACACACATGGGTCAATAATTTGTGTCAACAGACAACACGGAAAAGATCTACTAGACACTGTGTAAAACACATAATAGTCATTCGTCCTCATCACTGCTGAAGTTCAACGGTAAGATTCTTTTATAACCACGTCTTGGGCTTTGTTTGCGCTCCGTCATGTCAGGGGTGAAGAAATTAAATGTTCCACCATGGATGACTGTTGATCCATGGAATATTGATTGTTGCTCGGATCTGGAACTTGTAGCTTGTTGACTGTAGCATAGGCCTAATTTCGGTTGACATTCAGAAATTTCATTTGATGTAGATCTACTTTGTACATCAAGTAATTTTGAATTCTGTGTCGGCACACAAGCTTCTTTTGTGGTCTGGATCGTGTTGGTGGCAGTTAGAGCAGTTGAAATGACTTTCTGCTGTTTTTCATTGATTTTGCTGTAGTTGTTGGCACTTCCAACATTTTTATGGCCACTAATTTGGATTGTACAGTTAGCCGGCAGGCCTAAGTCATTGCATTTCTGCATGAGGTGCTTTCTGACACTATGATTCGTAATTTTTCTGTCCTTTTCAATTTTTCTGCAGTTCAAGCGCATGTTTTTCAATAGCCCATAGATGTGGTTGATACCCATTCCACATGATTTGAACCAAGCTGTTTCTGGTCGTCGATTTTGTACGTGGTTAATTGACAGGAAGAATGGGTCATCCGCTTTCATCATGGACTGTGGCCGGTTATCTTTATAGATGTTATATGCCTGCACCGGGCAGCGCTGCAGGTTATCTTTGTTTTCCCATGCTTTGGGCTTGAACTTGCGTACATTTGTGTGGTCAGTACCAGTTCTCGTTTTGTTTGTCTCTCTCTGGAGTGTTCGAGGTATTTGTCACCATCTTCATCGGTGTGTATCTCGATGTCCCCTCATTTTAATGTGTGCTGCTCTCTACCGCCACGCATTCCCATTACAAGAGAGAATGTGATATGCAACAGATTGATGATTTGTGTAGCATTTTCAATTCCTAGTTGCCCACACTCAAACAAGTTGTCGATGTCAACATCCGTTATTTCTTCAGCTGCATTTGGCTTGCTCCCATAACCTTGTGACTTTAGATAGGTCATTTTTGCTTTCATTGTATTGTTAATATGGGAGAAAAGAGGATTTTTATTCACCGCTTGTGAATATCCTTTTTTTCGAAGGTGTCGTTCAAGGCTAGAAAGAAGTCCTCGAATGCTTGAAGGCTCATACTCGCTGTGATCACTTTTTTTTACCACTGCTAAGAAATTTCCAAATAATTGGTCATGTTCAGGGATGTCAAGCTGTTCAACAGGCCTGTCTTCTCCTTGTTCATTGCAAAATTGGCGAAATAATTTCATATCTGCCTGTGTCTTTCTCCTGGTGTTTTCGTTTTCCTGTGCATTTATGAATTCTTGTATTTTCTCAGGGTTGACAGCTTCAAACCGTGATTTTTGTTCATTTCTTATCTGTTTCCTTATTGGCATAATTAAATTTGATGCCTCAGACACAGGTTGATTACTGTTTTGTACTTCATCACACTCAGACCCAGCTAACATTGCATTTAATTCAGCCCAGGCGTATTCATCTAAAAAATCAGCCATTTTTGTCTGTTGCAGACGACAACAATTGCAATAACAACAACAACAACAACATTGATAAACAATTCATATAAAGTTAACAACAGATGTTATAAAAGTTCATTGTTTTTATTTTAATGAGTTTTAATCATTATCACACATAATAATAAATTTGTTTAGGAAAAAAAAAATGTGAGCAGAGAAACATTATTCTATTCTGTTCAATTCATAAGGGAGACAAAATGAAGGAGTGGATTGTTTTGTGTTTTTCTTCAGATCATCAAGGAATCAGCAGACCATTATACATTCTTGCTATTTTTATCAGTGCCTGATCTGTGATTTTTACAAGATCAGTTCTGATAAAGAATTTGTTATGGTTTTGCAAATCATCAAATGGAGAATTATACAGCCAGTGGGGACACCAGTCAAAAGGATTCAACCTAAGTTTGTACACAATTTTGTGGAATTAAAAAAAAAAATGACACAGGCTATATAGTCTGTATGTATAATCTATATGAATGTTTGTATACAGAAGAAATTAAAAAATATTTTAACTTTAAACCAGTGTGTTTTTTAACAAATATGTTAAGAAAGAAGTTCCGGCAAAGTTATATCATCACTAGTGATGATATGAAAACGTCATATCGTCACTAGTGACCTTTTCATATCATCACTAGTGACGATATAACTTTTTTTGTGTGATACTAAAATTACGTCATTCATAGTTCAATGTAAATTTATGACAGTTATATAATAAATATTCTTACACATATATTCCGTTCTTACACATATATATTCAGTTCTTACACATATATATATTCCGTTCTTACACATATATATTCCGTTCTTATGCATATATATTCAGTTCTTACGCATATATATTCCGTTCTTACGCATATATATTCAGTTCTTACACATATATGTTCCGTTCTTACACATATATATTCACTTCTTACACATATATATTCCGTTCTTACACATATATATTCCGTTCTTACACATATATATTCCGTTCCTACACATATATATTCCGTTCTTACACATATATATTCCGTTCTTACGCATATATATTCAGTTCTTACGCATATATATTCAGTTCTTACGCATATATATTCAGTTCTTACACATATATATTCAGTTCTTACGCATATATATTCTGTTCTTACACATATATATTCCGTTCTTACACGTATATATTCCGTTCTTACACATATATATTCCGTTCTTACACATATATATTCCGTTCTTACACATATATTCCGTTCTTACTCATATATATTCAGTTATTTTGCATATATATTCAGTTTACGTATATATATTCAATTCTTACGCATATATATTCAGTTCTTACACATATATATTCAGTTCTTAAACATATATATTCAGTTCTTACGCATATATATTCCGTTCTTAGACATATATATTCCGTTCTTACTCATATATATTCTTACACATATATTCCGTTCTTACACATATATATTCAGTTCTTACACATATATATTCAGTTCTTACACATATATATTCAGTTCTTAAACATATATATTCAGTTCTTACACATATATATTCCGTTCTTACACGTACATATTCAGTTATTACGCATATATATTTCGTTCTTACGCATATACGTTCAGTATTACGCATATATATTCAGTTCTTACGCGTATATATTCCTATCTTACACATATATATTCCGTTCTTACGCGTATATATTCTTACACATATATTCCGTTCTTACACATATATATTCCGTTCTAACGCATATATATTCCGTTCTTACACATATATATTCCGTTCTTACACGTATATATTCCGTTCTTACACATATACTCCATTCTTACGCATATATATTCCGTTATTTTGCATATATATTCAGTTTTCACATATATATTCAGTTCTTACGCATATATATATATTCAGTTCTTACGCGTATATATTCAGTTCTTACGCATATATATTCAGTTCTTACGCATATATATTCAGTTCTTACACATATATATTCAGTTCTTACGCATATATATTGTGTTCTTACACATATATATTCCGTTCTTACACGTATATATTCCGTTCTTACACATATATATTCCGTTCTTACACATATATATTCCGTTCTTACACATATATTCCGTTCTTACTCATATATATTCTGTTATTTTGCATATATATTCAGTTTTACGCATATATGTTCAACTCTTACGCATATATATTCAGTTCTTACACATATATATTCAGTTCTTACACATATATATTCAGTTCTTATGCATATATATTCCGTTCTTAGACATATATATTCCGTTCTTACGCATATATATTCAGTTCTTACACATATATATTCAGTTGTTACACATATATATTCCGTTCTTACACATATATATTCCGTTCTTACACGTACATATTCCGTTCTTACGCATATATATTTCGTTCTTATGCATATATGTTCAGTATTACGCATATATATTCAGTTCTTACGCGTATATATTCCGTTCTTACACATATATATTCCGTTCTTACGCATATATATTCTTACACATATATTCCGTTCTTACACATATATATTCCGTTCTAACGCATATATATTCCGTTCTTACACATATATATTCAGTTCTTACACATATATATTCAGTTCTTACACATATATATTCAGTTCTTATGCATATATATTCCGTTCTTAGACATACATGTATATATTCCGTTCTTACGCATATATATTCAGTTCTTACACATATATATTCAGTTCTTACACATATATATTCAGTTGTTACACATATATATTCCGTTCTTACACATATATATTCCGTTCTTACACGTACATATTCCGTTCTTACGCATATATATTTCGTTCTTACGCATATATGTTCAGTATTACGCATATATATTCAGTTCTTACGCGTATATATTCCGTTCTTACACATATATATTCCGTTCTTACGCATATATATTCTTACACATATATTCCGTTCTTACACATATATATTCCGTTCTAACGCATATATATTCCGTTCTTACACATATATATTCAGTTCTTACACATATATATTCAGTTCTTACACATATATATTCAGTTGTTACACATATATATTCCGTTCTTACACATATATATTCCGTTCTTACACGTACATATTCCGTTCTTACGCATATATATTTCGTTCTTACGCATATATGTTCAGTATTACGCATATATATTCAGTTCTTACGCGTATATATTCCGTTCTTACACATATATATTCCGTTCTTACACATATATATTCTTACACATATATTCCGTTCTTACACATATATATTCCGTTCTAACGCATATATATTCCGTTCTTACACATATAGATCTCGTTCTTACACGTATATATTCCGTTCTTACACATATATATTCCGTTTATACACATATATATTCCGTTCTTAGACATATATATTACATTCTTACGCATATATATTCAGTTCTTACACATATATATTCAGTTCTTACACATATATATTCCGTTCTTACGCATATATATTCCGTTCTTACGCACATATATTCTGTTCTGACGCATATATATTCAGTTATTACGCATATATATTCCGTTCTTACACATATATATTCCGTTCTTACATATATTTTCCGTTCTTACGCATATATATTCCATTTTTTCGAATATATATTCAATTTTACGCATATATATTCAGTTCTTACGCATATATATTCAGTTCTTACGCATATATATTCAGTTCTTACACATATATATTCAGTTCTTACACATAAATATTCAGTTCT